>VZRS01003502.1:391837-509881 GCA_013398055.1 Ifrita kowaldi
TTTTTTAAGAAAGGAAACATGTTCATCTGTTTCTTATGAATTCTCTGTACTTCTTACCAGGCATATTTTTCCTTGCATTTCTCTTTTACAAAGCAATGGAAGACAGCCAGAAACTGAAGGTACATTTGTCTTCTTGGAGCTTAAGTCATATTATGTATGTGAGCATTCATAGCTGAAACAATCCCAGTAACAGAAGGGCACAGTCTGGGTAGGAACATCATATTCCCACCTGGCATCCTCTCTCATTTTGCTGGGGACAAGAGTTAAAGGTCTTACATGGTGCTGTGCCTCTGGGGAGGTTTTGTTTTGCTGTTTTATAGTGTGAAGGAATACTTTTTGTCTCCTATATCAGTGCATCAGTTGTGACTTTAAAGATATGGGGTCAGTCTGAAAGTCTTCTAGCATACTGCAACTTAGAATAATGTCTGTTTTCTTTCTGGGTTTCTGATAATATAAAAACTAATGTCCACTTCTTGAAAGGTCACTATCCATTTATGGGAAAGAAAATAAAATGCCAATATTGTACATTGAAAAATAAGGTAATTTTCCAAAAGCATTTCCAAAAGCAGGATGAAACATTCTGCTAGCATAAACTCGAATGAGCACTTAGTTATTTGATTTTGATATTTCATTACAGCTCTTTGCTTAGTGGGGTTCCTCTTCAGCTCAAATCAAAGTATTTTTCCACTACTGAAGTTCCTTTCCTCCATAATGAGCAGAAATCATAGCAGTCCATAATAAACATGGTATTCTGAGTGAGATGCTGCCTAGAATTAAACTGGGACAATATACTTGATCAGATTAATACATTCAGGAGATCTTTTACAGATTGCAAAGACGGTGACTACCGAGTTTATTTAAATGACAGTTGCAATATACATATATTTGTGCCCCAGGCTCACAAACCATTGGCATGTTCTCTCCTAAAGCATTAGTGTTAACGATTTAATTACTATCAATATTTTTCCTTTCTCTTCTTGATTTTTTTTCTGTTTTTTCTGATTATCAACACTATCATGAAGAAAGACCATATCTTGTATAGTAGCTTAGACTACCAGAAGGATATAAAGAGAGTTTTGTCCCTCATTTGTATAACCTCTCTCGAGGTGCCAAAAGGGAATCTCTCTCATCACAAAAAAAAAAAAAAAACCACAGAGGAATTTTTTGAGAGTTTTATGCCTCAATAAGTAATTTGCAGGGGGAAGGAAAGAAGACATTATGCCAAGGAATGTGAAATTTATCAGAGGTTAAAGTGAAATATAAGGTGGGATGCCTGCTGCTTCTTTCATGTGCACCAGCAGATGTGAAGGATAATTCCAGGCTTGAAGCATGTCTTCACTGTGGAAGAAAACAGATATCCTCCTAAGCAGGGCTGTGCTGGAAGCATCTCAGACTGGCTCCATACGTCCAAAGTGACAACAGATTCTCAGCTGGCTCCTGAGGACAACCTCCTCCAGACTGCACCATTGACATCTCCTTCCCCAGCAGCTCCTTCTTCTCAGAAGGAGAATCTTCCAGCTCTATCAGAAATCTTTGACATAAGGCCTGACCCTCACACTTGAAACATGTTGTTACTTCGATGTTAATTCCCAGAGGAGAAACTTGATGTCTTCCTGCTATTCCCTGGACTCTGGCTGGGGCTGAAGATAACAATTGCTTGGGACTGAGCTTTCCAGCAGCAACAAATTAGGAGAAAAGGCAGACAAAACAGTGAAGCTGCACATCTCAACTATTCTGTTTGAGCAACCTGGCAGCCTGTGATGACCTTCCATCCCAAATCCCCTGTAATTTTGAGCAGGAGTAACTCCTGGCCCTTTGGCATGCTGGCATGAACAAGAGTCCCACAGGTCTCTCTGCAGTGCACCACATGGCTGCCCCAGCCCCAGCACCCTTCTGAACACCTGCAGTGAGCAACCCTCAGATTAAAACAGGTCAGGCCTTCTAATAAGCTGTGCCGGAGATTTGGACACACAGTCACATTGACACTGGCAGGTGTTGTATATCAATGCCCTCTAGACCACTTTGCATTTTCCACTGCACGTAAGTAAGCCTGCATGCCCCCTCCTTTTCCCTGTAACTGAATGGCCCATCACCCCAGGCTGCAACCCCTTGGTTACTGGAGAATGAAACCAGCTGGCTTGCTGAGGCATTTCTCAATATCCCAAACCCATCCTCATTTCCTTTCATTGTGTCTCTACCTGACACATTCTTTGTAGAGAAGGGAACAAATGCATTAATTAGAGTGCGGTGAGCACTCCTGCTTGAGCCCACCCCTCACTGCCTCCACGACGTCACAGAGATTTCACTAAAAATGTGTAATTAGGTTCTGCAAAGTGACTTCCTGGCTGTATGTGCTCTTTTCAAGTGCAGAAGCCCTAAGTGGTGCTGTGTGTTTTTCAGAGCTGCTTTGAGTACCACTTCATTTTTCTAGCTTTTGTTTACAAGGCTGTATTTACTTACCTCTTTATCAGTGTCCAAATACATCAAAGCCAAGTTCATTTTAAAAAATCTGAAATCTCATTAATGATGTCACTTACTGGCCTGAATTTTGCATGTTCTGAAAAAACTGTAATGGATGCATTTGCACATGAGCTTGTCTGTGCTTGTCTCTCCATCCTTATACTAGTTTGCCAGAATATGTAAAGAAATCCCATCCCAAACAAGGGTTGTCTTAAACATGGTCTGAAGTGCTTTGCTAACGCAGGGTGTACCAAGGCTCATTCTGTGCTGAATCTGTATCAAAGTGCTTTTCAGATAAATTACAATTTAATGTAATGCCTCTTGTGAGCTTTAAGTATTTTTCTTCTCTTCTGTTTTCATTCTCTTCAAGTGAGGCCTGCTGGTCCAGTTGTGGAATTTTTCTTTCAACCACCATTGTTTTAATGATGGAAATGAGCTGCTATGGAGAAACATTCCTCAAAAGCATCCGTACTCAAAATTGATCTACCTTACTTAAGACACTTACTGCAAAATGGAATCCCTGTAACATAAACACCCCCTCCTCACCCCGAGTGTGCTTCAGCCTGGGCTGTGAGAGCTGCCTTGGTGCCCAAGGAGCCTCTCTCTCCAGGCCAGCTTCAGCTTCACCCACCAGGTGACAGTGTGTCCTGCTCTGGCTGTGCCTTTGTAGATGAGGGCTGAGGGCCTCACCTGAGCGTGAAAGCTGTGTGGGAACCAGTGAAGACTTTCAGGCACAGAGGTTATACCTGCACAGCTCCTGCTTTACAAGGTAGACCTGTACACTGGCAACCTGACACATCCTTGTGACAAATACATGGATCAGGCCGGCCAGATCCCACTCTAGGCAAAAAAAAAGCAAGCAAGCAAGCAAACATTTTATGATGACCTGGTTTTTCCTATCCCCAGTGTTAGGAGTGTGTTTGTAGGCTGATGGTAGTTCCAAAAGGGGCCACGAGCCCCAGGCAGGCAGTGCTTTTCTTGGAAAGCAGCGCTTCTGAAATGAAAAACAGACAGGGAGAATAAAGGCAGGCTAAGATGTACAAGCAAGGAGAGTTTGATGGAGCAGTTCTGTGGTTTGTTGTTCCTTCTGTGTGGATGGTACCGGGTTGCACTCGTGGCTCATACCTCCACACAACCCAAAGGCTTCAAAGTATCCTAGCTGCTTCTAATGACAAGCTCACAAAACACTTTTTTATATGTTAATACAAAAATAAAGGACACTAATAAATACACAGAGCTGTCTAGTATGTTTCGTTATATGCTTTTGATTTTTCAGCTTCCATTTAGGAGAAGAACTAAACTGCTAAACCGAAAGTAAATGTACTTAACTACCACATCACTAGCAGAAATTCACACACTCAAAGTCAAGGGACAGCAGGCAGTGACACCCTGGGAGTTCTGCTTTTCACACAAGCATACTACTTTCTGGTTAAATCACTATCAGTGCAGATTTCATCACATAGGTGCTGAATCCCAGATCTGAGCTATTTTTGAACACTGTTTTCTCAGGGATGGTCTAAACAGATCTAATTAAAAGAATGAGCAATTATAAGGTTGTTTGGATCCCTGTATGTGATGGGATCCAAAGCCAGTATGGATCTTGTGGTGTTTACAGGAACCTTTGCTTCTCTGACATGGTTTAACTCATAGGACCTGTATCCTGTGTCATCATACCCATCCTGTTTGCCCATTTCTCAGCAAGGCTTGTTAGCTGGGTCAGTGCCTGCATTGATACAGCCATCAAGGTTTTGCTGATTCAGGAGATGACACAGAGAGCTGTTTCCTGACAATGGACATACTTCAAGATAAAACATAGGCAAGTCCTGCTGTGAGATTGTCAAGTCCCTCCAACTCAGTGAGTGTCCTGTACATCTGAGGTGTCTGTGTTACAACGAGATTTTGCTGAACTTGATATGTTGATTTTACAGAGGAGGAATCTTGGCACAAGTAGAAGGAAATGTGGGGAAAAAAGCAAGAGGAGACTCTTTAAGAGAAGAACTAGTCGATAATTCCTGCTCTGACCCCCAGTCCTGTTCTTACACACCTACGTTCCCTGAAAGGTGCCGTGGGGAAATAGGGAAGCAGCTGTGACAGCAGCAACAGGCAGAGACTGTACGTACAGCGAGGAGCTGAGGAGAGCGTGGTGAGGCTCTGTGCTCTTTTAAGACACAGCACACCATGTAGCTCATGTCAGAGTCATGCTTTTCAGGCACGCTCCTGGAAGATCTAGGCACAAGTACAAGGAGGTGGTTTGAAATTACTACATATGTCTCCTTGCAATACTTACACTCCGGGGACCACCCACGTCACAGGATGTGTTTGAATTGCTCACCAAGCTTTCTTCTGGAGCTGAGATGAAAGTACAGATTCTTTTTTTCCCCGAGTGCAAGAAAAATGAGCAACTTTCTGAATTATTACTATTATTACCGAGGCACTTTTTAAAAATAGGTCCTATTCTCGAAGACTTTTCAATCACTGGGGGAAATCTTTGCACCTCTTCAACTCCTTTAACTGCTGGTTACTTAATCTTAGGTTGTAAAAAAAATGTATGGAGGTAAAACCAGACTCCTCTGTGAACCAGTTTAAGCAAGTTGAGGAAAGGATATGGGGAGGGAGGATGAAATCCTCATTAGAAAAGATGCATTATTTTCTATGTTTACATGACAGTGAAATCATGTGGATACTCTTGTGCCCTGAGACAATATATTTTAGTTTTAATTGTTTCAGTCAATGTCAATTCTACATCAATAAAGTAAAAGTGGCCTTTGGGAAACATCACTGAACCTTATTTTGTGCTGCAGTATTGCCAGTGTAAACATCTACTACTGTTTTGTAAGCTCAAAGCCAAATGGACAAAAAATTTCCTCTCAGGGAGACTACTGACCTGTCTGCATCAAAAATATTACTTTTAGCATATAAAAATTGTTTTCCAGTGGTTGTAATAATAACAATCTTTGCAAAATCCATTATTACTCTAATAAACATTTTCTCTTAGGCAGCAATAGCAGGCAATTAATTAAGAAGTTAGCTGATAGCAACTGGATAGGATATAAAGTGTCACAGCTACAAAGTTACTGGGATAAAATACATTTTCTTTCTATTTACATTATTAAGTATTTACAGTAGCTCTGAGAAAATATCCAATCTAAAGCATTTTGGTAAGTTATAATTTATTCTGCTTGCTTTCCAGAATGCTAGAAGATGACCTCAAGTTAAGCAGTGATGAGGAGGAGAATGACCAGGTAAGAACCAGACAAGTAACGTGTCACTTGTAGCATGTTTCATGTCGAGACTGAGCTACTGCAAATATTTTGCTAATGCTTTTTCTAAACATACATAAAGGTTATCAAAATACATGGCAGTAGTGTAACTGGAGTAACAGATGTTGCTGCTCGGAGCCAGGCTGCGTGTGCTAACGGCTGGATTGGTAGCAAACGGGCTGCAGTGCTCTTGATTTATTACCTTGATGCGACCCAGAAGGTTTTTGTATGAGCTTCCTTCTGATTTGAATTTGTTTTGTTTTAAAGAGTGGCCAAGGAGGGGAGAAACAGGAATTCTGGATTAAGAGTTCAGGCCAACTTTGCAGTCATGAGCAGGCCGCAGGGATTCGCTGCTGGGCTGCTTATCTCTTACCTGCCTCTGGCATCCCCCCAGCCCTGGCCTCTCCTCTGAGCATTTTCGGTCCTGACTCTGTGTGGCCCATGCCTGCTAAGAAAGCTAAAGAGAACTGAGAAAAAGCCTTGGCTGTGTATTTGATTCACTCCATAACACAGTGATTACAGCAACTGCCTGTATTTTAAAGACTCTAAACTACCTGACTGGCAGCAGATACACCATCCAAAGTTTTCCATGTGTCAGGAGAGCTGGGTTTTGTTGGCTGTAGGAGGTGTCTCCCAGTTTTTCCTTAAAATATTGCTGTATTTTGTCTAAATAATTAAGGACTCAGTAGAATAGGGCTGGAGCTTGACTTTCCCATGACCAGCTGAGTGCCTCGTTGCCAAGCAGTGCTGTGCTGTGCTGTGCTCTCTCCTTCTCACTGTCCTGGCGTGGATGATTTGGTTGGGAATGAGAGGCCAAGAACCACTTCCCTTCCTTCTTTCCCTAAATGCACAACCCATGCATTCCCCAGAGCATATGAGGGCAGTACTGCTCCTGGTTGCATCTCACAGACAGAATGTGGTTTTCTGTCCTGGTTTTGGCTGGGATAGAGTTAATCTTCTTCCTAGTAGCTGGTACAGTGCTGTGGTTTGGTTCAGTGTGAGAACAGCGTTGTTAACTCCCTGATGTCTCAGTTGTTGCTGAGCTTACCCTGAGCCAAGGACTTTTCAGTGTCTCCTGCTCTGCCAGCGAGCAGGTGCACCAAAAGCTGGGGGGCCATGGCCAGGACAGCTGCCCCAAACTGACCAAAGGGATTCCCTTCCACAGAACATCATGCCCAGTGCATAAACTGGGGGCAGTTGGCTGGGAGGAACCAATCACTGCTTGGGAATGGTCTGGGCATCAGTCTTTGGATGCTGGGCAATTGTATTTTGCATCACTTTTTTGGAATTTATTTCTCTCTTCCTGTTGTCTCCCTTTTCATTGCAATTATTATTATTATACTATTATTATTTTATTTCAACTGTTGAACTGTTCTTATATCAACTCACAAACTTTTTTTTTTCTGCCTCTCCTCCCCATCCCACTGGGGCAGGGGGAGTGAGAAAGTAGCTGCATGGTACTGTTGCTGGCTGGGGCTAAACCATGATTTCAAATATCATTTTTTCAGTCATGGGTCACTGCAGTATCTAGATGGTCAAACTGGATGGGTATCTAGACTTCTGAAATTCAGGATCTTAGACAAATAATTTTAGGTACACAGGCATGAAGTTCTTCCAGGATTTTCTTTAACTCTTGTTATTAGATGTCTCTATTTTACAATGTATTCCAAACAACAGGTAAATCAAAACCTTTTAATATTTATACTAAACCATTGTTTCATCTATTTTGAGCAAAGCTTCTTGGAGTTAAGAAGATTCAGCACATAGATTCAATTATTTACATATTTATACAATTTCTTTTTGTTTAACATATTTCATCCTTAAACACTTCACATTTAATCGCTCTTCCTGCTTGTCTAGATGGTTTAAAATACAGCTCACAGACAGCATAGGGCAAAGTAGAGTGAGGGATGGAAGGGATGTCTGAAGAGTAACCATAGCAGACCAAGGTGCCATGACGCTTGCAGCCAGGGGCTGGGTGATAGGGGAGGCACGAGCTGCTGGCCAGGAGAGATGTCCTTCAGGCAGGGGGACAGGATCCTGAGTAATGGATGTCAAGGTGAAACAGGCTGGGAGAGCCAGAGAGAAAAAATTCTGGTTTGTGTCATAGCAAGCAGAAAAGGACATGTGAAAGTGTTTATCATGCATAAAGAGCATGAGTAGGTTTAGGCAGAGAAGGGGTTGTGGAAAAGTCCTGCCGATTGGGCAGGACATGGACCTTCGGTTTAGCACTATGGCTTGTAATTATTGACATCTTCCATGTGCTCGTGTGCTACACAGGCTCTCTGCTCAGTCACCAGGGCTCCACAACGCAGCTGATGCAGGCTGGGTCTTTCACCTCAGTGCTCGAGCAAGCTCTGCAGAGCCAGGACAGAGCTCACCACCCATGCAGCAAAGAGCAAGGTTGAGATGCCATTACTCACTTCTAATCATCACAGGACCTAGCACGAACAACCTTTGGAATTTACTTAGTTATTTGGTCCCCTTTCCTAGTCACGTGTTTTTCCTAACTTGACTCTACAGACAAAAAACTCCCAGAGGCACAGGCTGGCTCCTGCTGTATGAAATGCTTTGTAGAACCTCAGCTGAGACCTGCAGGTTTGCTTAATGAGCAATCCTAAATAAATATACCTGCTGGAAAAACAAAACGCTACCTTTCCATCCACCCAGGATACAGACATAAAAAAAGAGTAACACAGACTTTCTTCCAATAGCTACTCAGATGGACCTGTGTTTAAATGTCAGCAGGAGAACTCATTTCCTTTTACTTCCTAACTCAGAGGCTCTTTAATCTCGTATCTCCTGAGCTCAGGAACAGGAAAGAAAGAAATCAGAGATCAATGGATAGGAACAGTACATGAGAGATTCCCAGATATTCCTCATGTAATAAATTAACCTCTGAGCAATCAGACTTATTCAAGTAGTCCAGTTTCTCAAAGAGCTGAAAGTGAGCTGTACACAAGCTGGGAAGCTTTTAATTTTGCTGATTTCTAAATGGGGAAGTTTAGGGGAAAACTTCGGAGGAGATTTTGCATTTATGTCTGAAATTGCCAAGCAGTGAATGGGAAGTTTCTGAAGTGGTGCAAAGGTGGACAGATGCTTCAGTGCTCCCAGGGCTGGCATTTGGAGTGCTGTGACCAAACCAAGGAATGTGAGCCATGGATGAGGGAGGCCAGATGCAAGGCAGAGGCATGATTAAAAGCTTTGAGACTGCAGTGGGCAAAGCATTCCCAACCCTTCCCTCAACACCAGCTACTAAGGTAGTGAGATTCACAGACCCAGGAGAAGCCAAAGAGGCTGGGTTTGAGCTGAGTACGTGTGTGCCCACAGTAATTATATTATCCACACATATTAGTCTTGTAATTTTAATTACATAAATGTATTTTTCCTCTTTAATGAGCATAGTTTATCTATTTAAACTGATCATTTCAATTTTACAGGCAGTGATCATAGGATCTTATATGCAGAGAGAAAATTTCCTGTTGGCATATTTTACACCACACAGATTGAAGAAAATATACTTTTTAATCCCCAATCAATATCTGAAGAGCATGCAATTAGCAGATACCAAGGTAGTTAACATAAATCTGCAAGTTAAAGAGCCAATTCACTCTGATTTATAACACATAGAGTAATAATTTCATCATCGTCTCTCCCTGAAAGCATCTGAAGCTTTGTAGCATGAAGATGTCAAAACTGTACTTAAGATTGTTCAGAGTGCTGAATTGTAGTGGTTATTGCCTTTTGGTTCTTTGAAGTGTGGCACAGCACATAAAGCAATCCCCATTATAATACCTTGCTCTTCTCCGTAGAGGTCACTGGATAACTTAAATCAGTCTTGAGTGAAATATTAAAAGGAGATTGTCAATTGTAATATGAACAATTCTCTTTTTCCCTCCCTTACTTGTCCTTTTACAACATGAACATTTTGTAATAGAAAGGAGTTCCTTTAAGGGGAAAAAGATCCCTGGCATCATTTGTGCAATTCATGTCAATCAATAGCCAAATAATTCAGCTGACTGGTACACATACATGGAATAATAATCTAACATATTTTTGCAACCCAAGTCTGCTTCCTCGTATGCATTTTTTTTGCACAGGATCAGGTTGGTTGCCGCTGAAGTTTTGTGGCTGTGAAAATTTATTACCCACAGAGTCAATCTGCATTCTGGCTGCCAAGTCTGAATAAATAGAGTCATTGTGCTTGTCTGGAATATGTAACCAAAGTTCATCGAGTCAGCTTGACTTTCACATCCCATGAGATTCATAAAAGCCAACACCCTGGTATGTGCTCTTGATTCCTGCCAAAATTTTGTAAAATCGTATAAACAGAAGTTGAAGAAGCAATCAGAACACACTCCCAGGGACATGGCTCTGCACTCTAGCCCCAGCTGATCTCAAAAGGGAAGACACAAGTTTTTTCTTTTCAAAGGAAAAATAGGATGACTGCTCTCCTGTGGCGACAGGTAACTGCAGGGGCTGAAGATCCCCCCCTCGCAGAGTGCACAGGGAAGCAGCAATCGATCCTCTCAGGTTCCTTAATTTTGCTTATGTGCCTTGCACTGAAGGAAGAGATCAGGCAGCATTTGCCTTCAAGTGGCCACCCTTCTCAAGAGGGGACAGGGACAGACTGGCCTTGCAGGGTGTGAGTGGTGTAAGCGAAACCAGCCCCTCCGGAGGCAAGCCAAGACAAACAGAAAGCCTTGTCATTTCACAGGAGACCTCGGGGGAGGAGCAGTCTCAGAAAGTTCACAGCTTTAGCACAGTAAAATAAAAAGTCCTGTCAGCCTGATCTGGCTTGCCACCCAAGCCCCACAGGGTGATGGAAGCCCACCCAGCCCGGCGCCCTCCTGGGCATCTTGGGGTTGCCTCCCACCCACAGCAGCCTAGGGACAGTTGGGATGGGCTGCTGGCCCTGGGGGATCTGTCCATGCTTCAGCATCACCCTGTCATGGTCAAACCATAAAAACTGATGCCGATTCGAGTTACACCCATAGCTCCCATGGGTGCCTACGTTTCTTTTCCATCATGGATGTGCTGGGTGTTGCAAGGGCGCATCGCTGGAAATGCATCTTTCTGGTAAGACTGCAGCACAGGCATTCAGGACAAGCCAGATCTGTCACAACATTGCAACAGGACAAAAGTCCATCTATGTGCTCGATGGCAATTGGTGTGGGACTTTTCCCTTTCACTTCTGGATATGGAGTGACAATCAACAAAAAGAGGAAGATTATCCTGAAATGAGCAGTCATGCACCTACCTTCTTCCAGAAGGAATAATTTCTAGTAGAGTCTTTATAAACAGTACTTCTACATATGAAATATAATATTTCAGCTAATTTGAAGCCATCTGTAATGAATTCTGAAACAAACTGAAGAAAAAGTAAAGCTTTCTTTCTGTAAGACCTGTTAGGACATCACTTTCCAAAGTCAAAGATCAACGGAGCAGAGCACCAAGGCTGAAACATCTAGAGAGAAGAGTTTTTGGGTAGGCTGTAACACAACACTGCATAGCCCTGTTTATTATTAGAACCATTTTTAGACAGTGCTAATTGCGTTCACATATGCCATGTCCAAATATTTTAACCACATTAAGTCATTTTAGTGTTGTGTTCCCTTTTATTCACCTCTTCATCAGTGCAATACTTGATGCTTGATCAGGAGGGAAAATGAGTGAAAAAGGAGATGAGAACACTCAGGCCTGGAGAAAAAGCACAGAGACTGCATCATTTCTGCAAATGAATTTCTCTCCAAAAAAATGCCTTGATAAACTTGGAGGAAATTATCTTTCTAATGAGAAGTTTCTCACTCCACTGAGCACAGAAAACTTATTTCATGAAGTCTGGCTACATGTGAGTCTGACTGCAACCAAACCCACACAAATCAGAGATAAGCAAAAGTGGAAAAAATTAAGTTTTGGGTAAAGGAATGGCTGGAACCTCAGAAGTTTCTTTACTTAATCCAAATGCTGTGTTCAGCCCCCTGTCACTATAATGTGAGTGTGTTTTTAGACTGAAGGAATAGCCACTGTAACAGCTTGACTTAACTTGGGTAAGTCCATTATTTCGTGTGTATTAGAGAAGCAATTCTTTTGTTATCCAACTTAACTAGAATCCAGAGTAAGATTTAAGACAGCTGAGCCAAGGTTTTTTTTGTGGTTTGCCAACTCTGATTTTAAAATCTCCGTGACATCTAAATTTGCACATCCACAAGGCATGACAAGAAGACCAAGATTGCTTCACTGAAACTGTCAGATGAAACAAAATAAGAGTTCGGTCTTGTCTTGCCAAACTTGGCTCACATCACTGCCTATCTTACAAAATCAGATTCTATGGCTGGCAGGTAGGATCAAGCTCTAAATTTGAATGCCACAACCATGAATGACAGTGAAAAAAGTTAGGGATCAGCTTGGATCTTGGACATGCCCAAAATTTGGGGACATTTGAACATAGCACTTTGCATGCTTCTCAGTAGTGGAACTCTAAAAGAGACAGGAAATTAAATTTAAGGTGTAAGGGCATCTTCCTTGTCCCCTCATGTGGATGCTGTGACTAAGCTGAGTTTTAGCTTGGTAAATCTCCAAAGCCTTCCCTTTTCCACTCATATCACCTTTTTCCAAGACATTTTTCTGTATCTGACGTAACATTCTTAACCCCGTCTTCTTGAATCTTTCATTAGAACTTTTTCCCCTTGTGAAGTAGAATTACTGTATGAACATCTGTTTTGACTGGCGTGGGAACGTATCCCAGTGCAATCAATTCAGCAGTGTCGGCTAACTTGAGGCATAAAGAAGGATTTCCAGGCTGGATTTTGCTTGTCCCTGTCTCTCATAAGCCTTCCAGGCTGTGCACTTTGCCTTCTGCTGCAGAGAGCCCTTGCTGAAGCCAGCCACTTTGCCTGAGTCTTGGTCCAGCTCAAGCCTGGCAGCCGAGCTCTGTTTGCCTGCAGGCAAATGCATTCCAGCGTGCCTGCAAGAGAATGGTTAAATAACCAGCAGTCACAAGTAATTAGTGCTGTTTGTAACATCACAGCTATTAAAAGTTGTTAGAGGAGAAGCACCCCGCTTGTGTCTCTCTCACACGTGTGCACGCAGGCGTGCATGCACACAAACACAAGTCAGCCTCTCTAGGAGCTGCCTGCTGCTCCCTGCAAGCCAGAAGGTCAAGCTCACTTCTCTCCCCTTGGCCACTGAGCTCGGGCAGGGGTGATGTCAGCATGAGGAGCTGTGTGAAGGAGCTGTGGTGCACAGAGGTGGATGACAACAGAAGCAGACAAAGAGGCAGCTGAGAGCATGTTGGAAAACAAAACGAACTCAGAAGGGGAAAGGGATTAAAGGAATAAAAAAATTAATTAAGAAAAGAAACTGGGGGGAGAAGGACATATAAATGGAGTAGAAGCTATATTAGAACATGATGAGAAATAAGTAAAAAGATTCAGAAGCCAATCTATCAAAACTACCGTTTAAGAAAAAGACTGAGGAACCATTGCTACAATTTGTCCTGCACCTAGGATGAAAATTGCCTCCTCTGAAGTCAGTGAGAGTTTAACCACTGGTTTCAATCAGCCTAGGGTGTTACCCCTGTCTTCTTTTTTATTTCCTAGCACAATCCAAGCAGATACTTGGGTAGTAGCAAATGCATCACGGTCGATTGACATAGCACATCCCTGGGAAGTGTTACCACTATTTGGGGAATTTAGGCTTGTCTTTCCCCTATTTTCACATATATGGACTTCTCAAAAAAAATCTACTTTAATTTCTGAGCTTTCAGACTTCCCAATAAATCTTTTAAAGCCTGTGGCACAACACTGACAATTCTTGTCTGCAATAGCCTAAGTGCAAGCAGCACTTCAACCAAGTTACTTTTTCCTGGATAAGGAGACTACTTAGAGGAGGTTTTTCAAGGTGACTGCTGATTTGTTTGCAATGACTGAGACTTTCTTACAGTGGCATTGGAAATAAATCATTTTATTAATGTAAAATGACAAGGATTTTTCTTCTGCTCATCTCCACTGGAAAAGATTAAAACTAGCTCATCTGTGTTGAAACCTTGCATGGTAGTTGGGGCCAGACTGCAGGAAAAATCTGAGCAGATGCAGGACAGAAGACTCAGCATTTACAGATCTATAAAATTCTCTGTATGGTTAATACCCATGCTGATTATACAGCAATTTGGAGATCCAAATCACTTTACAAGTATTAACTACTTAATACAATGCCCCTGAGAGGTATTTAGGTAGAGCTAAGAAAGAATTATTATCTCTGTAGAACTGACAGGGAGACTGTGACTGAGATGCAGCTTGTTTGAAGCCACATGGCAAGTCAGCTGCAAAGTCAGGATTAGCACTTGGGTCTTTCACTCCCAGGTGCCATGTTCAAGTCACTAGACTGTGTTGCCCCTGAAGATTAATAAGGATTAATGGGCAAAGCAGAGGAGAAAGAACAATGTACGCCAAGAATATAATAATAAAACTCCAGGGTGAAAAATTAATACTGAGGTGTTGAAAGGCCTCAGAGAAATCATGAAATCCAGAAGGAGTTTTACAGTTTCTTAAAAGATGTGGCTCTGATGATAACCAACTCCAAAATGGGAAGAAAGGGAGACCCTTTTAAGTCTTACAGTCTGTAAATCTTAAATAAATATGAACCAGACAGTGAAAATCACATTCATACATTTATATTGCAAATTTACAGAGAAACACTCAAGCTGCAGTTTACAAGTGATTTTAAATCCCTCAGAAATCCACACTGGAAACCAATCCTCAAAGCCCCTAGGAAGAGTGAGGAGTACAGAACAATGCAGTGAGAGAAGGCATGTTAGGAATCACTTATGATAAATTGCCTGGCCTGATCTCCTCGGGCAACTTCTTGTGGCCACAAGATGCTCATGGGCATTTAAACAGGGCAAGTCTGTGGGTGCAAGAAGCTTTCGTTACCTCTGCTTTCAGCTCTGATGAGCAGCCCTGCACTCTTCAAGGAGAACACTGAAAACTGGAGAGGGTTTCAAGACGAGGGAGAAAGATGCTTAACACGTTGGGAAAACATGCCCTGGAGTGAAAGGTATCTGCACAATGAACTGAGATTGTCTGAAGCAGGGCTGCTGGCTGGCTGGCTTGATCACAGTTTATAGACACCTGTGCAGAGAGAGGAGCTGGGAGGCTGCAGGGCAGCTCTGTCTCACAGGCACGGGTCTAACTTCCAGCAAAAGAAGGTGTTTGTAAACTCATCTTAACATGGAAGGTGGAAAACTGTGCATGTGGTTGGACTGAGGTGGGTTCACAGCCACAGGATTATGCAGAAGTTTTGCTCTGGGTCCACAACAGCACCCAGATTTGAAGCAGAAAAAAACCACTCTGCGGAGTCCCATCACCCAAGCTGCGGCATGCAATCAGGTTGTGCTCTTCACAAAAATTTCTTCCTGGCTTCACTAGCTTAGGAATAAACTGCATTTAAGCTAATAACAAACAAAACCTTGTGAAATAAAAACAGAATCAACATGGAAGACGTGTGAAGAGTGAAATGTGAAAGAAGACAGATATAAAAGTGTTTTTCCTGGTTTGGTTCCCAAATGGCAGTATATATAGTAATGACATCTTTCCTTAACCCTGGCTTGGAAAAAGTGTGTCTACAGCTCATTAACTGCAGTCCAATACAGGGTGACATCCAGCACTCTGGGTGGTTGCTAACATGAGAGCTGCTGACTTAGAGCATAAATGGTTCACTGCACAGTTCCAGGGCAGCACCTACCACCCAAGGTTGAGAAACAAGATGCTCTGGAAGCTGTGGAATTTACTCATGCACAGGCAGCATGTATTGCTTCACTGTCACCAAGGAAATGGTTCAAATTCTCACCACGTGTACACCTGTGCCATCTCAGTGAAGTCTCTGGTGTAGCTTGTGTAACTCCATACAATCGCTGTAACTGAGCTCTCTCACAAAAACAGCAGTTAATCCACAGGACAGGCAAGATGGAAAGCAAAATGTGTGAATCTGCCAACAGCCAATTTATTGGCTTTGATTTGCCAAAGTTGCTGTGGGTGAGGTATAGGAAAAGGCATCTACAGTCAGCCCGCAGTGCCTCCAAGACAGTCTTCCAAGCCCAGCAGAACATACTTCAGTAGTTCTCATTTGTTTCTTATCCAAAAATGCCTGTGAGCCCAGCAGTTTATGAAGCAATCCTTTTGCAACAAATTAAAAAAAGAGGGATTTCTGGGGAGCACTCTTAACACTCCTGTATCTCCATCTCAATAGCTGTATTCAACCCGTTCTGCTCACTGCTCAGTCCCAATTACAATGAGCTAGCTCACTGCTCAGTCCCAATTACAATAAAAGTATTTAATTTCCTCTCTGATTTCCCTTCAACAACAGATTGCAACTTGTCACACTTCAAGCTAATTTTGGTAGTTCATTTAACACACGCTGAAACCTGAATATGTTCCCAAGCTCTGGCTCATTGCAATAAAGGATGGAGAAAGGAGATGAAATCTCTGGAGACTGAGAACCCAACCATGATTACTGCTGGCTGAAAACTTGTTTTGTCCCAGTAGTCTTGGGGTACAGTTAGAATATTTCATGAATGATTAATAGGCTATAGGCAGATCAATGAGATTCTGCCCTAGATGTATCTGAACAACTCAGCTGGGGATCAAAGAAGTTTAAGCAGCTAGTGTCCTGTAATTTGCAATTCTTGATGTAGTGAAACAGCATAATTCATACTCATTTACTGTGGCTGGTTTCTCTAGCCCATGTACCTGAGACACCTGAGGGGTTTTTTTTCCCTTCCCTGCTTCCTACTCAGCATGTAAGTTATTTTGTGGTGAGTTGGCCTCCAATATCTGTGTTCGTATTGAGGAGAACCTTCCTCTGTTAAGTAACCCCACTGATTCCAAGAACTGAAAATTCAGGATTATGTTCATTGCTGGTGAACGCATTCTGCCACTTACCAGGAGAATATTAAGCTTCCCTTTATATAAAGCACTTTTTAGTGCTAAGTCTTGGAGATATTTAAAGTCTGTCAGCAATATCAAAATTATTTCTTACCCCAATTTCTATAACCAGCATAGTCACTTACTTCCAGGAATAATAAAGACTGTAGACCATATTCTCAGCTTTCTTGATGGATGATGAGTTGGCCTCAGTAAAGTTGTTAATGATGTAAAATAAAATGCAAATTAAATAGCACAATCAAAATGTAGCTATTAAAAAAATAGTCATGCAGGCATTATATGATACTAAGTACCACCCCTTTGCTTACATTGTTAGATAGATAATACCAGCATATTAGAAACATAATAAATCACAAAAAGCTGTTTCTATAGCTGTGAGTTTCTCAAACTATGGGTCATGACCCTCCATGGGGATTCATGAATGAGTCTGAATGGGATCACAAATGGTTAGCAAGAAGTGAGGGCAGATATTTCCCCCTAAGGTGAGCAGCCCAGTCCTGTGGCAGGGAGTGGAACAGGAGAGCAGACTGTAATTAGTGGCTGCAAGTTTTTATACTTGCTAGGGAACTGCTAACTACCTTTAATTACAACAGCTCACTTTCTTCAGAAGAGGGGAGCAATATAGGCTAGAATTAAAATTGCTGGATAGTTGCTAACTGCCTTTCATTGCAGGCAATAGATCTGTTTCTCCAGGGAGGAAGAATAAACTTGTGACTGGATCTTATTCCCCCATCATTTAGAAATGGGGCCATTACCAACTCAGGGGGTCACACAAACATGCAATCAAACACAGTTGTATTTCCAGACTGTGTAAGAAAGAAATCAATAGTCTCATTTAGAGAATGTGTGACCACCAGGCAAAGACTGAGGTGCCCCATGCAATCTGCATTGCACCTCAGTGAAGAAGGATGTTTATTAAAGGACTTAAAATGAGAGGGTAATTGAAAAAGTAGAATGATCTCACTGAAAAGCACTTGTACATTTCTTTCTATGTCCCTGCCTGTCATCTGAACCCACTTTCTTGTCCAGAAGGGATCACCTTTCCAAAGCTTTCAGCAACTGGATGCACCAAGATGGAAACTGAAGATTTGCACTCGAGGCTGCAGTTCCACAGTGTCTCCTGGCTTGGTTAGCACACCAAATTGGGTCAACACAAGGGACCTCTCTTCTTCCCTCCTGAGGGCAGCTTTCCTTAAGCCTGGAAGATAAATTATCCAGCACTTCTTCCTCTCAAAATCAGGGATTTTAGGGAAATACAACAGTGACATGAACCCCACGTCCCATATTAGGGGCTTTTAGCATCATCAAAGTTCATGTTTCCTTTCTTGCGGTCTCTGCAATATCCATGAGGCCTGTAGCTGCAGAGCAGCCTGTCTCCTTCAATGCCTTCTGGCTACCAGAGCCACCATGTTCCTTTCTCCAGGAGTGCTCTGCAGCTCCAGAAGGGAGTGGATGCAACGTCAGGTGGAAGTGACCTTGCTGGTGGACATGGCCTTACATCAGCAGCAAAGGTCTCCACTGCACACTACCCCCCCAATACCATTCCGATTCTCACAGTGCACCCTGCGGTGTGACACCCTCTCCCCGGGGAAGCAGCTCAGAAAAGGGATCTAGGTTACAAATAACACAGGGGAAATTAGGAGGGAAAAAATAAAAAGAACAAAAATGAAGGGAAATCGTTATTTTTCGACTGAATCAGTTTTCTAACCTGTTCTACTGCACAACCACATGAGCACCTGTGGTGGCCCGGGCCAGGAGTGGGAAACATGAGAAGTGTCTTGAGCAGCACTGCCACGTAGTGGCTACGTTAGAGGGAAAGACTGGCCCTGGCTGCTGGTGGGGAGGAAAAGAAGAGGTGGCCTGAATGGTATCTACACAACTTGGCCATGGAAAAGGGCTCAGATAGTGAGACAGGCTCCTGAGTTTTGCAGACAAAGGTGTAACATAGTGCAGGCATCAGCATGGAGGATGGGCAGCTTGAAACTCAAAATGGTCATAGCCTCTTGCTAGTGAGAGATTAGGCATGGGAGCAGAGGAACTTGTGT
This sequence comes from Ifrita kowaldi, assembly GCA_013398055.1. Classification (NCBI taxonomy): domain Eukaryota; kingdom Metazoa; phylum Chordata; class Aves; order Passeriformes; family Cinclosomatidae; genus Ifrita; species Ifrita kowaldi. Next base: position 410,546 of record VZRS01003502.1, read on the forward strand.
TGGCCCAGGGCGTTAAAAAAGAGTTTAAGCCTTAAGTCATTCTAAAACCTAAGGTTTGGGTCTCCCCTGAACTTGTGTGCAAGAATGTGTGGGGTGACATTGTCCTAAAGAACCCCTTGCAGAGCAGAGAGGGAAAATTATGCCAGCCCCCAGGACTGGAGAGTGCCTGCACTCTTCAAAGCCTGTAGCCAGTGGCGTGGATAGTTTTGTATCCAAAGAGCATGCAAGTAGTATGACCTACTGGAAATAGTGAAAAATACCGGACTCCCCATATTATTTTCCTAACACTAAAAACAATGTGTTCATGCCATGGGAAAACTCCCACTGAGCTGCTGGGACCTTCCAAGCCCTTCCCACAGGTTCTCTGCCCACTGCAGAAAGTCAACACAAAGGGAAAACCCTCCTGTGAGCCATGCCACTGTGTCTTCTGACAATCTGGTGTGCGATGCACATCAAACTACATCTCCCCAGGGAACCCAGGAGGCACAAGTTATTTCAGAAAATACACAGAGCAGAAATCCTGCCTCCAAAATCAAGTGGAAACTCTTCCCACTCGTGTCAGATCTTCAGGGATCCATTCAGGGCATCTTTTCACACTTTTCTGTGAAATACAGTGTAACTGCAGCCACAAGTCAGGTTTAATCAAGTTTTTCTTTGCAATTTTTCAGTAGCGTTTTTGCCAAGCCAGAAGGGTTACCTCCATAGTCTCTGGTGCTGAGCAGGATACCTGTAAGTCATGCAGCTTGTTTGGAAAGAGGGATGCAGTCCCCAGCAGGCTGAGAAGGCAGGAAGAGCAGTTTCAAAACGTATTTACTGGTAATTGCAATGACAAAATGAAGTTCTATTTCCTTGCCCCTTGACTCTCTGTACTGCTTAGCTCTGTGTCCCTTCTGTGCCATGTGAGGCACAGCCTGGAGAGGTGCAGCTGGGGATGGGACAGTCTGGCCATGTCCAAGCGGAATGGAAGCTTTAAGGCAGATTTTCAAAACATTATGGATTTCATCTTTGCTGAGCAGCTGATTACTGTGCCAAAGCCATGAATCACACCACTTGAAGTGATTGAAGGAGGGGGAAAAATAATAATAGTAAAGTGGCAGACTAGCTCAGGGATAGGTTTGGGAGTCCTATTAAACTTGAGAGGCTACGATTTCTATTCCCAGACCTGGTGGTTAACACAAGAACCATGTTTCCCCACCCCATCCAAAGAGTTGTACTAGAAAAAAACTGAAGAGCAAACCAGCAAAAGGTCAATCCTGTACTGTGTAGGCAAATGTTGCCAGCAGATTAACATGGCAGCATTCATGAAAAGTCTGCAGCAGCTCTGGCAAGCTTTGCAAAACTTATAATTCATTGCAAAAGGAACCAAATATGTGATGTTTGTTTCTGTGGAAGAATGGGAGGAGACTAATGGTAAAGGAGAAGGAGTGGGAGTGTGGAAGCGGGGAGAGGGGAAAGCAGAAAACCGAGCCCTGGTGAGTTTTCAGGGACCTACAGAAAAAATTGTCTAAATAGAGTAGTTCAGACCTCAAATACCATGTGGTGCTTTGACAATCTTCTGGGTTTTGGCATTTTAAACAAAGTGTTCTTACATTTACTAGGCTGGAATGTCCATTTGACTATAGACTCTCTGCTACTTTGCTCATACTTCAACATTTTGGACATGTGACAAAAATGTGTGTAACGCATTTTTTAAAGTGTTGATTGTGCTTGTAATTTTCAAGTCAGAATATAAAATAAACATCTCTGCCCTTTCTTCCAGCAGGCAGCACAGAGATCTGCTCTCCGCGTTCTATCTGACAGGTACATTTTGTCATTTTTATGAACTATAAATTGCTTTATGAAACGTTGAGCCCTATTTATTGTGGCATATAACTCATAATCGGATTTTGTCCCCAAAGTATCTGTGAACTGGGATGTTAAACATTTTGCATGCTTGGATTTGTCATGCATGTGTAGAGTTTATTACTGCAAAAATCACAGTCTTGTTGTATTTCATACAGAGTATGCAGAATCCCTTGTTGTGATACCAAACGAGAGATAAGAAACTTACTGGAGAAGGCATGAATGATGCAGTAAATTCAGAGCTTAGAGTTTGCTGAGATATATCTGAGCTCATTTCTCAGCAATAAGTACTTCATTTATTCCGAGATGTTCTCTTTTGACTTTTTCCAAATCCTTTCCCTGGGAATTATTCTTCCTTTGATGAGATTCTCTGTATGTGTTATGCACAAAAACAATGCCCTTTTTTAGCCCTTAAGTTTTAAGGGATTGGTATTTTGGAGGAATTTAATTAATTTTTGCACTTCATCTGGAACTGCAGCAGTGCTCCAGGCAGATAAGCAGGGGACCAAATCCTTAGTGTTCAGGTTTTACTCAGCTCTTTTTCAAGCAAAAATCCATTAACTTCAATGGGAAACTTGCCTGAGTGAGGAATTCAGGATTTGGGCCATAGTAAATGTTATAGTTGGGCTGTAGGTCTGCACAGGTATTTACCTTAAATGACTTTTATGAAAGAGGATTGATTGAAATATAAGGTAGCTTTCTAAGACGGTCCTGATTTCTTTTCCAGTTTTGGGAAAGGGGGTAGGGAAGGGGGAGGAGACACTGTACATTTTAGTGCCTGTGAAAAAGAACTAGCAGATTTACATTTTTCCACAAATGAGGTACTGTGTCATGCAGGCTGACACAGAGTAAATTTCCCCATGCCTTGTTGGCAGCCCCCTCTGCTCCGTCTGGCCCCCAGCCCCCCGCCTCCCTGGGAATAAGCGGTAATTGACTCTGGAAGCCAGCTCAGGCCAGGATTTCTCCAGAGCAGAGCCTGTCACTTAGGCTGAATTATATGTTGTGCATGGATGAATAACATTTCTCTCTGCTTGGAGGCTAAGACGGCCAAAATTATCAACCTTCCCTCCCCAAGTTTACAAACACTGTTTTGTTTAGAATTTTTTGCCCCCCCTTTAAGGGAAATAAGAAAATCCTGAGTGAAATGTATGGGATGTGGGTGAAATTGCTGGCACAGTTATAGGGCACAGAAGTATTTGCTGTTACTGGAATGAATGCAAAGAGAAAGTGGAGTTGGAGTCAGCATTATGCCCCTCTCCCTGGAGGTGTGCAATCTCACCCCCAAGGCAAAGCAGATTTTGCACTTGGTGGGGACAATACCATGACCGAAGGAAACATGGGGATTTTTTTCACAGTATCCTCCCCCTGGGCTGAATGAGGAACATTCCTGCAGGAGTGCCCCTGGAGGTAATTAACAAGCCCCAAACCCCACAGTTTGATTTCTGTCTCCCCTGGAAAGAAAAGTGGTGGTGATGGATCGATGTTCCCTACCTCATCAAAGGTGGTGAGGGAGCTAGGTGCAGGCTGGCCTCATCCAAAGGGCAGAAGGGCCTCGGTATTAATAACCATCACACCTCAGATTTAGGATTTATGACCAAATATTTCCCTGTCTACCCCTAAAAGCATGCTCAGGGTCTACAGCTTTCCAACCTGCTCTGCAAATATTCGGCTGCCAGGGCACCCTTCTTCCCCTGCTTCTGGAGGGGGTGCTGGAAGGCTGGGGGTGCACCCTGGGGGTTTGCCTCCCTGCCACCCATGACCTCACTGCAGCAAGCAAATGGGAGGGCAGGGGGCCAAAATCCCACACTGTGACAGCAGTTTCTGTCTCCTCTTGGCTAGAGCGAGGATGCCTGTGATACTGCTGCTCATTAGTTGTGTCCCAGTAGCAACTCAGAGCTCCCAGTCACACACCAGCACTTCACAGCAACAAGGGAGATGGCAGCTTGCTATAAAGCTTTCAGTAATTTTTCCCTTTTTTTTTTTTTAATATTCTCCAGCAGTTCCTGTTGCAGTTCTTGCTTTCAGGTTCTATTAAAGAGGTAACAATTAGCTAAACTAAGAGAGGAGAAAAAAACAAACAAAAATGAGAGTTTTTAAACCTAGACATTGATTTCTGTAGTGCATCGCACTCAGTCTTGTTTTCAGAATGACACAGTAACCCCCAGCAGATTTATGTGCAAACACAAAGATTAGTGACCCAGAAGCTTGACTGAAACAGCTTTTCTACTTCCAGAAGACAGGTTGCTCTGCACATGCAATGACTATTTTGTCAGCAAAGATGCACTGGCCCCATTAGCTTTCCATTCTCTCATGCAAAGCCCTCGGTGTTTATTCAGCACAGCTTGGTTTTAATTTTATTGTGCTCTTCAGTAAAGTGGTCGAACTATACAGATTACTCACTTTCTGGGACAGAGAAGAGCAAGAACTTGACTCATATACCTTAATGGTATAGTGCTGGCATATTTTCAATTGTCTGACTCCCATATCCACTGCCTGAATAGCTTTCAAATGAAGAAAAATGCCTGCAACTAAAATATTCAGTGTGTTCTGTTGTTATTTAACAGTAAGCAGTGTGGTTAAGCCAGGTCTTAAACCTGCTTAATCCCACTGAGCTAAATAGATTTTATTACTGACTCCCATGGTTCCAGAACTCTGACCTTAAGGCTGAAGTTAAAAGCTAATTTTTTTTGCAGTCTGTTCCACTAACCCAGAAGCTCTTGCTTGCTGGATACATTTGCAATGGAGAATGTCCAGCTGTAAATTACAGCTGTTTGCAATCCTACCCAAATACAACACTCATTATTATTCTTTTGTTCTTTTTAGGCTGAAAAGCCCTCCATGAGGGAGACCGTACAGTACTTAATCCACACATTAAATTTATTCGCAGCTCATATTCATGTGCAAGATAAGATTTTCCATGAAGTAAAGATTTACAGTGGTCCTAGGGCACTTTTACTCCCCTGGTTGCTTTTAATTCTCTGTGCTGGAATGTAGGCCAAGTGGGTCTGCTGAAGAGTTTTGAACACTTAGAGGAAAGTGTTGTACCACTGCTGAATTTCCTCTCTGGTTTTAACAAGGGAAAGACAGGTCCTTTGCTGAGTGCCTGGGTGGTACTTGGGAGACGTGCTGACTTCACAGCCATGGTCTGCTCTCCTTTCTGTGTACTTATACTGGAGGATGCAGGCAAAACCCACCAGCTCTGCCCATAAGAATCTCAGCATAGGCATGTAAGGTACAGGCAGAGCTGAACCCACTCATCTCAGCAGCCATGTGGCTGCACTGGCAGGCCAGCCATGCCCAGCTGATAAGCCCTGTAAAGAATCCAGCACAATAGCTTATACTCAGCACCAGGGTGATACATATGTGTCCTCCAGACCTGAACTGTAAAGCATGGGCTATGATAAACCTTTCAGATTTACCACCTTGTGCTGTTGACAGAGTAGGCGTGTCAGCACCAGCATCCATTTGGCAGTGGAGGCAACCCCCATTCATGATGGCTGGTGAGCTTCACAGCCTGTCTTGACCTGCAGTCTGGGCAGGAGGGATAGTGCTTTGCACTTCCATGTAACCATGCCTTGTCTGTCCATGTCTGATCACGGTTAGGACACCAAAATGCGGGCTGTACCAGACATGAGCTGGTTTACCCTCATGGGACTGGCCAGTAGCACTCAGGATCCTGAAGGGCAAACAAAATTTCCCTCTTCCGCTCTGGAGAAGTGAAGAGTTTGGGGAGCTGAGAAGCAGTAGAGCCTCACATCTGTGGGGAGAGACATTTGCAAGCAGAGGTGCTGCTGCACTGTGTCTCATGGCTGCATGCATGCATCTAGGACTGAGGTGCAAGAGAAATCAAAAAGGTTGACCTTGGACAACCCCGTCCCTTCCCCTGAGAATGTAAGCAGCCACAGAATTGATGGTTAGTCTAGCAGGATGTGTAGCACAGCTCTTCTTCAGCCGCATTGAGATACACTATTTGTGTTAGGAGGCCTGGGGAAGCACTGCCTGTAAAATATTAAAGCAACAATAAGAGGCAATTTAGATTTTTAATAGATCACTTAACACAGGCAAGGCAGCTGTCCAAGCAGCCTTAGAACTTATTGTGGAAGGAGGCAAAGTTTTCTTGTTCTCAGGTATCTGCTTGAGCTGTGATTATGCAAAGCAGTTAAACTTGTGATACCCTAAAGTAAGTAAATAGTCCAGTGGCAGCTAGCAAAAATACTCATGTGCTTCATGTCACTCACATACTTAATGTTTGTTTGGACCGATGTTTTCGATAATAGCGCCTTTCACACCATGAGCGTTCTTCACATGGGAAGCTACATGGTCAGCTTATCAGTGAGTGACTCAGCTAGCAGGCTGGCCAGAAAGGCTTCATGTGGCAGCATTGTGCAATCAGTGACAGCTGAGGGGAAGCCTTGGCTTGGGACAGCTGATCTGGGTCCCAGCAGAGAGTGATGGAACTGAGATCATAGGCTCCACAGGAATCAGAAAGGTTGGCTGGAGAAGAGCGTACGCACACAGTGCTCGCTGCCACAGAGGCAGACACGCAGCTCTCCCTGTTAGCACATTGCTTAAACTTTCTGGATTATCTTTGAAAGGAAAAAGAGAATACCTCTGAGACAGAATATATGGATTTATCATTTATGTCTTACATGAAAGCTTGGCTGTTTGGAAATGCTGCTGTCTCACACTTGCATCCCCCCCTCCTGCCCCCCGCCCCAGTATAGGGCAGCTGCTCCTTGGAATGGTCCAGAGTTTCTCAGTCCTGCGAGTCACAGAACATGAAGGTGGAAGAGTAATGATACATATTGTGTATAGGATACTTTTTCCAGTATTGGAGAATGTTGTGAATTAGTGAAAAAGGGCTTTAGAAGAAGAGTCTGTGTAGACAGCTTGGAGTGAAAAGGAATAGGTGTCTCCGTAAAACTGGGACCCCATTTCCCTCTATTTAACTTGTGAGCAAGACCTGTAGCACTCACCTTTTTGCTGCTGGATGTTTTCTCATACCTTGACTATTGCTGGTATTTATTTAGAATTGTTCTACCATAGCACCAAAGATGTGATCTGGATGTATTGCTGTGTGAGAAGATGGAGCAGAGCTGTCCCAGGGAACTGTAACAATTTTGAGCCCTACTAAATACTGGAATTCCTTTGATGTTTAAAGACAGAAAAAGAAAAGTTAAGATGTATCTTTTTCTTCAAGGAAGTGATAGTGTTTTGCTATCATGAGAGCCAAACATTTCCCACCTCCCTGTGGGCAACCTCGTGCATTTGCTCCCCAAAGATATCTGGGGGAAGACAATCAGTTCTAGTTCCCAGAAACATCTGCATTTTGAAAAATATCTATCTGCTAGAAGAAAGGTCTGACTAGTAATTTCTCACATATTTTCTCTGACTTCCTTGGTCTTTTAAGAAACATTGTGAGTATAATTACAGCATGAATGTGGAAGATAAAAAGGCAGGGTGTAGGTCTGTGGTCTTTCACATATTAGTAAGGAGAAAACAGGTCCCATTGCTGGCTGGCAGCATGAAGAATATGCAAAGTGCTATTGGGAAGAAGAGTGTATATGTGTGCAGCATATGAAGTGCCTCAGCATATGATTAACCTCACCGGGTATGTAGTAAATACTAGATAACTGTGATCAAAAAAGTATTCATGTGATTTATCAAACTGAGCAACTGTGCATTTTGCAGTGAAGCAGGAGGTCAATCCTGAAATCTAGGGCAAGTAGAGCAATAGGAAATTGCAGGGACTAAGAAGTTAATCATACTGTTGGACTGCTTCCATCTGGTTTTGAAAGACGGAGTCAGTGCAGTGCTAGCGAGGATGCTCCACGGCAACAGATCAGGAATTAATTTTTTCAGCAAATCTTCAGCTATCATTTGTGGTAACACAGACTTATAAAAATGTAATTTAATTTCTTCGGAATAAATCACATAGGACAAGAAGTGTGAGAGTGTTTTTCTAATGTGTGTATCTGAGGAAAATATAAGAAGTGTGAGAGTAGGAGAAACAGGAACAATCCAAGAGGAAACAAACATTAACAATATAAAACCTGGGAGGCATATGTGGCCATCCTGTTAAATTGTGCACGTAATTTTCTTTGAAAAATCAGTTTGCAGTTGGGAAACTTCTACATTTTATGACTCTTGGAGGCATAATCTTGTCTAACCTGTCTTTCCATCTTCATAAATGTGGATAAAAGGAGCACTGACCAAAAGTTTTGTGGAATTGATGCTCTGAACACCACGTCCATCTATCATGAGTGCATAGCTATAGGCAGTGAGTTTGTTAATGAATTCTGTTTTCCTTATTATCAATACTACTTATGATATTTCAATGAGGTTTGAACATTATGCTCCCTCTGGGCAATAAAAGTCCCCCTAGGCAATGAACCTGTTGTAAAACATGGGATTTTAACCCTGATGGCAGCTAAAACTTGCTTTATTCAAAGAGGTGGGAGGACAGTTAGTTGATAACATTGTGCCTTTCTTACTCCAGCAGTGGGATAAGAGAACAGAGAGCCCTATACTGGGAGTGACATATTGTGCTATTTTTAGTGCTATGCTGCAAAAAGTGAAATGTTCTGAATACATTTGTATCTATTTCCTGGCAGTCCGATGAAAGAGAGCTCAGGTTTACACAGCACCAAGAGCAGGAAACTGGCGGCCACGCTGTTCACACAAATCACCACTTTCATTACCACTTTATTTTAAGAAAAGCTGAAAATTCATAGCAAGCAGCAACACCCCAGCCTGGTCCACTTACATGGCACAAGTTTGGGACTTTTGACCCCTGTGTGCTTGTGAATTGCATCCTGGCTGTAGCTCAGGGAGTCTCCAGAGCAGGTGCAGCAATGCAAAGGAGAAATCTCGGTTCCCTTTGAGTGAGGCAGCAGTCCATGCAGCAGATGGAAGGAGATCCCCCCTTCAAGCTTTAATCGTTCAGTAATCAGCCAGGCACAACAGGGCTTTCTGGCATCGGCTCCATGAATGATGACATGCTTGCTCCAGTTGGTTTTTCCTGCCTTCCTGCAAAGGTGGTTTAGAAATCTCAGCTAAATTTCTGGGTTTGCCTTTGTCACTGGTAAGGCTATCTGCCTTCTTTCCTCTGTATTTTTTAATTTTAGATTCAAGAGCAGTTTCTCCTTGTGCTTGCTTTTGTTCTGACCCTGGCAACAATGGAGGCAAAAAGGAAAGAGCAGGGGAGAGCAGTCAGGTTCTGCAGGAGGCCAGTCCCATGAAAAAGATATACTTGTGCCCAGGATAGGCAAGGGCTTCCTCAGAACGGTGTCTTCATGAGGCCCCAGTGGAGACAACACAGAGGCTGTGCTTTGGCTGGCCCTTTGTTCTCTGAGGGGTGAAGAGGATACTACACAGATGGAGAACTGTGTCCAGTTTCTTTGCAGGCAAAAAAATAGGATGAGTTAGTACAAAGAATGAGGTACCCTGTGATTTCTCCACAGGGATTAGTTGTGGCTGAAGCAGGCCTGAAATGCTCCTGCAAGGAGTCACATTGTTGTGATCTGAGATGCTTTGCTCCCCCATGCAGTCCCATCCAGATGTCTCCTCCTCCTTTTCATGACTGCCTCAATTTTGATGTAAGTTGCAGGAAGATTTTTATCCTTTCCTCTCCTCTTGGAAAAGTATTGGATTTATTCTACCATTAAGGAATAGTTCATACTGTTCTAGGTTTCTTGCATTTCAGTGAAAGGAAATGTTTGAACAGCCTGGGTTTTCTCCCAAAGAAAAACTGGAGCATTTGTGAAATTAAACAAAGCTCTTAGGATGGAACAGCTTTTTACCACTTAGCTATTTCACATATGCTGGTGTGAAGGTACAGCAGCAGTCCAGTGGGCACTACTAGCTCCCCCAAGACCCTCACTGGCGACCTGATGAGCAGGGAAAGTGTTCAGGCTCTGGAACCATTGAAATGTTTTTGATGTAAACTGAGACCAAAAATCTCAAATGGCTCATTTTCTAAAGTTACAAGTGGTTTTTTTTTGCTCACTCAACATTTCCAGGGAGTCTGTCTGGTGACATTTTCTTCACAAATTAACAGACCAAGCACTTTCTGCTTTATTTTTCATTATTATTGCTTTCTTTTGAGGTTCTGTTTCATGGCTAAATTCAGAATTGGAGGGCTTTGTTCCAAACTGGAATGGCATGAAATTTCAAATTCCTTCTCCGAATGGAAGACCTTTCTTCACTCAAGGACTGTATTTATAGTAGGCTGCCCTTTTTGCAGTCAGAGAGGGGCCAGACCATATTATGACTGTTTGCTCTAATGTGTTTTTAACTTAGAAGTAAAATTAGGCCTGGATTGAAACTGGGTGTAAAAAGTCTGAGTTCAGACATCACATTTCTATAACCTGAAAATTTTATCATTTTGAAAGGCAGAAATAAATAGAAATTACTTAAATTAAATTAGGTATTTTTCCATGGGGTATGATTTAAATATCACACATGCTTTCTTTAATATGGTCTGCAATCTTCCATCATTTTAGCCAAAAAGAGAGTTGGTTTTTTTGAACGTAGGTATTTTATATCTAAGAAAATTTACTTTGCATGGCAGTGTATCTTCTGTGTTAGATTGCTATCAAGATTTTAAAGTGTTTTTTCATTCTTGACTGAGGCACAGAACTCTTTCTCATGCTGAGGCACTGCCTCTCACCCACACATTCACACAGAAGAGAATAGGCCCTTCTCTGTGGAAAATTAGCAGACAAATAATTCACAAATAGCTCTCACTTACTACTTACTGGCACAACCAAACATAACTGCTCTAAATGAACAGTTTGTCAAATTAAAAAAAAAAAAAAAAAAACCAAACCCAAAAACAGGGGAGTGGGGTCAAAGAATCACATGATTCCAATTTAATAGATGAAAATCCCCCCTCGAAAAGTCCTAGAGACCTGCCAAGTAAATTTCTTGCTTTGCAATGATCCTTTAAGACACTTTAATATGCGTTTTCGAGGACATGCTGTGGCCCTGCATACCCAGGGAGGCTTGTATTGTTTCATGTCTAGGAAGGTGATGCCTGCTGGCGGGGAAGGCGCTGGTTAGGGGGCAGCTAGACCCTGGTTCCTAGCAGCCCTGAAGGACTTAGCTTGTCATTCCCATCTTCCTTTTCTTCCTTCCTACATTGCCTTTAGAGGGAAAAGAGGAAAACCAGACATGCAGCCTCTATCATGCATCTTCCCCTACGTGGCCTCAGATTTCCATGATTTTGACTAAGTTTCCCAAGGGGACCTTGTCCCAGAGCCTCTCTGTTTGCACATCATGGACCCTTGCTGTCTTTCTTGCCCAGGCTGCCCCTTCCCCATTCTTCAAAACCACCCTGACTGGGGTGCCTGGAAGCCTCCCTGGAACTGCATCTCCTGCCGGTCTCCTCCAGCTGCCCCAACGCAGCAGGAGCCAAGCCCCTCTGGTTTGCAGTGTCATGATGAAGCCCAGTGGAGGGTACCCAAGCATCACCCACTGCTGAAAGATTGATGGGGACCCCATCACTGGAGGAGGACAATGGAGAAACAGCTGTAGTGAAGGCCAGCCCTGTTGCCTTGTTTTGCAGCCCCAGGGACAGCAGCATCCTCCTTGGGCAGAGACGGGTGGGACACAGCCCAGCGGGGCAGCAGCGGGGCCGGCACTGCCATCCAGCCAGCCAGGGCTGCCCTCGGCTGCCGGCCCCACGGTGGGGCAGCCACGCCATCAGCTGGCCATGACGGGTTCTGTCCGCACCTTGAGTCCTTGCACTCAACTCCCCGCACTGACCATCACTCTTCCCTGCTAATAATGCCTTCAAATACTGATTTCCTGAAGCCACTTCTTTAAGGTCATGACGTCCCTTTTTCTAAAACTTAATAAGCTTGATCCTGACCATGTGGAGTTAGAGTGAGTTTGTAAATATTTGTATCTTCAGTATTATTTCTTTGATAGCAAACACTAGGACAACAATTCCCACATTAAAAGGGCTCTTGGGGAGGGTTTAGGAACTCTGGCCAGGCAAAAATAGTTGCCTGAAGGAAGAGGAAAAACCTTGGAGAATTACCAGACTCTTTTTCTAAATTTTGAGACAAATGGACTTTTCAAACTTTGCCCTGAAAAGAGATCTGGTCATGACCTACTATAAATCTCATATGGCCATTTAAAACCTCACAGTGCTCTGGTTAAACAGCATTGCACCAGACAAAACCTCCAGGGCATGGGGACATTGCTGCAGTTTTTCCCTTTCAAGCTTGTATATTGTCCCCATAACATATTGCCAATGTTCACAGGACCAAATGAGACTGTGGCCTTTCTTTAATGTACTCAGAGCTCTTGTGTTGAGAGCCTGTGAGGTCAACAGGAAAACATGGAATGAAATCTCAGCTGAATATCGGTCTTTCCCAGGCTTCCTGGCAATTTCCAACTTCTCACTCTTTTGTTTTCACTTAATAAGATAGAGCTTGTCCTGTGCTCAATTAAAAAAAGAAAAGTGGTGAAAGAGCTAAGACTCAGAAAATGAGCAGTTTTATAAAAGCCTGGCAGATTCCCAGTCTGCCGAACCTAATAAGAAGCACACTCATTTTTCCAGTTTGAAACTTTTTGGTGCAAACACCCCTAGTGCAAACATCTCCCACAGGACTTGTGGGAAGAGCGCCAGTATAAAGGAAAATGACAGTGCTGGTATTCCAACATGAAAGCTGTAGCCTACATTTTTGAAATAATGATGTCGAAAAGTGGAGCTCTGAGAAGAGCCTAATTTTGGGCTTCTCCAGCTGTCAGATCACCCTCAGCTTTCCCTCTTCTCCTTCTGCTAGAGGGACTCACGGCACAGCACCTCTCTCTGTTAAAGCTGAAAAGGAAAGCAACAACTGCAAAGTCATTTGTGCAAACCCGGAGATCAGCCTGAGATGACAGCAAAACCTAAACACTCCTTTGAGATTATCACTCGCTAATTGATAGAGATGTATTGGTTCAGATGTACCTCTGTTTCAACTTCTGTTTTTACACCATTTTCTGTATTAACATATTATGTGCTTGTCAAGTGCAACCAAATTTTAACCTCAGATTGCTGATGTTTTATGAGTATTATATAAATATATATATATTTCCTAAATTACTGTAAGGGATTTAATGTTGATGAAAAGCAGCAGGTTGACACCTGATTACCCAGGAGTTTTTCCTTTGTATTGCCAGTACATATGCCCCACTCCTGGAGCCTTGAATTATCGCCATGCATATTCTTTGTGTGTGCAGACAAAGGGCACTGTTGAGCATTTGATGTCGTTAGCTAATCTAATCTGAGCCAACACCACATTATTTTCTAAGAAATGTATTGTATTATTTTCTTCCATTTGGTCAAAATGCAGCATTAGCCATTTAACAAGAGCCATGACAAATTTCTGTCATTGTCCACTGTGTTGCTGTCCTCTGCCTTTGTAAGGTCTCATGGATTGGTTAGACTGGGAATTTTGACAGAGTTGCCCTACTGAAATTATTAGGGTTATTTTTGTAACCAAAATCTGGTATCACTATGGAGCAGCAGTAAATTGTGGATCTGGTTTTAATTATTCATGTCAGCCATTTATCACACCAGCCTTTTAAATATATTACAACAAACTATGAAAACACTCTCTGATTAAATAAGGGAACGTATGGCAAATTAATTCCCACTGCCTCAAATGGAGAAGACATACTCCAGTGTCACAATGCACTCCTTGTCTGCTTTGGAGTTAAGCTCCACAGCAATATCATGCACCAGTGTTCATCTGCTGAACTGGGAGGTCAGCTGGAAGAACTGGTATCTGCAAATTCTGTAACTGTATGGACCTGCCAGTCACTCCCCTCATTAATTGAGAGCTGCACAGATGAGGAAGAGGTGAAACATATGGGTAGTCTGGCCAGTGTAAAAAGGGACACCGTGGAAGGAAGGTAAAATCTGGAAGGAGGAAAGATGAGCCTCTGTTAAGTTAAGAAATTCTGCACTACTTTTATTAAGGCCATACCATATCTGAAAGAATAGATTTTCTGACTGTTTTCAGGTTGTCATAGGCTACAGTTTGATTGAGTCAAAACTTAGCTTCTGTGAATGTTTGGGCTGTTCAAATACACTTTCTGCACTTGTACTGAAAAGAATAATTACCCCCAAAAGTTGCACTTTTCTTTTTTTCAGAAGTGACACCCAACTCACATGACCATGATGATTCTAAAATTACCAACATGTGTCCAAAGCTAAGACATAACGAGCATTTGCTTAGTTAGGAAGCAATTGCCTTAGGTTTGTCTTGCACCTGGTGAAGAGCTTGTTAAGGGCAGTAGTGCAACCCTGAGGTTTTCTTTGTTTAATTTCTTACTGAGATATTTAAATATCTTTGTTTTAATCTTGATATGGTCTTGTCGGTGCTAGGGTTATTTATTTGGTTGCAGGGCCACATGCATGGGAACTATGTTATGTAAGTTGCATACATCTTCAGTTGACATGACTTGGATTACAATTGAAAGGAATAAGCCAGCCCTGTGTACAAAAAACAAGCAAACAAATGTAAAACACATCACCATATCAGCAGAACCACAACATGCTAATTAATAGTGGACAACACAGTCATCAAATCAAGGTCACAATCAAGACCTGAACCAACGAGTCAGAGCTCTGAGTTTTCAAATAGACACATTCAATGCAGAAGGTGAACAGCTTTACATTATAAGCTTGACATGAGATGGAACTACATCCAGTTAGTTTCGCATCAGCCAGTTCGTGTTTCAGCCTAGCTCCTCACAAATGTTCGAGTCAAAACAAAGCATTGAGTAAAGCAGTCAGGTAGGGTATTCTTCAGTCCTTGCCAGTGCTGCATGGAGGACTGGTGCTGTTATGGTTCAGTCCAGAGAAGTCCATCCATCAGAGCGAACTCATCAGCCATGCACGGTTTAGAATTTCCTTCTCATGCCATATAGTTATCATGTATGATTATTCTTCTGCTCTTATTCTCTCCTGGCCATCAAACTCAAGTCAAAGGTCACTCTGAAAATCACATGCTCTTGCAGCTTTTAAATTATTGATGTAACATTTATGAAAATACTTCTTGCGTAATTACTAGGTAAGGACTATGAATAACTTTCGGAATAATTCACGAGCAGAAAATGATGGATCTAAGAATCTGGCATTTGCTGCTAGGCCTGCAAGCAATTAATATGCACCTTTTCACTTTTTTCCTTTTCTGGCCAAACAGCTATGCATCCATGCATATGTGCAATAAAGTGGGATTCTTCCCTTAAAGGAAAAGAAAGTTTTTAGCCTTGTCCCTTCTTCCTAAGGATCTTTATTTCACATGATTGCTGACTGCCAGCACAACACAGAAGAAGCTTTGGCCAAGATAGTGACAGATTTTAGATCTGACATCTCCTGCTTGGTGATCCCAAGAGGTGGCAATGCTTCTCACAGATCCATCCTTTTTCCTGCTTACTTCACTGCACAGATGGAGACTGGTTTCCTGGATGTGATCAATACAGCCTGGTGTCTGGTTGTAGATCACTACTGAATATACCCATGGCCTTGCAGGCAGGAACTGCAGGCTGAGGTGTGACACACCAGCCTCCTGCATGGTACGTGTCCCAGCGAGGAATGACGACCTTTCCCTGCAGGGAAAGCACTTAAAACCTACACTCAGCAGGTGCCACCTCCTCAGGACAAGCTAATAACCTCATCAGCACATGGTGTCTCCATGCCTTTTCTAATAATAATCACTTCTTTACCCTAAGTTAGGAAGCTGATATGAATCGGTTCACAGCTTGCCCTGATGAGTTTTAATCTAAGACCACAGCTGGCCTTTGTGCTTTTCATCAGATGAATTCCAATAATCACTAAACAAAGTTTTCTCAGTTCTACTTCAAGTCTGGGCCAACGTATCTTGCAGCCCTTATTCCTGTGCCACACTGGTAAAATCCTGCCATCCTGTAAAATCAGTGATGGCAACATGAATAATTAGTTGCTGTATTTGTACAGGATCAGACTTACAGTTATTTTCCAGTTGTCTATACTGCTTTTCTTTGTATCTAGTCTAACCCTTGAGAGTACAGAGAAGTCTGCAAAGTTTTAGTCCATGAGATCATCCCAGTAATTTCTTACTGCAGGCACTGTCTGTCTAACTTTAGTTCCCCATGTTAAATAATTGTGATACTGTTTCCTTAAAACCCTTGACAACAAAAATCAAAACAACTGTAAATAATCCACAGACATATGGAATTGTTTTGAGAAAGAAAGCAAATTGCTTAGACTCCGTAAAAATGGAAATCTACCAAGGAAACTCCAGCAGCCTCTTTGACAGTCTGCTCTAAAACTTTTCACTTGCTTTGATGTTGTTTGTAATTTATGCTCCTCAGAGGCTTTTAGATGAAGGAAATCATCTGTTTTAATAATGTGAAACCTTCTTCTGGCTATGCGAGATGGGAATTCCTGCCCTGTTTCCTGTGCCTCTCTGTCAGGGCCAAAAGGGGAAGGAGGGCTGAAAAATTGCATGGCTGTTAGTGATCAGAGCTGTGGCATCACCTACCATTTCAAAATGCCTACCCAAATATTACTTACCTCTCACTGATGAAGTTACATGTTAAGGAAAGCTGTCTTTTTAAGTTCATTCTCCACAGTTGTGTTATTTCACTGTATTAGTAATTCATAACAATAGGTTATGAGGTAACAAGTATAGGACAAAAGCAATTATTGCAATAGTCCCTTTAATTCAAAATTATTTTAATTACTAGTGATACCTGTCCTTTTTTTTATCTCATTTCTGTGCTAAGTCTCTTCATGATTCAAAAATTGCCACTAGGCTATCACCTCTGGTAATTGCCATTCTCTGAGCTGGGTGAACAAAGGAAAAATTAAACTGGAGTGTGTCAGGCAAGCAGAATAGGAAATATATGTTCCTGCAGGAAAGCTACTCTCCTCCTAATTACCCTGCAATTGCCAGGTTCAAAATGTAATTTATGAGCAGCATAGATAGAATGGCCACATTAGTCCATTATTTCATGATGATCTTTTCTACTCCTGATTTCAGAAAGAAGGGATTTTGCAGCTGTCAGTGCATTGGCATTGTCAGCAGCTGCTCTGGGCAGTGATGCTAGACAACTGCACTTGAGAGATACTCCCGAGAAAATGTAAAGCAGTCTTCTAATAGCACAGTTTTATAGAAGAGAGGTGCTGTAAAGTACAGCTCAATAAATAAAGCAGAACCTGATGGGCTGCCTCAGACACTGCTGGTACCATTCAGAAACAGATCCAGAAATGTTTGAAGGAGAAGGAAGTTTTCCAGCCTCTGGCCACTGCTGTTGCACATTCCACTTACTATAAAATACACCAAATGCAGCAAATGAACCTAATAAACACCCCCTGAGTCCATTTTACTCTGACAAACATGGAGTAGCCTGCAGAAGGATGGAGTAGCAGGTAAAGCTGTGAACATGTGATATTCAGCTGTAGGTTTGGTGCCTGAGGCCAAGTCTACATTTCAGTCAAGTTGGGGCAGTGACCCAGTAGTCGTCTGAGTGAGCTTTAAACACAGAACAGGGAGACTCTCATGGCCAGATGGAGCTCAGGAACCATTCAGTGCCCACGTAGTTATCACATTATCACATTAGTTAGCACCATAGTTTGTCATACTTGAGCTAGTCCCAACAGGGTCACACAGTGATTGAGGCTGGAAGGCATCTCTGGGGATCATGCAGTCCAACCCCACTCAGAGCAGTATCAACTAAAGCAGTTGCTCAAGGCCAAAGTTGAGTCTTGAATATCTCCCAGGATGGAGACTGCACAGCCTCTCTGTGTAACCTGCTCAAGAGTCTGACCATCCCCAAAGAAAAAAAAAAAAAAAAAAAACAAAAAAACAAACCAAAAAACTGTTGTATTTAAATGGAACTTCCTGTATTTCAACTTCTGGTTTTTGCTTCGTGTCCTGTCACTGGGCATCACTGAGAAGAGCCTGGCTCTGTCTTCTTTTCTTCCTCCTATCAGGTGTTTATCCCTCCCAGTCATCTCAGCCTCCTCATGTGAAAGAACTTCCAATCCCTTAATTGTCTTCATGGCACTTTGCTGGTCTCCATGTCTCTTCTGTACTGCAGAGCCCAGTTCTGGATCCAGGGAGAGGCCCGGGGAAAGCAAAAAAGTAAAAGAGGAAAGGCTAAGTGCAAAGGCAAAGGGGAAAACTATCTTGCTGATTCTGGATGTGACATGCAAACCTCTGAGTCAACTGACTGAGAGTTCATTGCCTCCCAGCTGTACACAAAGTCCATCAATATTTTCCTTTGTTGCAATCTAAATCCATAAGGAAGCTTGCCCCTTCCCTGAGAAAGCATTAGATTATATTGCTTGGGAGTATCAGTCCTAAATATTCCCTTTCAGTTTCCTGCAGAGAATGTTGAACGGAGTGCTCTTAGGAATGGGAGATGCCTGCTCTGATTCATTCTGCCAAGGTTTTGTTTTTACTTTGCCCCTGAGGAATTGGCCATTTTTAATGACTTTTATGATTAATAAAACTGTCTGAAGGCCTGCTGGGGTCTTCAAGCTAGTAGTTATCAACAAAGTCATCTAGCTTTCTCCCCTAGTGCCTAAGCTAATGGCAAAGACCCAGTGCTTGATCTTTCTCCCCAAGCTGAAGCTTGCCTAGCAGCACTTAGGGTCGTGTTAGGGTGGTAAAAAAAAAAATCCCCCAAGAGTTACTTTCATGCTGCACTGACCATGGAAAATCATACTCTCCTGGAAATCTGTGTCTCATCTCAGGAAAGCTCTTGTGCAGACTGTCCAACTTTTCCCCCAGCTGTTTCCCAGCTGCAGGCAGGTGATGTGATACCCTTTTAAAGACGCACTGAATGTATATCCTCACAGCTGGGCACTGAACTCCCAGCAGCAGCACATGTTGACTCCTACACCTTTAACAGTCTCCATGCTGGATCACACTGCTGAATGCACATTCCTGCTCTGAAGAGGCTCACCACTTGACACAGCACATCCTAGACCATGCAGGAGCTCAGGCAGGCAGAGGCATGTTTGAGACACTGCAGCAAGACCAGTGCCAGAAAGGGACTATTGGCCTGGGGGCAGAGAGAGGAAGAAGACAGCAAAAGCTCGTTGTGCCAGTGGGAGGGGGAAGCAGCACCAACTAGCATTATTTCTCCCTGTCCCTGTGCCCTCTCCCCACTACCATGGGTGCATTTCCTTTCTGCCCCACTGTGAGAGGCAGGGAGAGCCTGCATTGAAGAATAGGCAAAGGCATCTCCACGTGCTTTAGTGATATTGTAAATTCATAGGAAACCTAAAAAGATGCATGGTGGTTAATGAACAGCAAAACATGAGATACGGATTGAAAGGTATATTGGAAGATATATGTTTAACTACATCAGGACACAGCATGGTATAAGACCAATTTTTTTTTTTAATTAAAATGTCATACAGATCTAGTGTTTTTCATAGTAGTTGGTAGCACATTTCACAGAAATAAAGGATTGATAACATCCTGCAGGAGGTTGCAGCTGGGGAACCACTGAGTCCAGACACATTGGTACTACATTCTAGATTAATAAAGCAAATAAAATTATATTTACTTTGAAACTTATTTCTGCCTCCCCTCATCATCTGTGTGTGAATGAGCAAACCTCAAGTTTACTTTCCATGGATAACATCTAACAAAAAGATGCAATTCACATTCAGTTTTTCCTTTGAATTGTAAAGGGCAATTTATATAACTCTTTGTAACATTTATATATTTGTGCATATCACCCTTCTTCATAGTTTTTCACAGACCACATTATACCTGAGGAAAGCACAGCAAAAGTTACTCATAGATGCTGCTTTCTGCTTCAAAATCCTTCATCAATTATCTGCACACTGTGTTTGCTGAGTTACAGTGGGTCAGATCCTGACACCCTCACTAGACAGACCAGTCCTGCTCTTCAGGAGCAGTTCTGGCTACTCTTATCCAAGCTGTAAAGTACAATATTACTAAACCAGAATAAGAGGTCAAGATTCTGAGCCTCGTCAGAACAGAAGAAGTTTTTTTCCCAGTGGTCCAGACCCCTGAAAACCTAGGGCTGCATCACAGGCAAATACTCAACAGCTGAAAATTCATTTTAAACATTCTTTATTTCCAGCTAACATGTCAACAATAGGTAAACAGCATATCCTGGGTAACTCTTTCTAAAAACATATTAAAGTATTTTTGGATGACAATGGAAAACAGGCTGTGCCTATAACAGAAAGGAGAACAGAAGAACCTTTTACAAGTCTTCAAATAATCTCAAACTAATTAGCTTTTACATCCTCTCTGCTACAATTCTGGGCTTTATTAGCTGTTCTGCTTGCCATTCCTGAGCTTGCCTAATGTCTTCTGTAGAACAATTGTGCATTTTTTCCAGGCATTTGTCATTTTTTGAAACATATAAAAGAGAGCACTTGAATTCAAATAACAGACCATCTAAATGCTGTTCTGCATAGGGAGTGATATATGCTGACAAGGACTAGAAGTCAAATTTTCTTTATATGGTTCTTTATGGTGAGGAAACCTACTTAAAACAAGCTCCTTCTCAAGGCAGCATATTGATTAGAGCTGACGGGCCAAAAAGACCTTTGGGAGACAACAGAATATGGCTTGAGTCAAAGAGTAACACTAAAGCTGGCAGCAGCAACATTAAGAGTCAGTAAAACCTGAGAGAGTTTGTCTCATGCTGAAATTTATTGCACCCATTTGGACAGCCATTATGGTAGTTAGTAATTTTATCTGCACAAGTTCATCTGTATTTGGACTCCCAGAGCTTAGTGAGAGGTCTTGCAAGGCAGAACCATACCCAGGGCTCTGCTGACTGAGGCAAAAGACTGCTGTGCTGAGGCGAGGTATGACTGAAGACTACGAAGGGCTGTTTGTTTTGATGGCCAGCCACAACATGAGTTTTATGAACAGTAATTCTGAAAAAAGGTGATGGTAGGCCAGTGCAGACAAGGATTTTCTAGTCTGGACTGCTGTGGTTTTCTTCTGAGGCTTGATGAAGTTGTCACTCAGAAGCAAAAATTGCTGTTCTCTTGGATAGAAGTACATTTATACTTCATGTTTTAGGAAATAAATGAGACCAAAAGAGCAACACCCCAGCTAATATCCAGTGAAACTGTAACCAAAATCTCTGATGACACATACTGAAAATGGTGGGTTAAAGCCACTCTACAGAGTATTTTGCATTGCTCCTTTGCCTGGTTTCTGAAACTACCATGGCTGATGTTCCTTATCTTTACTGATGATCCAGTGCTTAATTACCTTTGTTTTTCTAACATGTCTCTCAACGGGTTGAAGCCAACCAGGTTGCTGGAATCACCCTCAAAATGTTAGTGGAGGATCCATTCCTGAGACAGGTGGTACTGATATAATTGGATCTGACAGGGGATCAGCTTTTGATAGTGGTCTAATGAAATAGTGGAGTACTGAGTTGGGAGTGGATAGAGGTCTTCATACTGGATACCAACCCCAGTCCTTAGGACAAGCGGAGAGAGGTGACTGAACCCTGAAAGGAAAATTATGAAGAGGAATCTGAACCAAACCTGCCTTGCTTCCCATACAGATGACAATGTACAAGGTGCTGGGCATACCAGGCACACAGTTTAAGCAATACTTAGGATCTTAGATTCTTTCTAGTCCATCAAGAGAGGTAGGAATCTCCAGTGGGCACAAACTGGCCTTGACCAGATGACAGAGGGATCTCAAATAGAAAATTCCTAACATGGCCAAAATTATGAAAAAAAGAAAAATTTAAAGTTGTGGGGTACATATGAAGGAAAACACACAAAAGCCATTGCCCTTGGTCTCCGGGGGAAATCAAACGCAGTGTTCTATGACTGAGTCTTCTCAACAACTTTATCCAGTTCCAGTTTATTTCTGGCTCACTCCCCCCACCTAAAAAAAAAGTCTCTATAGAGATTGCTTCCTGATTTCACAGGGGAGGCAGAAGGGTGCTCTTCATGGACTATTCTCAAAGCTGTTCATCATTCTCCAGGCCATTGGTCCAAGGCCATGTTCCAAGGACAATATAGGACACATAGACTATGCCTGTCATTTCGTCTTTTCAAGTCACTGTACTTTGAGCCATTAAGAGACTAATTAAACTACCAAGGTAAAAAGACCCTATCACTCCTCTTCTACTAAAGAGTTAACTTGCCCCGACCAGGGATTCTGTCTGCTCATATTCAGCTGATGCAAGGTCAATGACAAACACACCAAGGAAGTCAGAGTTGCTTTATTTTTCTTGTGAGCAGGTCAAATAAAACACTGCTGATGCTCCATTTATCTAGAGCGACAAGCAAACACTTGGCAGCAGTGGAAAGCAGACGCTGGAATCTGGCACCAGGCTCCTAGCACAGCTGTCAGCCTGCTGACTAATCACTTCATCCACACGTTAATGCTGCTCCAGGTCTACTGGACCCTTTCATCGCAGATACCCCGGCACACGCTCCTCTTGATAGACTGATTTATACAGAGGTGTCACTAATAGTTGTTACATGGTATTTTATTTTAGGAGGGGGTTTTTTTTCAGTCAAGGTGGGTTTTTTCTAGAGGCTTTCTCTTTTCTACCATATTCCTTCACAGTGGGAGCTGTGATTTGGCTGCCTCCAGTATCAACCAGACCTTAAGTAGATGCCCCTTGCCAGACTGAATTTTCTTCAGGGTTTTTTGTATATGTGTGTGCATGAGCTTCATAGCTTGTTCTTTTAAACAGCCTTTCCTATCAGATTTTCTTTAGTGACTATTCTGACAATTAAGCTGCAATTGCACAGTGCACACCTGACGCTCTTCAGAGAGATCTCGTTTGCCTTCAGTTCATTATCAGATGATACTTGTAGTCTTGTCAGCACAAACTATTTAAGAAGCTCCCAGGGAAAGTGTTAAAATGTAGGTGGGGCCTATGAACCCTGTTCTTGGCAGCTGTGCTTTATTAGCTGTGCTGTGCAAAGGTGGTGCAGCTAAGGTAATGCAGTGCTTTCACAGAAGCATTATATATTGTGACAAGCCGAACAACCTCCAGGACTCTCACTCATCATGACTCCCATTTCATACCTCATCCATTACAGGAATGAGGTATGAAAACATTTCTCTGTTTCCTAAAGATATTAACAGACTCCTGGGAAATCGTTTACCTGGAGAAAGGGAAGCTTTGAGCCCCATTTTTTTGCATTCAGGCTGAAACAGCAGGCTGTGGCAGGGTTAGCTGTCTTTTCCTGTTAGTGACTGACAGGTTTTTGCAATTGGTAACTGGAAAGAATTCAGACAACTAATTGGTTTAATGCTTATAGTTAGCAAAGGTACAAAACCATAAATTTGTGTCACTTCCATACTGCCTTCAGAAAAACTGTATCTTAGTGCTTTTTAAAGAATAATGAAGGATGTCTCCTAACACACTGACCATAGGAAGTTCAGTCACACCCATGTATGGGATGGTGGCTGGAGCCCTGGAAGGGTCGTTTCATTTGGTCATTCAGACACAATGGGGCACACCTAAAACTAGAGCAGACCCTTTTTATCACAGAAGCATAGAATCATGGAAAGGCTTGGGTTAGAACAGACCCTACAGATCAGGGGAGTTGGAAATAGATGATCTTTAAGGTGCCTTTCAAACCAAGCCTTTCTATGACTCTGTGATTGTACTCATCTTTGAATGTTAAATATACAACCAGCCTTTGTACTGGTATTTTAAACCATGGTGGTATCTGGCTGTTGTCTGTGCATGTTCTAGAGTTTATGGTATCATTTCCCTTTTCTCAGCATGATTTTGTCCTGAAACAAATGGATGAGGTCCACATTCATTCTGTAGGCTTTCCTTATGGTGCTATTTCTTGGCATTCTACAGTTGCCTCAGAAAATATCCCCATATGTTCTGTTACAGTATTGGGATGGCCTGATCTGCAAGTCCAGATAATTCCCATGGTAAGCATGCTTCAGAGGTTTTTGCTGGAAGAGAATTTGAAAAATACACAGGGGCAGCAGCACGAAGTGGGCATTTTCATGGCTTCTGTGATTCATTCACAATTATTGAGACAGGAATTCCCTACTGTGCGCATGAGAGACATGCAGTATCTTCAGTGCCAGGCAGCAGAGATATTTATACAGATCTTGGCACAATGTTCTCAGCCTGTGCTTTGAGGAAGCACCATGTGGAATTGTTTCTTGCAACAAAGGGATAAAGAGTTTTCCGTAAAAGACCTTCGATGAGTTTTAGGTTGGCTCTGAGGGAAGAAGGAAGTGGTGTTTCAGATACTTTAATCTGGAATCAAAATAGAAGCTCTGCCAACAGAGCTTTAAACCATGGAATATGTTTTCATCACTGAATTTGAAATATTGTTTCAGAGTCTTGGTCAGATTTACTGTTGGATTTAAATCACTGTAGCCTAATTGAAGTCAATGGAGCTATGACAGTTTATACCAGCTAAGGGACTGCTGTCTGTTTCAGAGTATTCTTTTCCCACAACTGGCCTTGATCTTCTAGACAGTGATAGATTTTTTTCTGTGTGTCCCAAATACTCCAAGTATTCATACAGCCTTTCTTAGGATTTTCTCAAATGTTTGTGACATATGGATTTGGATCATCTTCTCCACACTTACCTCTCAATGTTGACAGTGTGATCCCTAACAATGTCACTTGTTTATTCAAATAAGCTCTTCTCACTAGTTGTTGCATTTCTCTCTCCTGTGGGAAGTCACAGCCACTTAGCAGTTGCACAGTAGAGTGAGATTTAGAAGAAAAATAGTTTAGATGATCACAACTGTGCAGATGACACTGGATAAGTAGCATCCTATCTCCAGACACAAACACAAATACAGCAGATAGTGTCAAATAGTGTTAGTGACCTTTCTGATACGAAAGCTTTGGATACAGTTCTTGCAAAGTGACATTACACAGACCAACTGGACTCTAAAATATGAGGCATTTCCCCCCTGCTCAGCACTGGTGAGGCCACACCTCAAGTACTGTATTCAGTTTCGGGCACCTCACTACAAGAAGGACATTGAGGTGCTGTAGTGTGTCCAGAGAAGGGCAACAATGCTGGTAAAAGTTCTGGAACATAAGTCCGATGAGGAGCAGCTGAGGAAACTGGGCTTGTTTAAACTGAAGAAAAGAAGGCACAGGGTAGACCTTACTGCTCTCTACAACTACCTTAAAGGAGGTTGTGGTGAGGTAGGTGTCAGCCTTTTCTTCCAGGCAGCCAGTGACAGGACAAGAGGAAATGGCCTCAAGTTGTGCCAAGGGATGTTCAGGTTGGATATTAGGAAAAATTCCTCACTGAAAGAGCGGTAAACGGAAGTAGTGGAGTCACCATACCTAAAGTGTTCAAAAAATGAGTAGATTTGGCACTTTGTGATATGGTTTAGTGGGCCTGGTGATATTTGGTCAAAGGTTGGACTTGATGATCTTGGAGGTCTTTTCCAACCTTAATGATTCTATGATTCTGTGAGCATTTGCGTAGCCTTTGTTGTGGATGGAAAAGTATTTCAGAAGCTTACTCTGATATGTTCCTTTGGCTGAGTCATTTCTGCAAGGCCTGATTCTCCCTTGCGTTGCATTCTTGATAATCACTCACGCCTGTGTAAAGTAGGTATAAAGTGCCTTCATCTTGTAACACAGCTAAAAACTGGGATCCCAAATCCTTCAGCATCAGAGGGATTTTTCTCTTTTGAATCTACTTATATTGTCGCTGAATACTTGCAGTTTGGTAAAGAACTGCATCAGTTTTACTTGTACTTTTATCCATGCTGCATGTCTTTGGGACTGAATTTGTGCAATGCAGCATGTGCCTGGCCTGGGAACTTCTTGTGGCCAATGCTGAATGCCGTGATTTATTATCATGGGAAGTACTGCAGCTGTAAGCAGCAGCTTAATATGAAGCA
Organism: Ifrita kowaldi; assembly: GCA_013398055.1. Lineage (NCBI taxonomy): Eukaryota > Metazoa > Chordata > Aves > Passeriformes > Cinclosomatidae > Ifrita > Ifrita kowaldi. The sequence goes on from VZRS01003502.1 coordinate 436,270, forward strand.
TAGCGAGGGACTCAGATGCAGCGTGATTAACCTGAAGAGGTCTCCTGAGGGCCACCAACGTAATCTCATTTGGGAATCTGTCTCCACTGACTGAATAGCAAGCTCTTGCACCTTCCTGCATAACTGTTCAAACCACTGGTACCATTCAAAGGCTGGCCATGGCCATGCAGCCTCATGGGTCCCACACAAATAACCTCTCGGCCTTGTCCAGGGATTGAGATGGCTCCACCTCTCAACTTGGATCTCAAGTTAATTTGAGTGAGGAAGAAGTATTAATCTCCTCAAATCACCGGGTTTCTGAACCTGCACATATGAGAAAAATTTAGGCTACGAAGAATCTAGCAGTTCTTCTAAGAAGGGTCAGTTGTCCACTAGACGGTGCAGGAAAACAGGTTGTTGGAGACTTGCATGGCAATTGGGTGCCCAGGTCCCGTGTAGCCAGGATGATGGGAGACATCTGATCAGAAACTTCAGATGGTGTGTTGGTTTTTAAATGGTCTTATTACTGAGCTTCTGGCAAATTTACAGGGTATTTACTCTCTCTCTTAAGTCAGAGTGCATGTTCTGATGAAGAGCTTTAAAGAAAAGTGGTTCTCACCCAAATTGTTGTTTAATTCCTTAAAATAAAAATATAAATTCTATGATGTGGTAATTAATTCTAGGGCATAAACCAGTAGCAAAATATGCATGAATGTTATGTGCCATGGCCATTAAAATGTAAATCAGTCTAACTGCATGATCTTGCTTACATCCTTCAGAAAGAGCAGTCCAAAATAAAAGTCCCCATTTTTTAAAACAAGGGGTTTTTTTAAGAAGAATGCATAAAGACAGATGTAACTGTTATTATCCCGGTCCCTATAATATCATGAGGATCCCTATAAGAATATGCTATATTTCAAAATTGAAAAAGTAGAAGGGGGACAGAAGACTTCAGCAGTATCAGCATAAATGGGAAAATATTGTAAAGTTTAAATTTTGTAGTATATTGGCTACCATTAGAACAGCAAACATAGATTTCCAGATGTTTGTGAAGAGTCCAACAGTTATATTTTATTTCTAGGGCTGTAGTAATGATTTCTATTCAGCAGCCTAGAAAAACATTTCATGTCACAACAGGAAAGAAATATTACCATGGGTTTTTTCCCCCTCATCCCCTATATAGCAATTTCTGAATACTTCAGTCAATGGCAAATAAAAATGATGGTTTAAAAATTAAAACCACAGTCACTAAGGGCAGGACATAAATGTGCAGATGTTTTGTGATTCTGAAGAACTTTTCAGTAACAATGCTGTTGTGGAGAGGACTGGAAATCCATCAGAGTCAGACACTGTCAAAAGCATTCCCTAAGCTACACTGTCAGAAAAGGCAGTTAACTTTTCATATTCTTTCCATATTCTCTTAAGGAAAAAAAAATCAAAACCACAAAACCTATCCATAATGGCTTGTATATAGCTCTCACTATTTTATTAGCAAGGGATTAACTGCACTCTTTTAATATAAGTGAGCAACTTAAATCTTGAGTTCACTGGGCAACCTGTATAAGTGGAAAGCTTCAATGTCCTGAAGCTGTTTACAAAATAGCAATTTTCCTTCTCCAAAAAGGAAAATTTTTTACAAGCATATCAGCTGTTTCTATCACCTCTGTGCCTTAATGAAGTTATACAAATGCTTGAAAATCTTGTCTTAACCACACCTACATGGCTAGACAAAATAACAGGTTTTTAAAGGCACTCGTTGTAACTGGTACATTTAATGCCTGTGCATGAAGAGAGACCTCTTGCCACCCGGGAGGTGGCAGACACTTCTGTGACCACATGTGTAGCACCAAGCCATCCAGACAGAGCATGAGCTTTTACTGCTGCCCTCTCTCTACCATCCAGTAGTTACAAGGATGGAAATAAAGATCAAAAATATAATAGATGTCAGCTCTTCCCTCTCCTGTTTATTTTACTTGCTTTTGATTAGTAAGGTGAGATCACAGGTGAAATTTTCTTCACTGCCTGGCCCCCGCTGTGCTTTGAAGGGTGCAGAAAGCTCTCCAACAGTGTCATGATTCCCCAAGCAACCAGAAGCTCTCTGGAGCAAGAAAGCCAGGGGCAGCTGTGCCACTACCTAGCAAAAGCCAGTGGGGGTGCTGCAAGTAAAGGCAATGTGGTGGGAGTACTGGCTTGTGCAAGACAGGTGGTCCAGAGGGGAAGGGCTGGCATATGTTAGGGGAGGCAGGGAGAGGGCCAGAAAGTGTGCGGCCATGGGGAATTGTAGAGTTGAAACCGCATCTCTGATGGCCTGGCCTCTTTTCAAAGCCCCAGGAATTGCTTGTCATCTGTGGCTTGTGCGAGGTGTCAGGTATCAGTTTTCCATAACAAAAAGCACCATTAACATGTAAAGACAATTCATTAGGTGCAACATAGCAGAACTGTAATTAATTATTACATATTATTTCTCACAAAATGCATCTCCAAGATCACATTGCATTAGCAACAATATTGGACTGATGGAGCATAAACAAGGGTAATGATAAACATCAGTGAATGGAATTGGGAAGAGATGGTTATCAGGGTACCAGTGTGTTTCATGTGGGGTTTATTTAACAGTCTCATTAATGATCTGGAAAAGGAAGTGAATAACCATTTAATTAAGTTTGCATTTGATACTAAATTAGAAGTTGCTGCAGACACCTCTGAGGGCAGAGAAATAAATCAAAAGGAGCTAGAAGCTTGCAAGGTAAAAGAAGAAAATGAGAACTGGTATGAAGGAAAAAAGCAAGCTAATCTCTTTGGAAGCAAATAATCACGTATCTATCAGTAGAGGAATTCTGAAGAAAGCAGTGTTGAAAGAGAAGTAGAGGTGTTAATGGACTATACATTCCCTCACAGCTTGGATATATGTTTACAGAAGCAACGCATCAAGGAGCAGGAAGGTAATAGCCCTTCATTGTAGGGCTGTAGTGAGAAGCCATCTATAATGCTGCACTCTGTTTTGGGCACCCTGTTATCAGAGAGATATAGACAAATTGGAATGAGTTCAGAAAAGAGCCATAAAAATGATCCCATATCCCTGGAGATAATGACTTATGAAGAAAGATCAGAAGAAGTAAATGTGTAAGGCCTTGTCTGAAAGATGACTGAAGTAGGGCAGGAAAACAGTCTGCAAAAATGTGAGAGCAAAAAGGGAGGAGGATAATTTATCATAGTAACTATTAGTAATACGATGAAATAATAAGTAACAACTATAAATTTTAAAAGGGCAACTTCAGGTTGAATGTAGGCAGAAATTTCTGACAGTGGAATTTGGGTAAGTTTGCAGAGAAGTTTCCCAGGGGTAAAAGTAAAAGCTACATTCAAGTCATTTAAAATCAAATTGGACAACTCACTAGAAAATGCACCCTGCTATGGGGAACAATATTCCATTGCCTGGGGAATAAGCTGGATGACTTAATATGGTATTTCACACTCAAGTCTTTATGACTGTGATATTTTTAATATGCATGGTCAACTATTTCAGGAAAATACACAGTTCTGCTGCTGTCAGGCCTGATAATACAAACACTTGCATGCAAACATAACTTTAAAGAAGGCAAGTAGCTCTGCTGACAGCACTGCACTGCTGACATGCAAAAACACGAGCCTGAGCTCTTCAAGTTTTTGCAGGCTGAGTCTTAGATCTTGAATTGTCAATATCAAGATGGTATACGCAGGTAACCACATCATTTATGGGTAGGTGAAGAAGTGTGCAAAATGGAAGATGGGGGTTGGAAGCTCTGGTGAAGGAAGATGTATTATTATTGTTATTTTTATGGTTATTGCTATTATTACTTAGGACTAGTAGTGTGGGGTTCATCTCCGTTTCTTAATTGTTCACCTTTTTGGTCTCCTGCTTTCGCCTCTGGGCTGAGTGTTCATTAGACAGCATAAAACTGCTTTCAATACTGGTTTTTAACACTTAGTATTTTTAATATATCCTAAAATATCTATGGAATGGGAAAAGAGACAAGCTGAAGTGAAAACTTGACTCTTCCTCAGATGAAAAAGATGGCAAAGGCTATGGATTTAAATGGAATGAGAGTAAACCCGTATCTTCCCCCCAATTATAGCAACGTAATGTTGAAGTCACTTCACTGTTCATTAGCAGCCGAGACAAGCTCACAGGCATTCTGAGAGGTATGCTCCCTAAAACAGCATGGTTCTTACATGTGGGGTTTTTATGTTTATGTTCCTGTTTCCTTCTCTTCTCTCCTGTGCCCCCACACCCCGATGGGCTGTGTGTGGGGCTGGCAGCCTGGTGGTGCCGCAGCCCAACGCCCGAGCCTCGGGACTCTCCAGCAAGGGGTCGAGCAGCAGCAGCTCCAGTGAATCCGAGAGCAGCTCAGAGTCTGACTCAGAGAGCGAAAGCAGCTCCAGCGAGAGTGACGGAAGCAAACCCTCGCATTACTCCAGCCCAGAGGTAAGGGCTTCTCTCTTCATGATTTAGGGTGGCATTCCATTACTACACCCACTCAGACCTTTTCCCAGCCAAGCCAACACAAGGAGGCTGTGAGGAGATGTATGGAAAAAACAATAAGTGGTAGAGAAAGGCCGAAGGATCCTCCTCCTGGCATGCTGTGAAATGGAAGTGGCAGAGGATCTTGGGGCAGATTAAAGCATTTGAAACAAAAATGAAGAAAGAAAGAACCCTGTTGCATTTTCCTCAAATTGGAGATGAGTGGAGCACCTCGCAAGGCTCACAGCTTGCTTAAAGTTTTATGCAACTCTGCCTCCATAGCAATGGCTTGTTTAGTGTGTAAGTCCTGATGTGGGCTCCCAGCACTGCGAGGGAACTAAAGGCTTCTCTACACAGGGAAGCTATTACAAAATCAGTTTGAGGGTGGATTTTTAAAAGAAACTAGTTGTTCACTCACACACTTCCTTTGCCTCACTCTCTAAGTGAATTATTCTCTGCTACTACTGCCTTTATGTGATTTCTTTCAATTCACCTCCAAAATGGCCTAAACTGAATTACTCATGGTGCAAAACACTGAGCCCAAACTAGCCATCTGGAAAGCTAGCACTGAAAATTTCCACATGTAGACAAGCCCTAGCCAAACTACAATTAAGCTGCCAGTGCTGTGACACCTTCTGCTTTCACCTCTGCAGAAAGCTCAACAGACACAACAAAGCTGCTTTCTCTGCTCTGCATTTCTACCAGGATTGACATTTGTACATGTTTTGGTCAATACACACGTTTGGAATTAAACTATGAACTCCACAACCACATCACACACATTAATGTATGTAAAAATATTCAAAAATCTAGCAGCAAGATTGTAAATACACATGAAATACAGTCAGTGTATTTTCCTACTCCACATAAACCATCCAATCACTAGAATCCTCCCCCGAAAACTATGTCTCACCTATTCCCTCACCCTGAAAAAAAATTATACTAAAAAACGATCAAACCTTTCCTCATATTTTGCTTGGTTATTTGAAGCCATGTTTCCAATTGAGCAAAATGCAGTAAACACAGAAACATCTTTAATATCTTTTTCTCAGGTTCTGTCACTTTTGTTCCTTGTTTAACACTTAACTTTCTGTCTTTTCTTCACAGTACTTTCAGACCCATTTCCAGCTAATTTTCCTCTCACTTCGTCCCCTTCCTATATCTCTCTCTCTTCTTTCTAGTCTCTCTTGTTGCTCTCCCTGCAGTACCCCATGTCTTATTTCTCATTCTGAGCTTTCTCATCTGACCTGTTAAGACCTTGTTCTCTGTCTTTTTAATTCCCTGCTGGAATTAGTGCAAAGATCTCATGCTCGGTCTCTCCTCTCTCTGTGGGATCTCGAAAGGTGGAAGAAAAGGGGCAAAGAGAAGAAAGAAAGGGAAAGGAAATATGAGATGAAAGGAGGAGAAGCACAGGAAGGGAGGAGTGGTTACTATCTAGGCAGATACCCATGCTGCTTGGACCCAAGAGTAGCAATTCCTCAGGGAATGCAGGAAGCTAATTAACTGAGGCAGGTTGTGGATTTCAAAATGTCCAGCAGAGAACTAAGTCATGGAAACATGGAGGAAGTGCTTCCTCTTAAGCATTTTATACATACCCTCTCGAGATCTGTGGAACTACTTTTGTACAGAGCCTGAGTTGTCTGTGATCGTTGTCACGAAACAGCTGCCCCACTCCAACAGATTGCTTGTCTCTTTGCATTATATTTGTGTGGTTTGCCTTCTGGGACATGCTGGATGAAACATGCCTACATGGAAATTTAAGTGACTCAAAAATGTGATGGCTGCAGTGATTTTCCTAGGTAGTTTTCATCCCTTGATGGGATATGGGAGACAGCACACATGGATAGGGTCAGGGTGTCCCAGGGAAGTAGGATACCTGTGTTTTCCCCAAGGGTAAAAGCTTTCCCAGGCCTATCATATGACTGATGCCACCAGTTCAAACATGCTCAAGTGATGTCTCTGACTGGAAGTCCTTTTAGCTTTGCATAAATGCTTTAACTTAGATTTATGCACCCGGTGAAGCTATCTTTGTAAAATATATGCCAGTTTCTTACTCAGTAAATGGAAAGAGAGAGCTCCTTGGAAGCTCCCTAAAGGGAGGCCGTGTCCACCTAGGTTTAAGTAGCAGACTCAATTCTAGATTTAGTCTTAAAATCAACATAATCTATTGAATAAGACAAAAAAAGTAAATACATTTCGGTTTTTAATTTAGCATTAACTGGTGCTTTCAGGTTCAATGAACTTGAGTAGTCCAGCACAATGCTGAGCAGGAACTCCATATTTAAAGGTTGGGAGGAACTTAATGTAGAAATCTGCAAACCATTATGATGCCCTCATTCTTTTTTTCCCCCCATAATCTGAAATATTATATGCATCTACTCCAAGATTTTTATTTCTGGGACAGTGTATCTTCTGCATTTGAGCTTATATAACAATTCAAGTGCTGTTTCATGTCTTCTGTAATTTTTTCTTCATCTCATTTTGAGATTTTCAAGTTGTCCTCAGGTGCCTAAATGCAGTTGCCTAGAGTGTAAAAGCAGCTCATTGTAAAGCATACATATAAAGTAGATTAGATGAATTGCACCCTAAAAGTGTCTGTTTCTTTCCATTGACTATTTAGAGCCAGTAGTGACTAGCTCAGCTGTCTACACTTTATGTCTGCAGTAAACTAAGAATAATGGCTGAGCTAGAACAGGAGACAACATTCAGACTGGTTTCAGTGATGTGGACAAATTAAGGTGCCTCAGACATTAATGGGAGTAGTTAAAGTTTTGTGGACTGCCAAACCTAAAATTATGAACAAGGAACTGAGACTTCTATCTCCTGTTTCTTTGCTGAAGTAGTGAATTCTTTGAATGACCTTAATTAATGTCATAAACGAGGAATCTGGAAAAAAATTACATCTTATCCTTTTTCAGATGGTAGAAAAAAATGTGGGTGTCAAGTATATAGAAAGAGCTGCATTTCTAAGGCTAAAAATTCGGTTTGTTTGTTCTTTGTTCCATTGAATTATCCTGTGAACCTTTAATAAAGCTGGCTTTGGTTAGACAACCATGAATTCCTACCATGAGAGAGGACACGAGTGGGGAACGGGCAGGAAGGAAGCAGAGAAGCTATCACATGGGATAAAGGATCAGTGGCTCCTCAACAGTAACCAGTCCAGAAGAGAAAGATGCCCCTTTCTGAGACCCACTAGCCTCACATACCAGATGCAATGGCCTTTACAGCTTTTGCTGTTGTGACTAGTTCACAACCGTTAGTTTCTTCCTCCTTTTTAAGGAGTCACATATACAAAAGAAAAGGGGTTTTTACCACTAGACCAACTGTACATGCTATCTTTACCTTTGCAAATAGGATTCATGGGTTTTGCCTGTCCTGTGGACTAATATTGACAAAGACTGCAAACTACACTCTCCCTTCCCTCCAGAAAACCCTTTGTATATGTGTGCTGTGCCTAACACATGGGAATGTGCCTAACACGTGGGAATGCCCAGTTCTAATTTGTTAAAGCACTAGCAGCAGTGTTAATAGTAGCAATAAAGTCATAGTAATAATAATCATCATCATCATCTTCTTCATCATCATTGCCGTTCATGCCTTAAACGTAACGAGAAATCACCACATTTGTATGGGCATTGCCCTGAGTGACGTATTTGATAGCAGGGCAGCACAAGCAAGTTACCACAAGGGTAAATTAGTCCATGGATTTACAATGGCAGAGTAGCCTGCTCAGTCCTACCCCACAGTGGGCTACATCCATGCACATGTTATAGGCTCTCTCATCTCTCAGTGAAAGTGGTGTCATACTTCAAGTTTGCCACATATTAACCATGCCTTAGGTCCCTCTTTGTAATAACAAGCATAGACTGACCCAGTTACACTGGCATTGTTTAACAGCTCTTTACCCTAGAAAGTGTTTCTGGATAACATTTTGCCAGAAGTTTCTTTTTGGATGCATGCCATTTGTGCCTCTGGTTGCACTTGCAGCCTTGAAGAGATCTGAGATATATAGATATGCTGTGTGGGAGTCATCCCACCTAAATATGCACACTTCTCCTGTAGATACCTACATCTGCTCATCACCTCAGCCTCCCCTTTACAGTCTGTGGAGAGGAAAAGACGTTTTTAGGGCCCAGCTCATCTGGCCTGTTTCATATGTCTATTTCAAGAGAGAATTTTTCACACCCGAGAAGAGTAGTCCACTGACTGGAGAAGGAACTTGTTGACTAGCTAAGATATAAGTGTCGATGTTGTACAGATGAATCCACCCACAATATTTAAGGAAATGTATCACATCCTCCTGTTTCTCCATGAAGCCTGGCACATGTGTATGTCTGTGGTACGTTGATCCCTGAAAGTATCTTTGTTCTGTTAAGTCCTGGTTTGAGTTTTCATGCCAAACCTATATTTAATTGCAAGTCAGCTGATCACAGACGGTTATTCCTATTACTGGTGCCCATCTGGAAAGCACTGGCTTTACCCCAGTTGAAAACTGTCCAGTTCTCTAAAAGGCCCTAGGGGCAGCATATTTCCATGACACCAAAACCAATAGACAGAGAGCATTTTGGTATCAGAACATTCTGGATATATATTCTTATGTGTTTCCATCCTTATATGCTGCTGAAAAACTTCCAATTCAAGCAAACCACTTTTTCTTCCACAGAATGGTGTGTGGAGTGGAAATTAGAGATTTTCTTTTTCACCCACAAATAATTACAATTAGGCATGTACAATCAATGGGCAAAAATTTTCAAGTGAATTTTCCCAGTCCATTTTTTTACTAGTCCTGCTATCTATTCTTGGCTGTCATGATTTGTTCTCTTGCAAGGTACCTTCTGTTTTTTTAATATGATCTCAAAGTACAGTAATTTTCAGTTAGAACAATCAATTGAATAAATTACTTCCAAAAATGAACTAGCATCACTCATGTGCACTGACAATCTCAAATATTCCAAAATGGTATCAGGGCCCAAAATTAGTGAGAAAAGTTTTAAAATTCTGATTTTTTAAATTTGGATTCTTTGAATTTACTTGATGGGCTGCAGACATTTTACTTTTATCAGATGCATCTTAAAGGATTTTTTTAGCAGACAGATCTTAGGGTTTTTTTCAGAAGCCACAAAGATTTGAATTTTTATTTAAATAAACCTCAAAAGCGCACCTGAAACTCCTGACAAAACCAGTAAAGCTGGTAACACTGTTGATCCTTTTTATTAAACTTCGTAGTTGGCGAATAGGTTGGTAGGACTAGAGTTATTATGCCTAAGTAGCAGACACACCACTCTAGGAAAGTACTGCACTCCAGGATATGACATTGTAGCACTTAATCACTTTTTTCTGCTGGTTTACTGTGATCCCTTGAAATCCATGAGCCACCATTTTCAGGAATTACAAGATACATGAAGAGGCAGAATGGGATGTAACAGATGAATTGGAAGTTTTTTTGAACTTTCAAGCAGCACTCACCCTGACCTATACTTATGGGCAGAGGTGTATTTTTCCCCATGTGCTTCTAATGTATCTCCTTTTCTGAAATACATCTGAACAGTGGAAAGACTTCCATGTATAGTGAACTTTTATTATATATCTAGTAAATTCAATATGTGCACAGTGAATGGCACCAAACAAATCTATCTGTATTTTCAACAGCAATAAAAAAAATGCTGTTCATTTTTAGATAGTTAAGGGTTGTAAAAATACAGCTTCATCCCAGAGAAATATTGACCATCCATTTTCAAGATTTACAGCTCAGGAAAGAAATTCCTCATGTAAGATATTAGGGAGCATGCTTTAAAAATCATAAACGTTAAGGCAGTCCTGCAAGCTTCCCATAGGTTTGGGTTAGTTCAGTAATGAGTAAATTAGACGCTTTAGCTAGAAGGAATATTTTTATCATATGAATTCCAATGTCTAATTTTGTTGCTTATTTTAGGAGCCTTTGCTCCATGTAGAGTGAATACAACCCTCAGTGGGTGATTCTGAAGGCGCCCTTGGCTGTACAGGAAACCTGTGTTGCCCTCAGGCATCTACTTTAAATAAGAAGTAAGATACTCTTTTAAGTTAGAGATTGTGGATATTCTCTCTTGAGCAAACTTTCATCCAGAGCACTGATGGTTTTCATGTTCGACTCATGACACAGTTTTTGATTATTCACATGCAATTGCTTAGTGAATCAAATTTTGGTTCCATCTGAGGAAATCAGGAAATTTTTCGCTTTGCATTTTGTGGGGTTAGGTTATGGCTAGCCATCTACTCCATCATTAATTTCTTTTGGGGGGTTTTGCCTTTCCTCTTCATTTTATTACATTCAAATTACTGACAGCAAGAAGCACTAGAAAACAGGCACACATTGTTCTGCAATAATATTGTCTGAGCGGTGGTTACATTTGAAATCATTATTATCCCACTTCTTCCCTGTCCAAACACCATTATGTTTTACATGTGCTCTTATAACTTGATAGTGTTGTGACAGAAATTAAAAGAAAAACTAACAGCTACACAATACTCACAAAATGAACCCTTGAAAGCACCACCACACAACAAATGTTTGTGGATTATATGTCAATACCAGGCAGATTACATGAAGTGCCTGGTTAGCCCTCCAGCTCCCCACCACGTGCCACTTTGTAGGCTCTTTAAATGCTTTCCGTATTTACTGCAGTGGCACAGGACACAAAATACAAATCCCTAGCTTTCCTGATAGCCATCCTCCCCTAGCCTCAGCTGAACCCCTGCCTTGTTTTCCTCCCTTCCTATCGCCATTGCATTGTTTTCCTATTTGGAAACTTGGAAGCGTTTCCCAGTAAAGCCAATGGCAGTAGTCTGTTGTGAATCACCCTTGGAAATGATGAATCACAGAAGCCCTTCTCCTTCTCAACTCCAGATCCCATTCTGAAACCAAAAACATCCCCGCTTGAAAGGCATGAGCCCTGTCCTGCCACTCAGGGCCAGTGCCAAGGGGTTGCCATAGGTTGGGCGGCTCTTGGACCGAAGGAAAATCTCTGTGGTGCCCGGAGGGATGCGGCGTTTCGGTGTCCCTGAGGGAGCCTCGGGGCGGGGGCAGCAGGGCCTCGGCACTAAGCTCGTTGCTGTCTGTTTCCCTTTCAGCCTGAGCCGCCCTCGTCCAACAAGTGGCAGCTGGACAAGTGGCTGAACAAAGTCACCCCTCACAAAGCACCCATCCTAACCCACCACGATGGCCCGGCGCTGGAAGCCCATCCCTACTACGGCCGCGTGAAGGTAGAGCGGCAGGAAGGAGAGAAGACCCCGGCCGAGGGCCCGGCCGAGCACCGCGCTGGGGAGAGCCGCACCGCCACCGCCGCCGCCGCCGGGGACGGGCCGCGGCCCAGGACCGCCAACAAAGCGCCGGGCAGCAAGGGCAGCCGGCAGAAGTCACCCGTCGCTGCCGACGGCGGGCCGCCGAGGCGCGCAGCAGGGAAGAAGGCACCGCGGCGGGCCGAGAGGAACTCCGCCGGAGACGGGCCCCCCTGCCCCAGCGCAGAGGAGCCTCCCCGGAGCCACGGCTTCCCTGAAAGCGCTGCTGGCGAGGCGCCCAGGGCCCGGCCCGCCGGCGGCGGCTGCAGAGCGGGGCACCGCCGGGAGCCCCGCTCGGCTGCAGCTGGTGAGAAGCGTCGGGCCCGAGGGCCGAGCAAAACGGCGCCCAAATCCAAGGAGTTCATCGAGACCGAATCTTCATCCTCGTCGTCCTCCTCCGACTCAGGCTCTGAGTCGGAGCGGGAGGAGCGCCCGCTGCCCAAGGCGCCAGTGGCAGCCGGGCCTGAGCCGCGGGGTGCCAAGGACGCGGGGATCGGCACCGCCAGCAAACCCCACGGCGGCTGCAGTGCCTTTGGCTCTATTAATGCCAGAACTAGTAGTGAAATAGCAAAGGAGCTGGAGGAACAGTTTTACACCCTGGTTCCTTTCGGTAGGAATGAGCTCCTGTCTCCTCTGAAAGACAGTGATGAGGTAAAGTCGCTGTGGGTCAACATTGACTTGGCTCTTTTGTCCAGGATTCCAGAGCGTTTGCCCGAAGAACCGCTGGCCATGAGCGCCGGAGCAAACCAGGCGGCCAGCCTCCCGCAGGGTAGTAATGCTGAACCCCCCGCAGAGAAGGGTTTACCGAAATCTAGAAGGAAACGCAAGGTGAGCTGCTGGGGAACCGATCAGAGGGGGTAGGGGAGCCTCCACCAAGTGGGAGGCAAACACCGCTTGCACCCACATCCAGTGCTCGATGGCAGCGTCTTCTCCAGGCTGGCGTTTCAGAGCTGGGATTTGTCCCTGCTTTCCACGTAGGGACTGGCCAAACCCCAGGGGAGATGCCATCCCAGGAGGAGATGAAATTCCCGGCCGCGAGGGATCACAGCCCCTTGGAGACAGCGTTGACTGCTGGCGTGTGCCTTTGCGTGCCTTAGCGAAGGCACTGCCTTTATAGTAGCATTATTTTCTCTCCTGAGGCTTCTCTCAAAACCTGAGCATTTGGAAATGATGCTCAGGTCAGCAAAGGAACAACTGTCTGCTGTCTTGTCGTAGTCTATGCAGTATCATTGCGTATGTGGTAAAAGAAGAGGCAGCATCTTTTTTCTCTTCAGACTGTCAGCAAGAGGCAAGCCCTTCAGCCCCAGCAGGGAGCCCTGGCTTTGTGAGAGATGCAACTGGTTCTGGATCCTGTCTCACTCACATCCTGGTGGCCCCATTTTCTCTTGGGGCTACAGGTGTAGGAGTAGGACCATAGTCCATTAGCTGCCCCCTTCTCAGCAGCACTGTCACAGCAGTTGGGTGGGCACAGTCCTCTGCTCACATCCACCCTTCTGCCCTACTTCTCCCACTCACTTTCTGGTGCCAAGGGGAAAGCCCCCTCCACTCCATGGCCAAAGCTGTCCACCAAGCAGGCTTTCTGGTCTGTTTGTACCCATCTGACCCCAAAAGTCATTCTGAACTGGAATCACCATCTGTTCAATTTCTGGACAGTTTTGCTGTGCATCCAGTCATCTGTTGCCCTCTAAACTACTGTATGTGTGCAGATGGATCTGTATATTTTTGAGGACCATTTATCTAAAGCAGTCTTCCATGTTGTTTTATCTTTCTTCATTTTTTCGTTCTTCTTTTTTTAGTATCTGAAAGGTGGCAACCCTGGTTCAACTGGGGAAGTGGTGGAAACCAAGTTTTATATTGTACCCCTTTCTTTACATGCTGCCTCTTTAGATTTTATTTTTTAAGACATGGACCAATCATTTCTGATCCATGTTAGATATATACTCAAAGCAAGCATCATCATTTGTAACAAAATGACAGAAATACCAGCCCCTGACATGCTGAAATGTTTTTGGATCCGTAGTAAATCCAAACCATGAAAAATTATTACTTTTCTCTTCACTCAGTGTGAGAATGAGGAAGAGTGCAGAGACATCAAGAAGACTCACTTAGAGCGAGAGAACTCTTCACGATTAGCTGCCTCTTCCCAAAGCATCACAACAGCAAATCACTGCAATATGAATGAAAATAGGTAAGCTTTTTCCTTCTTAGTTACCACTGAATCATACAACTAGTTCCATTTTATTGCCAGGTGTTATTTTTTCCTTTAGTAGGATTTATTTTTTAATTATCGCATTTTATGTTGAAAAATTACCCACTGCATTCTCTGTTCTTCTGGTTTAATGATCAAATTAGTAGCTCCTGACACATTCACGTACGTGCATTTTTGTCCTATTGCACAAAGAAGTTGTGAGCTCAAGAGTGAGGCTCGTGGAACAAGTAATTATAGCTAGGGCAGTGCTATTGTCCAAGTCATATTCCCTAACACTGTGTTGTAGGCACCAGTTCACATATACAACCATCTTATAGCCCTTTCTTATGGTATTACAAGTTTCAAGCTTTAAGTTTGACTGTATAAATAGAATTATGTATCAGCTCTGTGGAAAAGATTAAAAAAAATATTCATAACAATGCCTGCAATACTCAGTTCCAGAATATAGCTGAGATCCAATATTTTTGAGATTACAAGCATTCCATTCTGTGTAATTAGTAGGACAAGGAACTTAGACTTTTTGAAAAGTGAGATTTTCAAAGGATATAGGGCATGAAACAAAAGATGAATATTAAGCATTTGCTGGCATGGTTTATGCACACAGAGCCCTATCAATGTCAGAGCAATCACACTTGAGCTTCTCTGGGGGCTTCCAGCAGTCAAACTTAGACATGCACCTTTTCAGAGTTCAGCTGCGTGCTGCTTGGTACACGCTGGTCATCAGTGGTTTTTTTATTATTATTATTTTTCTGGTAGTATCAGGGTACTTCTTGGGGTGAAACTGCTATAAACTAAGAAAATATTTGTATTTATTGCACTAGGCTTTTCTATTTTACACATCTTTGATGAGAATGAGCAATTCTTGTCATTAATACTGGAAAAAAATCACAGAAAAACACTGATATATATAGTGTTTATTCAAAAATACACATTCAATTTCTTTGTCCTGACATGTCACATATGTTTCATAAAGTGAAAACAATGCCCAGAACACTTCCTTTCTTGTGGGTGGCTGCATGCAGACATGCCATTCCTGTCACCACAGTGTGATATGTTTTATGTTGCATTAATTTTCAGAGAGTGGCATGGCTGTCATAGCTTGCTGTGTCACAGGGTTAATTCTGTGCTTCCTGGAAGCAAGACAGTAATTTGTGTTTTTCTTGACACTGTATTCAGTACTTCCAGTTGCAGCTGTGTATTAGAGAAACAAAGAATTTCTGAAATGTACATTTGCCTCCTAATTCTTTCCTGGTTTGCTCTGCTTCGAAGATGTTTCTGTGGTTTGTGCTAGTGTAGGACATGATATCAAATGCTGATATTCCCACAGCTGAGGAAGGGCTACTGAGGCTGTAGCTAGATATTGTGACTTCCTGGTCCTCTTGCAACCAGCATCTGCTCGTGCTGGCACATCCCCTCCCCAGCTATGTCACCATAGATGCCTCTGAGGGGCTCCTGTAAATATAGTCAAGAAACTTGTTTGAAACCAAAACTCTTTTCCTTTTCCTTCTTTTCCTTTTCCTTCTTTTCCTTTTCCTTTCCTTTTCCTTTTCCTTTTCCTTTTCCTTTTCCTTTTCCTTCTCCTTCTCCTTCTCCTTCTCCTTCTCCTTCTCCTTCTCCTTCTCCTTCTTTTTTCTTCCTTTTGCTTTTCCTTTCTCTTGTCTTTTTCTTTTTTCTTTTTCTCCTCCTTTCTCTTTATCTTTTTATTTTCCTTTTTCTTTTTCTATTTTATCTTTCTATTTCTTTTTCTCTGGCTTTTTCCTTCCTTTATTTTGTTGGGGTTTTTTTGCCAGAGTAGTATAATTCATCTCCCAGTAAAGCCACCCAACCAGTTTTGGCAGCTCAGCTGAGGGCTGGTAGCAATGAGAGGAGCAAAACCACCTTCAGCCATGAGCATTTTCTGTTGTGGAATTACAATCTGAGATGCAGACTAAGTAAGGTCCTGTTTGACAAGAAAGGCTGCAGGCTCAGAGATACTCCAAATCTCTTGCACCTGTATCAGATGCACAGTCTGCCCATTCCCAGTGGATGACAGCTCTGAGACTGTCCTCTGCTGCAAGTTGTCCTGCATGGCTTCTCAGTATAAGATGTGCTGCTGCACTTAGACTGCTCACAGTGTGTTTAGGTGGGCCCTACTCAATGTCCAAAGGCCATGTAGGAGGTGTGCAGCACAAGCAGAAATTTCAGCTGCTCCTCACAAGCCCAGGGCCAAGCTTTTGAGGCTTGGGTGTACTTCCAAATAGCTGTGGCTTCCCTTGGATGCTTTCAGCCCACGCTTCAACAGTGATGTACAAACATGGGTAGCCAAGGCATGGGTATATGTTTGAAAAGAGATGACAACATCAGCCTGCACATTCAACATAGTGCTAAAGATCTTATTTTTCTCAGGGAGGGAAGAAGGGCACAGTTGTCTGTCTTCCACACTCTCAGTCTTGCTTTCGTAAACACCGTTGGTCATTAAAGCAAAACAGTTGACATAGTGTTTTAAGGGTACTATGCCATGTGAAACAGTAAACGTTCTGAATTACGATTCTTGGCTTCTTTTACAGCTACTTTTTAAAGACTTGCCAGATAAATGGACAAATGTATGATAAGAGCACATTTAATTAGCTCTGTTCCCTGAAATTATGTGCAGAAATGAAGTATAGTTTTTACTGTATTCTTTTTTGCGATTCCATTAAGTGTATATTGTCTGATACAGTAACTATAAAGAAGTGAGAATTGTCCATAAAAAGTAATAGGCTGAATAAAGGGGAATGTGACAAGGATAGGTATAGTGTTAAAATTGTCTTTCTGACCTTAATCGCAGTTTTAGTCTTAATGCCATCTGTCTTCTTAAAAAAACTTTCATTTTTTGTGTGTTGCTTGAAGATTTTCAGCTGAATATTTTCTTCAAATTAGTGCATCTGAAGTTTATTTCTGGGCATATTTATATGGTCTGTCTGACTTCTCATCCAAAATTTCTCCCAAATAAATGAAAGTTGAAAATACTGTCTGTGTTACAGCTTTCTGCTTTAGAAGACAGAGCAGCTCACATTTCTCTGTGTCTACTGTTTGCATATGTTTCCTTTTGTCTGCATTATCAGCCTATCTTTCTTTGTCTTCAAAGTCTGTATTAGATTAGTATAAACACTGCTACCAAAGGCTGGGCATTGAGCACAAAGACAAGCCAGGCATCTTTAAACACATTTCCTGTTTTAGTTCACATATGGTTTTATTGCCATGGCTTATAAATTGTCACCTGTAATGGTGAAATAGGGCTCCATAACCTGAACTTACACTTCAGAGCCTAATCTTCATCTCCAGCTATCCCTTAAGAAATGGTGAGCAAGTAGCCATTTATCTCTGTAATTTTTTTTCAAGTACTCTAATACAGACTTTATATTAACTCCAGAATGACAATTTGCCTTGAAGGGAAAGAGAAGAAACATGATACAAATTTGTAAATGAACTCCTGGTCCCCATACTGTAAGCTCTTTTCCAGATACCAATAGACTTTATCCTGCCAGCAGGTTTTAAATTCAAAGTTTTGGTAATATATAAAACATTTACCTTTCTCAAAGCCAGCTTTGTGACACTCCATTACTGTAATTTCCATTTCCAGCTTGGCAATACCAATAAATAAAAATGAGAAAATGCTTCGGTCACCCGTCTCTCCCCTCTCTGATGCATCAAAACACAAATATTCCAACGATGATTTAACTTCCTCCAGCAGACCTAATGGCAGCAGTCTATTACCTTCCATCTCCTCCAGCAAAAAACATAAGGGTGAAATCCAGTCGCAGCCACATCCCGGAGATTTCAATGTAAGTGTATGCTATTGTTCACAGTATAAAGCTTAGCAGTATATTTTCTACTTTGTATTGCAGTCTGTGATAGTTTTGCAGAATGCTATGCAAAAAAAAAGTTGTAATAATTAATGTTATTTTCTAAGTTCAGCTTTTCTAGCTTGGAGTTTAGCAAGGCATAGAAGAAAGGAAAGAGGCAAGGCTGTAAAACAGGCAAGTAACAAAGGCTACATAAGCAAAAGGTAAAAGCTAATGGGCCAAAACGAATGCCTTTAGGCCTCCAGAGCATTGCTTGGGCATGATGCAAGCCCTCTACATTCATGGTGCATAAGGCCCCTACTGTGTAAGGGCTTACTCAGCCACTGCCTAACCATGGGTGTGCCTACAAACAAGTTCTTCTACCTGTCTTAGAACAAACTTCCTCAGATTCTGCTTATACCAGTGAACAGGTTAGCACCAGCCTCACAACTCAGTTCCATCAAAGCCCAAGTATTCACATCTTTGTCAGAGAGTCTTGCTCACACTCAGTGTGCCCAGAGCACTCTTCTGGATAAGGCTGTACTACAGCACTGCATTGTGGCCTCTGCCTTCAGAGCACAAGAGAGAGAGGAGGAGATGCTGCCCCATTTATGCATGAGTTCTGTGATTAGAATGCTGGAGTAAAGAGCCTGTTAGTTCTCCTGATTGAGGGAATTTCCACCTCTCATCTCATCTTTCAAAATCATACCCTACCCTCCAGCCTACAGGACACTGAGAGTAGATGACAAAGGGCAGAATACTGTCACCTCCTCCCCATGACACTGTTCTGCTTTGTTTGAAATACCAAAAAGAAGCAATTTGGATACCATCATCTTGATGCCCACTGCTGTAGCATCTAGAGAAGCTGTTAAGGCACTCTGCTGCCCATGCTCCTTTCCTTGCTACAAAAGCTATTCATGGTTTTCATTCTGTATCTATTTGCTGTGTTTGTTATTTGATATACAAGAGGCTTCCAAAGCCTAAGTATTGGTCCTAAGTACCTTCTTGGAAAACAAGCGACCTGAATTGTAGCAGTGGCCTCTTCCAGCCACTTTTGCTGTGGGGATAAGTGGCCTCCCTCTATCTGTTAAGTATATATATTTATACTTAAATATATTTGTTTTTTGAGAGCAGAGGAGGAAGTAGTATATAATCTTAATTTTGGACACATTTTCAAAAACAAGTTACCATAAATTGAGTTTTTCAAGAATATCTCACAAATGCTTTTGGTAAATTGAAAAAAAAATTACATAAAATATTCCGGTAAAAATGCCTTTAACATATTATAGTTACTAATTTATTTTTCATTAATTAAATGTAAAATTCTAAACATTTTAACTTCTAAAACATAAATTCAGAAGTTTATAACCCATTCAGAATTATAATTATGATTCTTCACTGGGTATCTTGAAAATAATTTAAATTCTTTCACAGGCAAATGTGCTGGAAATCAAAAGTAAAAGGTGATTGCTTTATGATCCACACCCTTAGCAAATGCATTTCACTGAGATTTTCTGCATAGCCTAGCAATGCACCATTTGGTCAACATTTAACAACCTTTGCAATAAAATTCTTATGTATCTGGTTATTCATCTGAAAACTTTAGCCTGATGAACTGATCTGGATGTGCCATATAGAAGACGAGAGCTCACGAATTGTAAATGTTAAACTTAGCTTTGTTTTATCCCATCTTCCCAGCTGGCACCTAACTGGCAGGCCCAAGTGGTCCTTCAAATTTCTGTGAGAAACCGCAAGCAAAGCTTGCCCACAGTGCGCTTTTATCCATTTGAGCTTTTTTCCCCATGTCCCTGGTGCCTTTCTGCCTGTCACCTCACGATGAACAGCATTTTTTGGCAGTGGTTATCAACCAAAAACAACCTGGGGCCCTCTGTTTTGCACTATACCAGTGCACAGTAGCCCCCCCAGCAAGTCACTTGGTGGGACAAAGGTCCTCAGGAGACCACGTGAAGAACAGGGCTGTAGCTGAGGGAGTGCATGAGACCCTGCCAAAAGACATGTGCTTCCACTGCAGCACAGAGAAGTGATCTTTCAAGCTTATCAGGGGTCCAGAGCACAATGAAACCTGGACTACAAATTCAAACACAGGCACATCACCAGTGTAGTGTGAAACAAGTCAAACGTGAGCCATGCTCTCGTAAGCAAGGTACAGTGCTAGGTTGGAAGGTGAAGGCAAGAGGTTCAACTTAACCTTCTAAATGACAACAGATCTATTCTTTAATTATTTCACTTAGTGTGTTTCAGAGTATTTTGATAGTAACTAATAGTTTAGCTCAGTTTCTGCTGTATATCATATTGAACTCGTACCCTTTACAAAGTGCACTGAGCAGTATCTGTGAATTTGTGGCCATCAGTGGCAGGACACTTACACATACTCCCTGCTGAAATAGCAGGAAAATTAACTTCCAATTTACAACACAATGTAAAGACGCTCTGGTTTTTGTTACTTGGTTTTTTTGGAGTTAGTAGCCAATTCCTAAATGTCTTATCTACTGTTTGTTGTCTAGAAAGCAATTCACATCAATTCAGAAAATGTTGTTCTCTGCAATAAGCCACAGTTCCAAACAGAGCCTTGGTCACCTCTGTCCACCACACCCAGGGACTGCAGAAGAACAAAGCTTATCTTCGATGATATGTGAGTACATACGACTTTAAAATAAGAAAACAATAGCATTTAAAGAGGAAAATACAATTGGTCCAACTAGACTGAGACATTGCCTGAAGTATTACAGTAATACTTACTGTACATTGAGAAATGAATGAGAAATACCATATAAAACTTAAATTTTTCATCATGAATTAAGTCTCTAACCATAGAAGCGTAGAATTCATAGAGTCATAGAATGGTTTGAGTTTAAAGGTACCTTGGACATCACTGAGTGCCAGTTGCCCACCGTGGGAAGGGCTGCCACCCACTAGACCAGGTTGCTCAAAGCCCCACTCAGCCTGTCCTGGAACACTTGCAGGTATGGGGCATCCACAACTTCTCTGGGCAATCTGTTTCCATACTTCACCACCCTCACAGTAAAAAATTTCTTCCTAACATCTAGTCTAAACCTACCATCTTTCACTTTGAGTCAGTCCCACTTGTCCTGTCACTACAAGCCCTTGTCAAAAGACCCTGATGATCAGGGAGCAGTGAGGATTGCCTGTTCCCTAAAGGACAGGGAGCCAAGAGCCAGGATGCAGAACACAGCTGGCAGGGGTCCAGTCCCACAATGCCCAAGCAAGGTGAGCAGGGCAAGCCCAAGGTTGGAGTCATCCCTGCATCCCTGAGCCTTGATAGCTGCTGCTGTCGTGGCTACTTCTGCTCAGCTAAAGGTATTACAAAGGCAGGGGGAGCAGGAAGCAGCAATGGTTAGCATGAGTATCTGGAGGGATACCTGGCCCTCGCCACTTCCACTGCATTCTTCACATATCCTTTGCTCTCCTCCTCTTAAAATAGTTTAAGCTTGTGACTGTCTTTATTTTTGGTAAATTAAAATAGTTGGTTTGTTCCCAAAGTCATTTAGGACATAGTATTATTTAGATCAGATGTAATAGTGAAACTGAACGTTGAAATTCTAGTATCTAGAAAATCCAGATTCTTTTTCACTGGTGATGTTATGGCCTGCAGATACTGATATTTGCTTCTGGATAGTATAGAAGAGGTTCTGTTCAAGGTATGTCTCAAACTGCCTGAAGCTCTGAGCTGCGTGACCTTGACATATTTTTCATATTCCCAGACTTTCACCCATGACATCTCAAACTCCTTTTTATCAAAGGAAACCCTGGGATAACAAACAACCTGGTTTCCTTAGAAACTGCTTTCTACCAGAATTGGGATTTTAAATATTTTTATTATTATCATTACTGTTGTTGTTGTTATGCTTGTTCACACTATCTGGTCTCAAGGTTAATTAGAGAGACAGCAGCCTCTCATAAAGAGGAACCACGTTTGCTACTATGAGATGTAAATAATTCCTGTGGACTTCAAAAGGATGTAACTGGTTTGCATGTCAAGAAAAGAGGACTGGTGAGATTAATTTTGGTATATATTCATGGCAGTCATAAGCAGTTGTAAGCTGAATAAATGTAATCAGTTTTTCCACCTCTTTTGGAGAAAACTCTCCCCTGTGTATGTATCGTTATTCTCTCTCTGTCTCCACCTCCCCCCATGTTTTTAACTCTCCTGGTACACTTACTCAACCATCTCCATTGAGGAAACATGAAACTGTTTATAAATACTACCTAACTCTTCATATCTCTTAAAATACTCTATCATCTATAATTTACTTGCAACTGCTCAATTTTTCTGCAGTTTAAACATGTACATAGAAGGCAGAAAGGTGTCAGAGTGTCTGATAAAAGTCAAAATTGTAGGATGTGCTCATCCCTGGATTAGAAAAAAAACATAGAAACAGTTACAACAAAACTATTGTTATCTTCATCTGATTTTCCCTCAAGCTGCTTACAAAAAAAAAAGGGGACTGGTTTGTTTTGCTTTTCCCCTTGGATATAGTCACAGGAGATCTACTTTGGTCACCATCTTTATCATCTGAGAGGCTTTTATTACTAGCTTTCTCCATTAGTGATACAAGTGATTTCTCTGGCAGGCATCTCCAATAAAACTGTTTCACCTTTTCAGAGAGAGATACAATTAAACTGTTCATGTGTAGTGCCTTCCGTGTAGAATATCCCCAAGCAACTTGTAGACCACTAAAAAAAATCTAAAAAGCCAAAAAAGATAAAACACAGAATGAAATAGGTCTTAGTTTGGCCTTAAAAACCAGAAACAGTTAAATGCCTGTTGTGCTAACTAGAGGAGGGACATTGTCAAGTACTGCAGCTGCCGTACACAACTTGTAGCTGGGATACACCACCAGAATACCAGCTACACTAGATCTCCATTCTGAAATTCCTGTGCCGAGGAGTCACTGAAATGTAGCAGATTAGACTGGCTGCAAATGTTAAATGTCAACAAATTTGACTCACATGTTAGAAGGATCAAATTAAACATGGCAGCCAGTGCCTTTCAAATTTGTATAGCACCACAGCAGAGGATTTGAAGAAATGCAATACGGTAGGTCTAAATTATGTAGTAATCCTAATGGCAGCATTTGTCCTAAATGATGCCTATGAAGTATTTCATCTCATAATCCATGAAGTTCTGAATTACTGTAATCCAGCCATGGCTTTAAAGTCTTAATTTTAATCAGACTGTAAAGTTTTTAAGAGACTAAATCCCTTATATTTGATTTAAAACAACAACTATTTTTTTTGACCAGTCAGTGTCTCTTTACTTTATTCTCAATTTATTTTCTCCTGATCATTGACAACAGCTGTCACTAGCAATAAATTGGAACACAAGTAGGTCAGTAAAAAGTATATCTTGCTTGGCAGAGTGCTGTACACACATACACTGCAGTATAACAGTAAATATAGTTAACAGTCTTCAAAAGACAGGCAAAATTCTACTTCCTCTGGTTTGCCATTGTTGGCTGATGAACCTAGATATACTTAGAGGTACTCAGCATGCCACGTGTCAATGACATCAGTGCTGTTTCCAGTAGTAATTTTTAGTAAGATTTCCTGGATTTTTGGCAATTTCTGACTCCATGAACATTATCAAGGGTACATAATAATGCTTCAAGCCATATTGAGTCATTCTGTAATTTCACTGAATAACAGAATTGCCAATAACTGCATTTAGGAACAAAGTCTGTTGTCCTTGAAGTGCTAGGCATAGACATCCTATGGGTGCCCAAGGGCACCCTCCTCAAAACACTGCATATGTGGTATAAAAAAAATAATAGAGCGTACCCAGCTTTCTTTATAGCTAAATCAGAACGTGTTCCTCAGGATTATTTTCTTACTTATATTTTGAGTTATAATTTCAAACTTGGGGTGTCGTTTTTCTTCACTTACATTTATTTTTCATTTTTTCTTGCCTTACAGGAGCAAGAAAATACATCTTCTACAGCATTCTTTTTTAAGTTCATATTTTGTTGAATGTCTCTTCCACCTTTATGGATTTAGGTGCTACAGACACCCATCAGTTTTACATTGTCCAAGGGACAGATCCTGTGGTGAGATAGAATTCCCATGTTTGTTTGTCAAACAGTAAACCATATACCCAGAAAACACTCACCTGTAAAGCTGTTACACATAGAGCTTATGAGAATAACTCCTTGGCACCTCTCTTTGTTTTGACTTGAATCCCAAGGGTCTCATTTTCAGTCTTTTCTTCCTTGTTATTCCTCCTCAAAATGGAAAGGAAAAGGTGCTCTTGGGTTGTGACTCATACGTCTGGAAGTGATCTTACTTGAATTGTTCAAAATGCCTCAGGGATTCCTGGAGTATTAAGAGGTACTTTTGTAGTGTTGAACACATCCTGAGGAGCACAGTTAAGGAACAGAGAGTGGCTCCTCTTTCTTCTCATCAGCAATCTAGAAAATAGCTAGTCAGACCAACACCTACTACACCAAGTTCCTCACAATTCATATGCCTACTTTGGACTGCTCCCAGTTTCTTGGCTTTAGGGGATTTCAGAACTTCAGCTGACCATCCCAGTGTTACTCTTCTTCCCTTCTTACTCATGGCACTGAATTTTCTCACATGTATGCTGACCATGAGAAAATAACATTAGAGTCTTTGTTTCAGGGTCACCTGCCTCTTTCAGCATAGATATCCTATTCACTGACTCAGGCTTCACAGGTACTGTCACCCAACAGTTTTACCCACACCTTGTCTTCTCCCTCATCAGAGCTGGAAACATCAGAGCTGGCTGCCAGGTAGACCCTCTCCCAGAAAGGTCTTTCTGCCTTTGCTTTTCAGATGCTTCTTGAGAATTCAAGGTGTCATTCCATGGCATTTTAAAACAAAATAGATCTGGACTGCTGTGGTCCCACCCTGTCTCTGTAGGTTTGATTATAAAAGCTTTCACTCCATCTTTGACTGAAATTAGCTTTATTCAGAACTATTTAACATTCATCGAAATAGACAAAACTGTAGTTTGTCTGCAAGTACACTGTTTTCTCCCTCTGCTTTTAAAACAGGAACTCAAGTCCCTATTGTGACTACTTATTTCATTCCTCTTTCTTCACTTGTACACTTTGCCCTTGTGTCTTTTAGTCTAGATATTGATTTCACATGGATATCTTTAAGTCATGAATCTGGGTCATACACAGGAATTTGTAGTAGATTTTGACTCTTTCTCATGGTCTTTTGTATTTCACTACACTGACATGGCTAGTCAGGGGGATTTTGCATTTTTGCCAAAATAGGAGTCCCCACTTATTTTTCTCTCCTGCATTTCATTTGAGTTAGATACCTGGCTTTAATTTTGTCTGCTGTTTTTTGCAACAGTAACTCCCTCTTTAGGTATCTGTACTATTCATCTGTTCATCTTATCTAAGCTATTGACTTTGTTATACTAAACCCAACAAGATAGTAGTTGTGTAGTTGTGTGATTGGGTAAATTTTTCTCACATTTGGCCCAACTCCAATCAGATCCTTTGTTCCTGTCTTTCTGAAATGCCTATAGTACTGTCATTTAAATGGCTCACTATTAATCTCCTGGCCTTCTCCACTTGCATGCTCCTCTGCTGGACTTCCAGGCCTGCTGGGTCTGCCAGGGTGAGCATGAGACTTCCATAGAGCTGGGTACCCATTTTGTGCAGTGCCATGGGCTCTCCCCCAGCCTGCATGTCACTGTGTGTGCCATGCCTCAGACACAGCAGCACCATGTCCCATAAAACAGCATTTATTTTAACTCATGGAATGAGCAGGAGGCTAAGATCCATCAGGGGAGAACACTATTTTGTATAGTAACACCCCCTCAGCTCTATCATTCACCCCAAAGATGAACACCTTTATCTGTGACCCAACATGTCAGACAAGCTGCTGACACGTCCTGCTACGAGACAGCAAATAGGCTGTGTATGCTTGCTTTTCACATTACGTGGTTTTCCTGCTCTTACAGGATTTTCTTCTCCTCCTGGACTGAAAGTTCAGGGCATACTGGCACAGCTTCAAAACTGGTCATGGGCTTACCCTGGCTAGCTAATTTCTTCTGATTTGCCCCTTCTGATCATATTTTAAAGTTGCTCATTTTGCTGTTCTGCTCCTTTCCAACACATTCATTTTTTTTAGGGTTTAGATTACTGAAGTTGTGAAACTGGTCCTATATTTAGAATTATGATTTAAGCTGCTTTTACTACAGGCAATTGTTGTACACTGAGGAAGCACTAGCTTGTTTTTCTACACCACTTCAGCAGTATTATCTCTGAAGGGTATTAAAATATGCACTTGGCTACATTTATGATGTTTAATTGAACTTTTATTAGGTTTTTTTAATGTATCCTCATAAAGCACCATATAACAGTAAGAAATAATGTACAAGTGGTAGATTATGTAAATGAAGCAGAAAATGCTATAGTTTAGTATTTAGTTCATATAAAATATAAAAATTAGATGAAAAATGTGGGTTTGAATGCAGCATAATTAAAATTGTATATTGGACGCTAAGCTACACCATACTTGGTAAATACCAGGGGTTGCTCTGAGTTCCAAAGAGATTATTTTGCAGTAGATGCTGATAAATTACTGTACAAAGTAAGGCTTTTATTGATTCACTTTGTTTGATTCTCTTCCCTTTTTTTTATTGCATGAGTTTACATTTTTGCAATTATCTGCTAAACTGGAGTAAATTAAATTCAGAGGAGGCAGCGGAAGATGAAGGTGGCAGAGATGCACTGTAATGGCATAGAGCTAAATAGGATGAGAGAAACATACACACGCAGGCATTCACCTGGGTAGTGGTAACACCACTCTGAGGAGCTCAACAGCCTGGAAATTCTGAAAGGCTGCTTCTGGCAGAGGAGTAATTACAATGCCCGCAGCCATCCCACCTCACGCTGGGATCCCGCGCAACATAACAAGCAATGGAAATGCTGTCCTTCCCGCTGGTTTTCGACAAGCTCCCAGGGAAAGTGGTGCCAAGGGGAGTGAGGGAAATTCTGGACAGTGGAGGATTGTTTGATAAATTTCATCCTGGATTCAGCCACAGCCATGCTACTGAGGCTGCCCTTGTCAAAGTCATAAATGGTTTGAATGCCACGGCTGAAAAGGAAGCCTGGCCTTGTTTGTACTATCAGATCTAGCCATGGGGGGGTTGTTCTGTAAAAGGCTGGATTCTGTTGCAGTGCCTAGGTGACTGCCTAGTGTTGACTGAGAATGCGTTGAAATAGTTCCAGCGGTACTTGATTGCTTTCCCCAATCAACAGAGTAGGGTAAATTCTCCTCAAGAGCAGCCAGTTTCACATAATGACACTTGATCCCAGGGAGAATTCACCAGCGGCCTGACTTAGTTGGCGCTAATGCTTTACGCTCTTTCTCTTGCCATTCAGAGAGATATATGAGATGCATTAGAGCAGTGTATTAGAACTCCTTCTTGGCTTTGTTGAAGAGGACTATATTTCTAAAAGTACCAACAATCAGATATTCAGAAACAAAAGACTTTCTTGTGCGGTTAATAGAGATAAAACACTTACTTCTACCTGTTAATTTGAAGTCAGACTTCTTTTTTAATTTTTTTTTCCAACAAGAGGTCTGAATTCTGTTTGTAAATCTAGAGTGAAAGTGCTGATGTCAATAGATTCATACGGCTGTAACTAACTTAAGAGGAAAATCTGACCCAATTGTCTGAAAACCAGAAGTCACCGAATAAGTTTCCTTGCAACTTCAGTTTACATTCATGACCAGTAAACATAAAGAGTCTCCAGTGCTGCTTCTGCTGCTCACAGGCACTCCAGTTCAACCAGTAGCCTAGTACCATTTTAATCCTGCAGAATTTTTTTTTATTCTCTTGGTTCTCTGGCTGTGGCAAGGATGGGATCTGCAGGAGGATTGCAAAGCTGAGACCAAAGACCTGAAAAGGGTTTTAGCCAGAGATCTTTCTGAATCTCATTAGTGGGAAAACACATTTGCTTCTCCTCAAGATGCCTCTCAAATAACATATGGTATCTGAAATTAAGATCCAGTGAGATTACCTGTAAAGTCTCCAGTCTGAGATTATCACCAATGTAACTAAATAGGCCAAGCTGCAGAGGAGGTTTGCATGGACCTTCACGTTTGTAGCAGAGATGGGTTCTTGGTCAGAGTCTGTAAAATCAGAATATGACTAACAAACTTCATAGATATAAAATGTGCAGCATGCAAAAGACCTCTCCAGAATAATTAATTTGTGCGTCAGTTTTCTTTTGTGTCTGCATATGTCCATGAGCTCAGGCAACCTCTTATCTTCAAGGAGCCCATAAAAGAGGGTGTTTTTCTTATTCTTTTTACTTCACAACATAATAATTTAAACTAGTATACTGAATTTTCAAAGACAGATTATGTTCATGTGCAGTGGGAACCTAAACAAAACTGAATATTAAACCTTTAATTCTCTTAAAAAAAAAAAAACGGAAAATAATTAAATCTAAGCACCCTTTTTTGTTAGTAAAATGATACAAAAACATACACTGAATCTATTGGACATTTCAGCTTCCTATTTTCACCTAACTTGCACATTAGTTATCTGAATAGAAAGGTCATTAACGTGTAGCAATAAATTGAAGAACAGTATTTCATAGGTGGCATAAAGACATCAGAATTTGACTTGGCATGTTTATTAACACTACTGAACAAGTTCTGTTTAAGAAGCTAATAAAAATGATGCTCTATCCATTTTTTCCCAATGCATCTTAATTTCTGTTAGGCATGCCCTGATTTTTAAATCAATCTTGTATTTTTCAAATGGAAATACCTAAACATATACATGGAGAATATATTTATGCTTTGGTTTAAAATGGCATTTTAATAGCTTCTTTTTTTATATTAGATTTTGCAAGCAGCTTAGTACAAACCAATGACTTCAGTTTCTGTGTTATGCTTAACCATCCCATAGCAGGGCAAGTCTTCTTGGTTCAGGAATGTTCATGTCTCATGCAGGAATAAATCCTGCTGCAAGTTGAAAACCATTTTACAATTAACATATAAATAAGTCAACCATAATTACATTGTGTTATCTTACTTTGTTTTCACAGCCTCTTACCATGCTTCAGACAAGGAAATTAGACATACAGTGCTGGGTGATATATAGGAAGGAATGTTGCAGAGGATGTATTTTAACAACCTGAGTTTGACAGGCTCATGTAAAAGTTCATCACTTTCATCATTTCAGAGAGATGAGACTTGATTTGTTGATTTTTCTACTTGGCTTTGCTTTTTGATACTTCATGGTAAACCATCTTCCCTAGGTCATTGCACAAGACAAAGAGAGATAGAACTTAACACTTTTAAGAATTGTTTCAGTGTTTCTGAAAATATAGCTATTTTTCTGCATCAAGCTAACACTGTTTCAATGTGTAATATTTTGTAATTGACCAAGACCAGTTTCAGATGGTTCTTCTTATTAAGAACATCTTCTGGGGCATAGGAAGTATTTGCATTGGCAGTAGGTTATGAGATACTGGGGCACAAACCTGTCTAGTCCCCTTTCTAACCTAACAGGTAGAGTAAGCTGGGGTGAAATTTCACTCTGCGGGAGAATAATATTTTAAAGAAAGTTGGAACAGAGTAATTGTTTTTCATGTCAACAATGTTTTTAGGACAGAAATCATTCTAAATTAGCCAGACTTTGAATTTCATTTCTATCTAATTATATTTAGCCTTTATTCTCTTCAAAATAAGGCTGACTAACCTTCTCTGATGCAATTAAATGTCCTTAAAACTGTGTGCACATAAGTAGAAAGAAACCAACTAAGTAAATACACTGTTCAAATAGCCTTATGTTCTTAAGGAAGTTATATGGCTGCCCTCTTCTGTCAAGAGGTTCCCCCATGCTCCCACTTACCTCAGTTATGGATCTGAGCATGTTCTTACTGCTATCAGCACAAATGTTTTACTCATCCATCCCACTTCACTTTTTAGATCTGCATCTTCTCTGACTGACACAGAACATTTTGTTAAATGCATGTGCTGAGAAATCCCAATTTCGAGAAAAAAAGAAGTTAGAAACATGAATTTTTTGGGCTGGGATAGTGTTAATTTTCTTCATAGTAGCTCCTGTAGTGCTGTGATTTGGATCCATGATGGTGTTGATTATACAGGGATGCTTTAGTTACTGCTGAGCAGCACTCATGCAGCCTTAAGGTCTTTTCTGCCTCTCACCCTACACCTCCAGCAGGGGGGCTGGGGTTGCACAAGGAGTTGGGAGGGAACACAGCTGGGACAGCTGACCCCTGCTGACCACACCGTGTGATGTCATGCTCAGCATATAAAGGTGAGAGAAGAAGGAAGAAGGAAGGGGTGAATATTTGGAGTGATGGCATTTGTCTGCCCAAGTCACTGTTAATCACGCTGAAACCTTGCTTTCCATGATATGGCTAAACACCTGCCTACCCATGGGAAACAGTGGATGAATTCCTTGTTCTGCTTTGCTTTATCTGTTAATCTGTCTTTATCTCAATATGCAAGTTTTCTTACTCTCCTGTGCTTTTAGTCTCCTGATTCTCTCCCCTATCCCATGGGAGGGAAGTGAGTGAGTGTGTGGAGCTGAGCTGCCTGTTGGAGTTAACATACAACAGATTGCTGAGTGGCAATAATAACATATCATTTGCAACACCAAGCTCTTAAAAGCA
The DNA here is from genome assembly GCA_013398055.1 of Ifrita kowaldi. Lineage (NCBI taxonomy): Eukaryota > Metazoa > Chordata > Aves > Passeriformes > Cinclosomatidae > Ifrita > Ifrita kowaldi. Next base: position 466,759 of record VZRS01003502.1, read on the forward strand.
TGAATAGTAAAAACATCAGAACCCATACTCCAACTACTCAGGAATATCTCGTTTTCTTGAGATTAGGACAAAGGAATGACACTAACCAATCCTAAGAAAACTATTTTGCAAGTCAAAACTTCCCTCTCTGAGAGAGACAAGGATGTAGTAACCACAGTATAAGCTGAGAAGAACCAGGACATATTTTAGCTGAGTAGAGAAAGAAGAAGGTCACCTCCCACGTATATGAGACAGGAAGAATGTGCAGGGTCAGGAAATGTGAAGACTTTTATGAGAGGCAATGACTGAAGATGCAAGATTATGGTCTGAAATGACATGGCAAATGGCTGTTCTCCACAGTGACTGAGAAAGGTGCCATAGGGAGAGCTTGTGGGAGGAGATGAAGAAATTTGCTTCAGCCATGAGGAACTCACTGACATGGTGACAAGGAGACATCCGTTCGTTTTCAGTTTGAATGAGAGTGGATAAATCTGGTTATAAACGCACTTGTGAATTTCAGGACAGAGACAGAAGTTGAATTTGTGCCCTGCAGTCAGTAGGTCAGGTAGGTTAAGGAAGGGATGGAATCTCCCAGGTCTGTTTGAGGAGAAATCAATGGAGAAATTGGCACGAGGAATACCAGTGGAATTGCAGCAGGTGGCCCAGCACTGAGTCAGAGATGAACTCCAGGCAGCAAAAGTAAACAGCACTCAGCATGCTTACAGAAAAGAGGGACAAGAGCGAGATGTAGCTGTGGAGGCAAGCAGGTTCAATGTGTGTTTTCAAAGTGGAGAGATTAAACACACACTTGTTTTGAGAGGGGGGAGAAGCCAAGGCAAATAACAATGTACAGAGAGGAATAGGAAAAGAGGTAAGCAAGCACCAGGGAGGAGAGAAGACAGAATATCTTGTTCCGCTTAATGCTTGTATCCATTTTGCAGATCAGAACTGCACTAATTTGGGAAGCAGTTTATATAATCCATAAAAATGCATTTTATTAGCCTTTTTTTACTTGGAATCACTGACTTCTAAAGAATGAGAACAGCCATAAATGCTATTGTCTCCACAGGCAGCAATTTGAAAATAGAAGATGCATGGTTACACGATAAGTGTATTTTCTTCATAAAAATGTTTGCAAAACAGGTTTAAAATAAGGGAAAAATAACCTTAAAATATTCCGTACTTCAGAAAATAACAAAATGTCTTCTTATTTTCCCCTGGTAGACCACGCAATGCAGATTACTTTATGCAGGAAGCTAAACGGAAGAAGCATAAAGCAGATGCAATGGTGAGAACATTTTCTTTGCAGTTACATTGCTCCAAATAATTTTTGTAATGCAGTTTCTTCATCAGTGCAGTATTGCTGGGGTAATTATAAAATCTATTATAAGGATGGCTAGGCTTGTTAAATTAAGAAATGTTTATATAATCAAATGTTCATAGCCCAATAAACTATGACTTAACAAATAATGACTTACTGAGATAAAGGCCTGGATAAATAAAACTTTCCATTTATGCCTTTGCTTAATTAGTAACTACAGTAATGGAGGCTGTGTAAAGGATCCACATACCTATCTTCTCAGGTTGACTAGCTGGCTAGGTCCTATAATTGCATCTCCAAATTTGATCTGGTAGCTTAAGTATTTGTACTTTTTTTAAAAGAGCTTTGGTTTTTCAGTGCCAAAAGAATACTGGTTTCATGGCAGATGTTTCCCAACATAATCAGAAGCACACAAGGAATCTGTGTAACCCTAGAGGAACACCTAGCACACAAAGTACTGTTGCCACAAACAGATACTTGACCCTGTCTAAAAATGTAGTCAGTAAGAAAAAGGGGAATCTGAGGTTATATGGAGCACTGAAGAGATGCTTTTCTTTCCACACAAATGGGTGCAACAAAGTATGCAGTGCTGCAGCAGAGCTCTGCTTAGCTGTGCCTCAGTTTCCTCCAAGGCTGTGTTTGTCCAGCACCACGGATAAGCCAGCACAGCCCTAACAACATGAGGTCTCTGGGATGGCAGAACACGGAGCGGGACCCTGCATTAGCGTGGCTGCTTGGCAGGTGGGAGTAGCTGCATTCCTGCCTTGCTCTGTTAGACAGACACTTTGCTATCGTACCATCAGGAAAGAAGAAAGGTGGCTCAGAGCCTCTCTTTCTTCACCTGTTTATTCCCAGCTGTGCAGAATGTAAAAAGGCCAAGGAAGCAGAAGCAGGTCTTTCATTTAGGACACTAACACTGAGTTTTACATTCTACCTGAGTTTATTAGCACAAATTTCTATGGTTTATTCAGTTCCATATTACTCTAAAGTGAGTCTTAAAATCAGAAAATATTGTGGAGAAGTACAAATGGTGCCTTTTAGTGTGTTGCTTTAAACAGAATGGAAAGGATCACTTAATATGCAAAGGAAATTCTTAGCCTGGAGAGAAATGTTTTTATGGCAGGCTCCCAGAAAGAGGAGTTGCAAGCATTATTCTCTGCTCTGCCACAAGTTTGCTGCATGAAAGTCACCTAGGCACAGTTTAAATAGCCTTCTATCAGTATCAGGTGGGTGAAATATCCTCCCCATTCAGCTTCCCTACACGGTGGACCAGCACCTTACTTACACCTTGTGAACAGCCCTTTGCAGGTGCTTTCTCTCCCTCCCTGGCTGTGTAGGCATCCTGGGGAAAATGCCATATTGCCAAAGTGCCTCCAGACACTTTGAATCACCTTGCTGGGCTCTACACCTCCTACTTTGGCAGTGCACTACCTGACACAGGCACTTAGAGTGAGCAGCTTGAAAATTACTCTAAGTCTCCCTGCTCCTCAGTCCCCCATCTGTGAAATTGGGATAATAGCACTTTCCACCCGCACTGGAGCATCAGGGGGAGAAATATAATAAAAAGTTTGTGAAGTTCTCTGGTATGATCGCAGTGGGAGTCATATAAGAACCTAAAATAGATTGAAGCTAGTGTGCCATTCCAAAGTTACTATTTAAAATCTTTATCCCTTGGAAAAGAATAAGGTCCATTAACCTTTCACTGTGTGCATCAGATTTCAACCAAATGCATCCAGTCCATTAATGGGCTTTATGTACCGCAGGAGTTCTGACTGAAGGAGAGGGAAGTCAGGACAGAGAGGTATTAGTATGATTCATCTCTCTCTCCACATCAAAAATGGAATTCTGAGGGCAGATAAGTGGCATGTAAGTGTACACATGTGAACATTGTATGCATATTTGCATATAGACTGTTACTGAGAACATGCATATATAGGCATGTAAGTGCACAAACACACACATGGAGTCAAAGAAGTACCAAAAATAGGAGAAGAAATGGGGCGAGGAAAGAGGATGGCAGAAGATGCTGAGGGAGCAGAGCAGTCCCTGAAAGAGGAGGAGGATATAGAAAGCAAATTCCTGACAAGAGGAGAACAATGCTGAAAATGGTAGGGATAAAGAAGACAGGAGAACAGAGATGAGCCTTTGTATAAGAGTTAGTAGTCGAAGTATTTAGTTCTCTTCTCTTAGTTCACAGTATCCATTACCTTTCTTTGTTGAGTGGTAAAAAACTACATTTGCAAAGATGTGTGAAACCCATTTTAATGAAGGTTGGAACAAAAGGCAGCATGAGTTTGTGGAATTTCAGTGCTGGAAGAGCTTTGACAAACACTGTTGGGAATGTCCTAGGCAGAGCTGACCCTTCTTTGGACACAACAGTGTGGAACAAATAATATCTCAGAGCCTTTTTTAGCTCTATTTTCTGTATCTTATGATTTTCACTGATGCACAGGGTTTGATGGGTATTAGCTTTCTCACAGGAAAAATTGTGAATCTGAATTGTGTCAAGTTTACAATATATGTTGAGAAAATCCCATCAAATGTAACCACATCGTGATGATTACATTATATCTCTGTGTCCTTATTTTTTCTCTCTAGGTGGAGAAGTTTGGAAAGGCACTGAATTATGCAGAAGCAGCACTATCGTTTATTGAGTGTGGAAATGCAATGGAACAAGGCCCAATGGAATCTAAATCCCCTTACACCATGTATTCAGAAACAGTTGAACTCATCAGGTAGGAAAGGGAGGGGATGATCCCAGAGGTTACTCTGTGAAAACATGCTGATCTACATTATCATCGTTTCACACATGCAGTAAAAGGGTAGAAGTGAACTCCTTATAAGGGCCTGGTTAGTCATATGTAATGTATATGTATTATCTGTGATTTCTTTGGAAATTAAATCAAGAAATTGTGAAGAATAAAAAAACTGAAAGAAACAGAAACACAAACAAAAATCCCCCAAAGATTTTCATATTACTTGAATTACAAATTACTTCAAGAGTTTAATGATGTAAGTCCTGAGCTACTCAATGGAGGAAAACAGTAATCCATACTAACAAAACATTCTCATGGAGTGCTAGCTTGAAAAATGTTGCAACATGTTTAAGATTGCTGTTTAAAGATTACCTGAAAGAAGATGTGAACAGTGATAGAAAAATGGACGCTCAAAGTCCATTAGATGTGTGTGCTCCTAATGTAGCCAGTGCAGTCAGCAGCACAGCTCACCCCAGGGCTATCCCTATCTTTAGTCACCTTCATGGCTCTCCAGACAGGGCAGTCTAGAATTCAGTGCCATCCACAGTCCCTGTGAAGAAAATATGTCTCTTAAGTCCTTTTCTCCATTATAGTTGGTACTTAATATTATTGGCAGTGTCATTGGTAGAGAAAAAAGAGGTCAAAATAATTGCAGCAGCTGAGGCACTCTGCAAGAGAGTGACCCCAGACACACTAGTGGAGAAATCTGCACTGCCAGGCACCATGGTATCATTCCTCAGGACAGTCGACCATACAGTTCTTGTCAGGATTACATTCATAGGAAGTAACACATTTTCATTTTTAATCATTTTAATATTCATAATGAATCAGAGCTGCTAAAACAAAAGCATTCTTCTGGACTCACTGTTGATGTGAAGATTTTCTCACATGTTAATAATTCCACTGGCATTTTATTCCACTTAGGGCTGTCTTCTCATGCATTTCAGTGGATTGAGGCCAGCTTTCTAACTGGAAGGTTATTGAACAAAATCAAATACTTCTTTTCTGTAAGAGAATAGTACATTCCATCTCTGCAATTTTTTCCTTCTTTTTTTTCAATCTCTGTAATTCCTCCCTTTTTTTTTTTTTTCCCCCAAAAGGCAGAAAGCTCTTTCTTTGTCTGCCCTGTCTTTTCTCATGGTAGTAAATATATGGTCCTAACTCTGGAAATGAATTTTGCTTGCAGATCCATAGCTTTCAATAATGTGTGTAGCCGTGGCTGTGTTGTAGTGTGAATTGCTGTTGATCTCGCTGAAACTCAGAAAAATAAGTGGTTTGCTAGGTATGCCTGTAGAAATAAAATGTTCATACCGAATCTGTGCACAGATATCAGAATTAGAGTTTGAAAGCAAAGGTAAGAAAAAATCACCAGAAGCTAATTATGGGGAACAGGTATTTTTCTGGAAGTGAGCCCAGAAGCGGTGTGTTGTTCTAACCTTGTCTGTTGTTCAGGTATTCAGCTGGAAGCTGAGATTTCCAGAAACCAATTTGTGGTTGCATAGCACATACACTCTTGAAACAGCAATGCTACCTCCGTGGATCTTTAATATTTATAGAATTTGAATGTAATGTCATGTGAGCAAAAATAGCTCTGAGCCACATGTTCCCCCTCTGCCATGCTGTGCTCGGAGGAGCCAATCTGGGTAGACACACTCAGAACTGGCAGGGTGAGGTCAGCACCAGCTTCCAGGCAGGCTGTCTGCCTTTAAATGCTCCAAAAGCCTTTCTGCATGAACTCTGTGTAACTGGGTCTCTGCAGCAGGGGAGGTTATTTTGGTAGGACAGTGTCACCTCGCCAGCTAGGCTCCCCTCTGGACTGACAGATGATCAAGGGAGTTCACAGCTGTTTAAAGAGCGCAGGGACGCACTGCTAATGGCAAAATAGCTCTGAAACACAACCAGGAAAAACACGTGTATGTCTGGTAACTTGAGCAAATATGTATAAAGGAGCAGATCAAACAACATTGGCCAGCATAGCTCTCTGATCAGTAATATAAAGCTGTGTCAGTTAACTCACACTGGCTTTTTTCTTCTTGCTTAAGGTATGCAGTGAGACTAAAAACCCACTCAGGCCCCAACGCCACGCCAGAAGACAAACAGCTGGCAGCATTATGGTTAGTAGATCAAGCTTTCCTCAAAAGGCTTCTTTTCTGCAGTGAGCCAGTTCTTGAAAATCAGATGCTGGATGCAGCCAGATAGAATTATGTTCTCTATTGAAATTAAGAGAATACTTTCTGCTCTGGGAAGGTCCAGCCCTTGTATCACTGTACCAAGTCTGCATTCTGTCTCTGTAAATAGGCAATTCGTACTTATTTATTGACTGTGACAGGTTGGCTATGCTACATCAGTGTAATTAATTTTTAAATGCCTGATGGTTTGTTGTTTTTATGAGTGATGTACTTTTGTACCAACAGCTCGGTAAGTTCTTTTGTGGCTGACATTTTAGGCTCAATAATCATAAATTATATTTATATTATATGAAGGGCAATATGGTGATGGGGATAATTAAGCCTTTTGGATTATCTGCTAAATTGAGATTTCTAAATATATATGTAAGCACCTTAGATTCTATAGGATGGTTGCCGATTGCTAGTAAAATACTAGAATGTTATTAAAATCAATTTGTAATTTAATATCTATGTAGTTAATACATAAAATACCTATTACATGGTTACTGAGTCTCAGTAAGTGGACATTTACAATCAGCAAGTGTGTTTTTAACATCTATTAACCATCTGTTAAAAATCCAAATTAAATGCATGTTTAGCCTCCATAAATAAGGAGCCCTAATTAATCATTTGTATAAAAAGGAACAAAATATTCAGAGATGCAATTTTTTTTTTTAAATGCCCTTTCTCTGTCACTGGTTTTCTGTGCCATCGGGAGGCCCACAGAATGCATTAATGGCGATTGCTTTAAAAATGCTTAGGTGGGAAAATGACTAAAGAACGGTTTAAAAAGGACATATAAAGCCGTATTACAAAGGCTTGCTGAGAACTGCCGGAGCGCTTCGGTGCGTGCGGAAACACATCCAAATTCAGGGAGCCGCTGCATCTGTTCCAGCAGGAGAAAGGTCAGCGCGAGGGAAAGCAGACGGAGCCTTCTCTGGGCGATGAATGGCAATCTTAACTCACCGTCTGCCAGCCAGCAGATGAGCTGACACCATTTGCATATGTGCTGTACCTGTGAAGGTGACAGAGGGAGAGTGATGGTGGTGGCTGCGCGGCCGCCGCATCCCGCGGCTGCTCCCGGCGCCCGCCGGGCAGGCTGCCAGCCCGCCCGCTCCCGGCCCGCTTCTCCTGGGGAGACACTGTCCTCCAGCGGCCACGGCCGGCATTTCACCGCCGCGCTCCGGGCAGCAGCCAGGCAGGCTCAGCAGCCCTGGCTGGGATTGATTTTTTCGGGGACAATTTACTAATTCGAGGCGTTCATTGAGGTGTGGGCAGCTCTTGGGCGCGGGGAGATGGGGAGCATTCTGCACTTCCAAACTCAAGGCACCTTCTGGTGGTCCGGATTGGCTCCGAGACTAAATACTGCTTTTAAAAACAAGGCCTCTGCTGCCAAAGGAGAAGCAAAACACACAGGGTTTTTTGCCTTGAAAGCGGCGTTCCTGTAGTGGGGTGCTTTCACACTTGCCCCAGTTTTCACACTTTTTCAATCAAAAAGCTTGCTGGGAAGAGGGGGTGGTGATTCTCACTTTGGAAAATAGACTGGTACACCTAAAGCCACTGGCAAAGAAAAGAGCATATGTGTCTTGAATACTGACTATCAGCTATTGTGATACATAATTATAGTCAATAGCCATTACTCTCATTTAATTATGTAGCTTTAAAGGTGTGTGGCACTCTGCAGACTAAAGAGGAGCACAGGGGCAGACAGTTCCAGTACAGCACGTTGAGATTTTCAGCCCACTGCTGGTTTCCTCTGGGGACCAAATCAGGCAAGTGGCCTGGGAATAGCCTCCAGGCTCCAACACAGTCTCTGTTCTGGTCTCCTACAGAGGAGCTTGGCCACTGAAATCTGTGCCGGGTCCAAGGTTTCCCTTTATCCCAGCCACCTCCAGCTGCTGGAAGAGACCACTGGGTGTATACAAAATACATCCACTATAATTCGAGTTCACTATACAGGCTCCAGGCTATTGCAATAAAGTCCCAGGATAAGAGATCTCAAAAAGCTGCCCATGCATTTACAAGAAAAAACACAAAAATATGTGTATGTTGGGTGTGCAGACTTCAAGTCAGAATGAAGGCCTGGGAGCCCAGACTCTTCTGGATATAGTTTGTGTAGTACCTCACTGGTAGCATTTGTCAGCGTGACCTGCCCTGGCTGTAGTAGCTTGCTCTGCTCATGAATCCATGGCCAAGTGTGAAGTACTGCCATCAAATGGTGATAAAAACTGTGAGCAAGGTGCTGTCAGCCTTCTACTCTGTGTTAGTTTGAGAATTTAAGATATTTAGTGGGGTTTCTGTTCAGGAGTCACCCTTGACTTTCTGCTCTCCCTTATATTCCAGCTACCGCTGCCTGGCCCTTCTGTACTGGAGGATGTTCCGACTCAAGAGAGACCACGCAGTCAAGTATTCAAAAGCGCTTATTGAGTATTTCAAGGTGCATTATTCATGGCATGTTTTTAGATCAATGTGTCTTTACAGGAGATACAGCATCTTAGTAGAACAGTAGCTGTGCTGGGATTAGTTTGTCCCCTGTGAAGTCAGTGGAGTTTTACCATAGACTCCCATGGCAACATCTGAGCTCTAGCTAGTTCTGTTACTTTCACAAGGGTCCTTCTTTGAAAAATACACACTGCGTCCCTTCACAAAGGATGATAAATTTGTTGTACTAACAAACAGGTATTTTCAGATTATTTTTGGTCGATTGTCTAGTGCTATCCAGCTCTGTTGTGAGTAGGTTTTGCAGATTTTGCTCTAAGAATCTCCTTTGGGATTACACTTCCCACTAGATTACCCATGAGTTGAAGACTTTGATCTAGATCAGTCCTCAGATGCAGGCCTTCCACTCAGCAGCATCAGTAGGTAGGACAGTGCAGTGGGACATCTTCCACCCAGGGAGCTGTCAAACAGCTCACACTGAGTTCAGCAGGAGTTGTACAGAGGCATCAGAGGGCAGACAGACCACCTGCCACATACTTGGCACTGTTGGCTTCCCCTTCCTGCTTTGCTTCACCTGTTATTGCTTCCATTTTTCACTTCTGACAAGTCCAAGCACTGCTTATTTTGAAAAAGACCGGAAGTCTCTCAAAGTATTTTAATATATTTTCTTTGACAGGCAACCTTTCTCTGGAAAGTATCTCAAGCACAAAATCTTTCAGGTGAAGCTCACCTAGCAGTCAATCCACCCAGCATTTGATGTACAAACACAAAAATTAGCCTTTATCTTCCTAATTAAAAAAAAAAAAAAAAAGAACATACAAGTGCTTCAAGACAAACCACTTTGGGGGACCTGAACAGCCATTTGTCTGTGAACACAGGGCTCATCTGTTGGAGTTTTTTTGCAGATGGAAGAACCTTGAAATGAAAAACATCCATCCTTTGACATTTTGTTAATAAAAAAATTCAAATACAAGCACGAATGCTCATGACCAGATTCTGAACACATGAAGACAGGGAAGGGAATTGACAGATCCGTTATTGTCAAATGGAAATTGAAGTCAATGTAATTGCTTCAAAAATTTAGCAATATATAATTCAACACGTTATGTTTCTCTAACAATTACTTGATTTCAGGGGAAAGAAATATGTGCCTATTGAAGTACTATATTTTCCTTGACCAGTTCAGAGAGTAGCTGTATTAAGAACAGCTCTCAACCATATTAAATGTCTCCTGCTAGCAGACAGAGACTGTTTCACAGCAAACATAAAATGGACTTACACTCTACTGTAGCCAAGAAGAGTTTGGTTTTTTGCAGACCTCCTGCTGATACAATGATAGCGTAGCTTCACATTAGAAAGTATTCTCACCTTTGAAAGCAAAAATGGGAAAAAAAATCCATTTGCTATAATTTTCAGTGGAAAACAAGCCAATTCTCCACTCCTTTCGTATTTGGTATCTAAAAGTTTTCAAAACCAAGTGACATGAAATGCTTGACTGCATTAAGAACTTCCACATATATTATCAGTCAGAGAAAGATTTTAAACCTTGTCACACATTTGCAGGGAAAATTAGACACACTTTTCTTTTAGAAAAGAAAAAAATACTATTTAAATCTCCTTTAAATGGTTTTTTTCCATTACAAAAAAAAATTAATGCAGCAGAGAATTAAAAAGAAGGCACAGATATTCAGGGGCCAGGCACATATGAGAGCATAAAGAAACCAGGAGAATGGGTTGCAGTAGGGAAAGTGGGATAAGAGATGGTCCTGTACAACATTACACTTTTTAGAATCCTTACCCCCACCTTTCTGGTGCAGAACTGAGAGGAAGCTGAAGCAATATACCTAAAACATGAGAAAAAAGGTATGTGGGAAGTTGTACAGTAAGACAGAGATTGGTTAGATTTACAGTGGAAGTATCCCTGACTCCAGTTTTCAAATCTTCCTGCTTCCAACTCTGTAAGTAAATAACAGGTACTCAGTTTCCATTACACTAGAAAGATGAAGACAAGTTGTTCTGAGAGAGATCAGAAAAGAAAGGGGGAAAAAAAGAACCTATTCTGTAAGAGGTCAAATGCTGAGGATTCCCAGGTTGGTTCTATTTAAGATGGCAAACGAGAACTTTTCCTTTTTTATCTTTTCACACCTTAGCTTTTCCTGTTTAAAAAAAAAAGGAAAACCCTCTGTAGGAAGAACCCCTTGTGGGACACTCCAAAGCTTATTTTTCATATCACCTACCTGGGACATGGAAGACCCAGTGTCAAAATGCAGAAAGAATGACAGAGTGCACACAGCGCTGGTATGATCACTGCTAAAATACAGCCAGTGTTGGGGTGCACATAAAAGATGTGGAAACCCAAGAGGCAGTTCAGAAGACACATCAAAACTGAGAAAACAAACTTTTTTGGAGAGAGGCTCAGGAGATGGATCCAGTTTACTGCTGAATGGGTTAAGAGATCATCGTGTACATGGAAACAGAGCTGATAATTTGCAGATGACATGCAGTTTTACTGGCTTTGAACCAACAAAATCCAAAAGCTAGCGCTGAAGTTAGGAAGATTCAATCTTGAAACTGTGAAACAGCATTTGTTTTTCTAATTGTGAGGCCTCCTAAACATAGAACAGGACACAGGAGAACAAGGAGGATAAATAGTGTCTAAGAATTTCTATATGGCTAGCTGTCCTTTTTAGAAGAAATAAAATAAGATAAATTTTAAAGTAATTTAGCTTCTTTTAGAAGTGCCATGATTGGTGGAAAACATGAATTGCAGATTGTGAGCACTGCAGGATTACTCCTGGCCTTGAAATCCATGAACATCTGAAGCCCCTTGTTTCCCATTTTCCCTTCCTAAGCCATGAGAGACCAAGAATTTTTGTACTGCTGGTACTGCTTGTAACTCCTGCAGTTTACAGCACCTGCAGCCTTGCATTTAAAACAGTATCCATAAACAGATCTCAAGCTGCAGGACTTTGTCTGGTCTCACGTGGATGTCAGGAAGAAAGGGCTGTTCTCCAGCACACAATTACCTGCAGGTATGGCTTCAGGGGAGAGCACAAGGAGGTTACTCTCCTCTGAAGAATCAGACTGGCCATTGCGGAATGCGAGGCTGTGGATGGGATGAACTAGAAAAGCTTGGTTTCTTAGACTTCTTTCTCACAGGTCTAGGACTAAATCAGTCACTTGGGAGAGGGGTGGAGTTTTTCCACAGGTCAAATGATCAGGAACCAGCCACTGAATTCCCTTCAGCTCCTGGAGGTTTAACTGCTAAAATTATTTTAGCTATCCAGTCTCCATTACCACTGACACCCGAATTTCTCCTGCTCTGTAAATACAGTGCTTGTACAAGGTAGTCTCTCCTCAAGCAGTGAAATTCTTTAGCCTAAACACAGTATACCAGAGAGAGTCTTAATGACTCCAAGTATACAAGAGACCCCAGTAAATGATCTAATGACCCCTTCTGGGGATTTCTGGGGAATCCTTCAGCTGGGAAAGCCACCAGCCTACATGGGCAGTCTCTCTGACCTTGTGAATGCTGCCATGTTCAGACCAAGGGGAACAGCTCCACGAGGAGCAATCATGAGGAAGATTTTTGAGCTTGGTGGTTAAAACACCCACTTGAGCTGCAGATCCCCAGATTCACATCCCTGTGAATGCCAGGCTAGCAGATTTGCAAATTCTTGCAGGTCCTAGGGGAATGACATTTCTCATTGGAGGCACGAGAGTGGGAGGAAATCTTTCTCATTTTCTTCATCACAAGAAATTCCAGCCTAAACTTCGCAAAGAGTCCTGGCAGCACTTTTTTTCTGATTTCCCAGGATTTCTGTGAAAAGTTTCCATTTCACCTAATGTTCTCCTAATCAGCCCCTATGCCACGGTGTTTAACAGACTGTGTTTCAAGTCTGTTCTGCAGCACTGCTTCATCATAACATCAAACTGGACTGAATGGGTTTATTGCATCATGAGATGCAATTGCATCACTTTCTTTACATTTCTGTACTTTTATACTCCTTAATGTTTTCATTTTGTAGTCTTATATAAATTACATGCATTGTGAATTGCTCTTTCCTTTCCAGAATTCATCAAAAGCTGCCCAGAACCCATCTCCTTGGGGTGCCAGTGGAAAGTAAGTTGCACAGAAACTTAAATCAGATTGTCAGTCAGAAATCGTGTATTTTTACCTGTGGTATGTTCAGATACTCTCGTGTTTTTAATCCCAATACCTTTTAAATAACTGTATTAACATCGGTTTCCAGGAGCACAGGAACTCCATCACCTATGTCCCCTAGCCCTTCTCCAGTCAGTTCTGTAGGATCCCAGGGGAGCACGGGGGCCCCTTCCCCATCTCCTATCATCAGCATCCCGCAGCGCATTCATCAGATGGCCGCCAACCATGTCAGCATCACCAACAGCATCCTGCACAGCTATGACTACTGGGAGATGGCTGACAACCTGGCCAAGGAAAACAGAGGTGAGCGAGGCAAGGCAATGGGCTATTCTAGAAGACTGATGTATGATTTGGATCAGGAAAATAACTATTTTGATACGGAACCTGGCTGCAAAGTAGGACTGCAGAGGTGATTTTTTTCTTCAGTCTGTTCCTAGTCTGTTCCAAAATAGCTCAAAAAGGCAATTTTGATAGCTGTCTTGTTCAGAAGAGTTGAGCCAGGACTTGTGACAGACAGGTCACAGGCACGGCTGTGAGTAGCACTTACTGCCATCTGTGTCATTCTAGAGAGGAAGGTTTGTGGGAAGTAAGACAGCTTCCTGGCCCCAAAGTCATGGAGCTGCATGGGATATGTTTAGCCAGACCACGTCAAAAAGCAGGAACACACCTCCTTTGTGCAGAAGGAATGAACAGCCCCTAGCCCTCCCCCCATCTGTAGCAGACACAGATTGGAACAAGGTGCCTGCAGCAAACTTCTCTCAGGTGAACTGGTTTCTGTGAGCAAATGCCTCAGCATCTGACTTGATGGTAAAGTATTCCTTGGTTTTCAGGCTCATTTGTGTATTTAAGGCAAGGACATGGGCAAGATCTGTGTCAAAATGAGGGCACCTAAATGTAGGTATGTAGATATGAGTTGGAGGGCTCATCTCCCATTGCAGCTGATGGAGCTTTGTTCAATACAGACAGCGGTTCAGAGTGCTGCTCAGTTCACCCTAAAAGGGAGACAGGGATACAATTCACTGAGGTGTCCTTACCTACACTGCCACTCCAGAACTCTCCTGTACATCCTGAGTTAGATCTGCCAGCCCAGGCTGTAAGTATCAACTCCCTGAGAGCATCTCAGATGGGCACTACATGCCTCTGAGTAGACAACTGAATTGTCCCTATCCATGGCACAGGGGTTGGAACTGTCTGATCTTTAAGGTCCCTTCCAACACAAACCATTCTGTGATTCTAATTCCTGACTGGCTAGTTAGCCAAATTACTCTTTAGGCTAGGTTGGCCATGTTGTACAGGCCTCTATTTCTCTGTCATGGTAGCTTAAATATCTAGCATATCACAGATATATCATTGGACACTTCTGTGTAGATTTTTTTATGTACTTGTCCTCAGTTTCAGAATAAATCTTGCCCCAAAGTCTGTTTGCTTTATCAAGACTCAATGGAAATTAATGTAAAGCAAAGCTGAAGAACTCACTGCTTTGTTCTTTAAAAAGAAAATTGTTGTGCATCAGCCTGTAACATCATGAACCACAGGGCTTTAAAATTAATCTCACCAGCACTAAACTTTCATACCCATGGAATGTTCAGCCTGACTCAATTTGCAAGAGAATAAAATCTATTAAAGGGTGACAAGTAGCAAATAAAGATTCACTCTTCTGATGCTGAATCTTTTTTTTCTTTCCCTGCAGACTTTTTTAACGACTTGGATGCATTGATGGGACCTATCACCTTGCACAGCAGTATGGAGCATTTAGTTCAGTACACTCAACAAGGACTTCACTGGGTGCGGAATAGCGCTCACTTGTCATAATGACTGTGTGCCATTCACATGGACAGTATCCCTTTCATGGATAATTCAGTTATTCTGGACACTGTGCTACAGAAATAGTCAGCTACAGCATTGAGCCAAACAAAGGTGAATATTTCTTCAATATTGAGCAAAATTTTTCTGAGTGTAGACATGTATGTGTGTAGAGGTACAATATACAATGATGTCTCTTCAGAATGAATTGTTCTGTATCACTCTTTTAAAATTTTCATACACTAGAAATGCTATAAAGAACTGATCTTAATGCACAAACATACCCTTTCTATTCTTGTACTGAAAAACTCAGAAACCAAAATCTTATGGGTTGATTGAACCAAGTGCAATAAGCACAGATCCCTGTTCAGGAAAGCTCACAATAGATTCTTAACTTTAAGCTTGTACTGAAATCCTGATGACTTCAGCAGAGCTTAAGCACATACACAAGGGCTTTCCTGAACTGGAAGGAATGAGGGCAAATCATAGACATGGAGAATTTTTACTGCGAGCATGGACACATCACAGAAGTTTCCATATTAATGTGCCATCTCCCTGTTACTTCTCCTCTGGAGCACAGAGAGGAGTTGTGTAGTCTGCATTAAGTTGGAGAAAGACAGCATTCCTTCATGTGCAATAACTTTCAACAAATTGCATGCATTTCTTTATCTCCTGTCTTTTTAAATAACTTTACCCCTCGTTCAGCTCCTCACCAACAGTGCAACCTACGGTATTGAGCAAAAGGAAGGCCTAAAAACAGATATGCTGATAGCAAGAACTTAAAAGAGATGGTGGAAAAAATTGGATTCTGTTACTGACAGTAAATAGATAAGGAAAAATGTGGCAAACAGTAATCCACTTGGGAAAGAAAATGTGTTAATTTCAGCTGCACATACAGAGAGACAGATATTTAGAACAGTTGTTGGCTTTGCATGGGAAGGCTTCATCCTGCAGATTTTGACTTTCATATCTTTTCCATCTAGCAGAAGCTTGCAACATTTTCTTCCAGGCTGTACTGGAGCATTACATGCAATTTCCTTTATCTGGGAAGCTGAGTTTGCTGCTCATCAGGCTAAGAACTGTTTCCTATCATAATCCTCTCACTCTTCATGCATAATCCTCAACCAGGCTTTAACGTTTCTTGATTTATGGGATGTTTTCAGTTCCTGTTGACAGGCTGTGTTTTTCATGCCAGAAGAATTAATCCCACAATAATTGGAGTTTAATTTGGGTCAGATGAGGTCAAGGCCGGTTTATATCAACTGTGCTTGCACTCACTGCATTTCCATTCATTTTCAGTGGTTTTCACATATTTAGGCGGGGAAGTTCTCTATATCGGAAATATATTTTTTTTGCCATCAGATTTGCTGCCTTTACTCAAATCAGCAGCTCCAGTAACTTTCAGGGGACTGTTCTTGTCCGAGTCATTAGTTGAACCCTTTTACTGTTATTTTCTAATCTAATTTGCTTACATATTAAAAAAAATGAGTACAAAAGACACTTTTATTAGAAGATACAAGTGGAAGTAGCCACTGATACAAATAGTTGATTAATTGGTCCTTGCTGCGTTGTTTTCCTCCCCCATTTTTGAAGAGCTGCATTTTGAAGAAAAGATACCAAACAGTGTGGCACAATTACTCAGTCAAATGTCTTTGGTAGCACAGACTCCATGTACCCCGTGGTAAAGAGTGGGCTTGTGAGCACCCTGAGCCCCACATAGCTGCATTTTTCTGCCACGGCTGCTCACCATAGCTCCCAGCTATTGCTCATACTCGGAGCATTCACTGTGTTCTCTGAAGCAGCTACGAAGGAACTGCTCAGCCCCAAGCCATCCTGGGCCAATATTTATGTGCCCATCGGTGCTCAGATACTTCCCCCCAAGAGAATCCCTGTGGCTGTGGTCACCTCTTAGCATGGACTGGAGTGTTACCATGTGGCCGGCTTTAGGAGAGAACACGTACTTGCCTTTAAATGACAAAATACATGATCTCTGAGTCCTGCCATCACCCTTAGCCCTGGCTGTCACCCACCCCAGAAGGAACACAATTTGTTTCGTCACAAGTATGGTGGAGAACTTGATCGGTGCCTTTCTGTTTATCACTTGCCTGATCTCCAGCTGTGGAAGTCTGTCAGGATTTGCTAGACTAGTAGCAATGGATTCTGTCAGCTGCTTCATTGCCACGCGCAGGTACTGCGGGATTTCTCCTCAGATCAGGAAAGTGAAACTCCAGCTAGATTAGCTTCTGTTTTCTTTGACGGTGCCTATGATGTTTATCTTCAGATAAGTTTGGGAGGTTGGGAGCCCTTGCTGATATTTAATGTTGAGAAATTTTAGAACATGTATTACTTGCCTTAAATGGAGTTTAGTTTTATTGCACATGTGGCATTTGAGTTTCAAATATGGAACTTCGAAGCATGTTTATTTTACTAAGATTGGGATATTTTTCTTAATCATGATGAACTCTTTGTATGGATATAATATGTCAAGAAACTTCAAAGAAATGCAAGAATTAATGCTGTTCTGTTGTAACATTTCCAAGTACTAAGCATCTCTTGTAGATGATTGTCCTTTCCTGTACATTGTTCTTATATTGAATTATTTCAGCTAAAATTCTAATTGCTTCCATGGAAGTCTTACTGGTTTTTAGTTTTTGTGCTGGCATCATCTGTGTTGTCTGATGAGCTCACTGAGCCTTAATTTCTGGTGGTGCAACGGGATGAATGGATTAGAGGGTTTGGCCTTCTCTCCATAGGGTTTCTTGCAGCTATACTAATTTAGTGAGGTTATTTAGAATACTCTTGTGCAGGCTATTTGTTGTAAAAGGTTGTTGCTGATTGGATGACTGAATGTGGCATGGTGACAACAAATACGTAATTTCATCATCTTAGGGCCTGGTCTGCAAAAGTGCATGTGACTTTAGGTCTGGTCCAGTTAAGCATAAGCACCACTTTAAGAACCTGAATAGTCTTAGGTATATCACACACTGAGTCCAAGATGCTCTGTGTGTTTTGGATGGGACCAGAGGAGACTGTCCTTCTTTGCAGTTCCATGAAAGACACTGACTTATTTTAGTCTGCTGTAAAAGTCTGGGAATATGCAGGCTTCTTTAGCCATAGCAACATTCAGGTTCAGTTTTCAAAAAGTAAGAGGTCATTCTGTACAAATCCAGAAGGATTACGCCTGGAGGAAGAAGTTTGCTTACAAACAGAGAATCAGTAAGACTTGATACAGCAATGGGAATGGATTCGAAGGAACCGTGTATTGCAGGTGGATGTGACAAATACAGAACAGCCTATAGGATCCTCACAGACAGCAAGATCATACAGAGCCCTTGGCCTTAATCCTTTATAGTATTGCATGGTGGCATGAGTGTCAGGTAAGAACAAAGCATATGCAGAGGTTCAAGTGTGGTCAAAAGCCAGGCATAGTCCTTCCTGTCACATGGCAGGATACCCAAACCCCTTGTTTGCCTATTTCTTTTGCCCAAATAACAGAGAGCTCCAAAGGAAGAGATTATAGTGAACAGAAGACCTTAGGTAAAGAAGCTTAAGAGGATCAAGCCCTAAGTGTAGATACAAATGCATATGTATATACTGTAAATCTAAATAGTAATAAAAGTCACTCAGCATGAAGGATATTACTAGTGCCTACCATTGATCATCAAGTACTCATCACTGAGCACCCATATCACCTCAGAAGTGCAGTAGGTGTTGTCAAAATAATTTGTGTAACTAATTAATTTATATGAAATGCACCTTTGGGACCGTGCCATAGTATCTCTTTCGTAATACAAATGTTCAACCATTTTTCATGGCTACTGATTCAAATCTGAAATGTCAGGATATCTTTTCTTCCCCAGATGAGGACATACACTTAGGCCTGGCTAAGCTGTACTTAGTTTATCTACCCAAGAGACTTCAGTAGTCACCAGCCTTAACGCACAGTACAGTATCTGCTATTCACTGACTTAGTTGTAGGTTTTAATCCAAATGAAATTGGAATTTGCAAAATGACTTGGATTAATGGCATCTGCCCAGATATCCTGCAGATGTGACATTAAATGATGCATGATTTTAAGCAGGAAAGTTTGAATTTTATGTAAATAACAGTGGATGAATTCCTTGATCTTTTTACAAGATGATTTTTTTAAAATGAAAAGATTGTCAAAGCAATAGGTTTTTTAACTCTGCTAAATTTTTGGCAGGTCATGGGTTCATGGTAAAAGCTATATTAAGAACATCTCATTCTGCAATATGCCTTGCCTTTACATAATCCTCTTAATGTTTAATATGTCAGAAAGAAATGTTTCTCGTTCACAGCGATGGCAACGTTTCCGTCCCCCATTCAGGGAGAATCCTCAAACTAAAGAATAAAATCTCCTGGCAGAATAGAAATACAAATAATGCCTGAAGTATACAGACTTGTTAAGGTAACAACAGACGTTTGTCTGGCACAGACCTAACATGCCTCTCTTTTTGGTGTCTTTTTGTTATCATTTACATCACATTGAAAACTAAAGAAAACTACATTGAAACTAAAGAATTAGTCTTTAGTTTTCATGTCTTTAGAATGCCTGGTTGATCTGATCAGTATCATAACTGTAATTGTTACATTAGGTTATGTGCTGTGCACCAAGGGCTGGGAAGGCATGTAACCATAGATAAATTTGTCAGAATGCATTCAGAAAAGCATTTGGATGATCTTATGTCTTGTATGTCTAAAAAAATGTGGAACAATGTCTCTCAGCCAATATTGTTAGCATGAAAACTTAGCTACTTTGCTGTCTCTCACAAAGCTGCTGTTTGCCCTCAAGAAGGCCGAGACTCCATTTCCAGCGTCACTGCTGGTCACCATGCTGTAAATTGCTCTTAAGGTTAATTAACAAACTGGGAAAGTCACTTTAGGTCCTGTTTGTGCTAACCTGACTAAAGCTACATGGAGGAAAAGTAATAAGATTTAGAGCATCCCTTGGTCTTTCAAAAGACTGTGGTTTTCCTCAGTGAGATCGGTGGGATCCAGCCGGGGCTATTTCTTCAGGTAATTCCTTTGCCTCCACTTGCTCTATGGCCCTACTGCTCTTGGTAGCCCACAAGTCTGCCTGACTTTCAAGGGTGCTTCCTACTTTGGCAGCCCAAGCTACCTTTCAAATGGGGTGCTGGAACATGGAGCAAGTAACCCACAGGTTGCATGAAGGGCCTGGCTTTTGCCCCCCAAACCAGCAGCTCACTTTTGCAATTTGTGTAGCTTGAATCTCACACACTGCAGCTTGAAGCCCAGCCTTATCCCTGCTGCCCTCAAAGAATTCCAGAGGGTCCAAGAAAAACAACAGAATTAGGGAAAAAAAGGGGATTTCCTCTGTCCCACGGCACTTAGTTGTTTTTGGGAGCAAATACAGTGAACAGCATGAATGATAAGGCACTCAGGTCTCATGTTTCTCATATGTACTAACACAGGGATACTTAACATTTATCTGCCTCATAGGGCTTTATGAGAATTAATTAATGTTTGCAAATCACTTTGTATCCTCAGAAGGAAAGTGCTGTTGAAGAGCTATGGAAAAAACTGCTAAGTATACTGGATGAATTTCACTCCTGAGTCCAGAGCTACAAGACCCTCAAAATCCTTAAATACCATGTAAACTCTTGGTCTAAGCACCCGGGTGTATAAAATTTGTGCTTAGCACTGAGGGGAGTCACAGCCTAGATGAAATTGCCATTCCCAGAGTATCTATGACTTTGATCCTGGCAGAGGGCAAGAATCACAACAGTACATAATGGGACAAACAGCATAGATTAACAAAGTGCTGCATGGCCATCCTAAGAATTTCAAATCTTTTTATGTCTTTCAGCCACTTTGTATTTCTAAAAAAGAAATTTGTACAAAGTATGTTCGTCAAAACAGCCTCAGAAGTGTTCAAATAATTTGTTACTCCAAAACTGGCTTCACATAACTTCAAATCAATGGAAATTTTCTTTTAGAATAGTGCATTGCAGAGAACTAGTTGCTTAACAAAAAAAAAACTTTTAAGTCTCTCATGACAAAATATGTGTCTGATTTTGATGCACATTACCAGTAACCAAATTGGGAAGTCAGAGATATGCTGGAAACACAGTATTCAGGGAGACACCTTCCCAAATGACACCACTGTTAGCCAGTATCCCCAGTGAAAACTTCCAGCTCTGTTCTGACACATTACCTCTAGAAGTTATCAATAAAGCACTTCACCAAGTACTGAACACCAGTCAAATCAGCAAACTTCTCACTTTTCTAACATGGTTCATGTTATTCAGTCAACACTAACAAGTCCTCTCCTAGCACTAGTTATCCTTTTCTCCTCCACTTGGCATTCTTACATATGGGATTCTCACCCTGTCAACAGACATGAAAGAAAACATTTCCTGCAGGATCAAGCTAGACATAGATAACACTTACCAAAGGACAAGCCCTTCTTATTCTTTCTCTCACTTCCATTTTGGAATATATCTCTGTTTAAAAAAGCATATTTTCATTTGCAGTTTAGATTTATCATAGAATCATAGAAGGGTTTGGGTTGGAAGGGACCTTGAAGATCAGCTACTTCCAACCCCACTGCCATGGGCAGGGACATGTTTCACTAGACCAGGTTGTTCAAAGCCTCATCCAGTCTGGCCTTGAACACTTCCAGGGATGGGGCATCCACAGCTTCTCTGGGCAACCTCTTCCTGTGTTTCAGCACAATTACAATAAAGAATTTCTTCCTTAGATCTAATCTAAATTTACCCTCTTTCAGTTGAAAATTGTTGCCCCTTGTCCTGTCACTACAGGCCCTAGTAAGGTCTTTCTCCATCTTTGTTATAAACGCCCTTTTTGTACAAAAAGACCACAGTAAGATCTCCCCAGAACCCGCTCTTCTCCAGGGTGAACCCCAGCTCTCTCAGCCTGTCTTAATAGGATAGGTGCCCCATTCCTCTGACCATCTTCATGGCCTCCTCTGAACCTGCTCCAACAGGTCCATGTCTTTCCTGTACTGGGAACCCTAGAGCTGGACACAGCACTCCGGGTGGGGTCTCACAACAGCAGAGTAGAAGGCAGAATCACCTCCCTTGACCAGCTGTTCATGCTTTTTTGGCTTTCCAGGCTGTAAGGGCACGTTGGTGGCTCATGTCCAGCCTCTCATCTGCCAGCACCCCCAGGTCCTTCTCAGCAGGACTGCTCTCAATCAGTACATCCCTCATCTGTATTGATACTGGGGCTGGGACAAACACAGGTACAGGACCATGTAATTGACTTTGTTGGGCCTCATGAGGTTCACATGGGTCCTATCTCTCTCAAGGTCCCTCTGGATGTCAAGGTCCCTTTGGAGGTCTTCCTGCAATTCTAGACATTTTCTTCCTCAATTCCATCTCCCAGCTTGGGCTTGTGATGTGCAGAACAAGGTAGAGTTGAAATTGGTCACCGGAAAAAGGTGAAAGGCAGTGCAGAGCTGCTCCAAGCAGTTCAGGATCTTTCTGCTTTTTTCTCATACCCACCCCGCCTGTGCAACTGGCACCCACCCTCTCCCATTATTTCTAGCAAGAGAATTCAGTTCCCTCTTGAGGAAGGACAGTGAGTGCTGATGACTCCATGCACAGTTTTTGACAGCTCTTCTCCTCTGCAGGGAAAGGCAGGTGGGAGGGATCAGTAATCTGGGGACCAAAAGCTCTTAGTGCTGGTGACTCAAATACCTTGAGTGAAACAGCAGTGCAGCTGGAGGGGTGCCAGCAGCATCTCCTGGCCCAATGCCTTGGCCTGACTGTGCTCCCAACCCGCTTGAGTGAGCTTTGCCACTTCATGGCCCTGCAGTAGAACCAGCAGGAGCTGGTGGTCTCACCTGTACAGCGACCTTCTTTGGGCCATGGAGGATACACAGTCAGCCTCATAAAAATTCACTGGGGTTAAACAGGAAGAGAACATGGAATGAGAGAGAAAAATGGTCCTGATTTAAACACAGAAGTTGGAAATCACCTCATCTCATACTGAAGGTCTAAAATTAGCACAAGGAATCACACCCTAGAAATGCTTGTTTCTCTCCACTGGCTACAAAGGGTGTTAAGGTGATGAGCTCAGATACAGAGGTGCTATAAATCCCACCCCAGGTTTATGGTCATACCTGTTGCTGACAGGAATGCCTGATGAAAATTGGTAAATATCTCAGGATGCACTGAGGTAGGATGGGGCTAAGATCATGTTGGGAGGGAGCATATATACAGGAAAATAGGTATGTGGTAAATACATTTATTTCTCAGATGTTTCAAGCATATGTTTCAGACTTGGACCACCTCTTGACCACTCTCTAATTCACTAGGCCTAAATCCAAAGTAGATCCTTGAAACTTGAATGTGCACCTTTCTTCTACTAAGATTACTGAAATATCAAGAAAATACATTTTACAGTTTACTAAACACTTGCAGGCACTTTTTCCATATGTTGCCTGGAAGTAGAGCTGGCCTCTTTTAAACAAGGAGAAAGTTTTTCTGTAGATGACAAAAGAGATGAGATTGGCTGTGAGCCTAAATGAGGCCAATATTACTCTTTTTTTTATGGAAATTCAACAGCATTTTTCAATTCATTATTTGAAAATGGCAATTTTATCCATGATTAACAGCTCGTAGGCCACACAGGGACACCTAAAACTCGTGGCCTGCCAGCAGACCAGTAGTCCCGCAGCAGCTCCTAGGGCTGGCTTCCCTTGCTGTTGGTGGAGGCAGAAAGAGCAGTGCTGTGTTGGGAGCTCCAGAGCAGCCAGGTCAAGGTGGGTTTGCAGTGCCATTGTCTCTTTCCATGGCAGCAGGAGGGGCAGGAGCCAAAGCAGAGGAGCCAGGCAGTGTGAGAACTGCTCTCTGGGCAGCCCGAGGCTAATCCCTGCTCCTCCTGTGCAGGGGCATTGTTCCGTGCTGACCATCGCAGATGGAGACAATAGCCAGAGAACAAATCATGGCTGCACACACATACTTACTGCTTTTGGCAACTCCCTGCCTTCCTGGGCATATTATTTATGGACACCTGGACTGCAGTGGTGTCTGCTGACCAGTGCCATGTTACAGTAGGCATCCTGCAGAGACTTTCCGTGGAGTTGCCACCATGCAGAAATCAAAACCAAACCACACTGTTGGGTGGGTGAGGGAAACAAATGGGTGGGGAAGACAGTACAGGGTGAGCAAAATGACAGGAGGCTTACATTTGTCATTACTTCTCCTGCCAGTTGCAACAGTCACAGGGTTTCCTCCCCATTTCCCATGCCGCACACAGCACCAGTGGCTGAAAAGGCAGTGTGGCATTCCCAGTGTGGGATCAGCTGGTGACTGGCAGTGCAGACAGCACACGACAAGGTACTGGCACACTGCAACTCTTCCCCATCTCCCTTTTCACACAGCGAACTCCTGAGTGAGGTTCCCTGGCCAGGTGAGGTATGCAGAGACCAGTTTATGACTAGAATTATTTTTGTAACAAACCACAGAGGTTCATTTCCATATTTTGTTTATAGTAACAAATGTCAGCGGATTTTTTGTAAAATTATTCGAGTTGAGATGGCTTTGTGTGCAGCTCATAAAATAACTCTCATGTTCCTCTGACAGGATGTGCTACCCGAGGCCTCCCCCACCCTGCTACAGCAGTTTGTCTTTCTGCTGACCATAATCCCACAATATGTCCCCATACAGCAGGCAATATTGTTTACACAGGTTAATAAACGGAGTATTCTGTACAGTAATTTATGCTGTAAAGTATGTACATATATCACAGTAGCAGTCACAAATGCTTTAAACTGCCTTATTTATTAGATTGGTTAGCATTTCCCCCCTTGCTCCAGAATACTTTAAATTATTTTTATCTTTTGCATTAGGTATTTTTTTAGTTGCTGCATTTTGGCCCAATTATTGAAAAAAAATGTTTTTACAATAAATAAATATCTAAAATTTAAGTAGAAATAGCAGAATCACTGCCCATCCAACTAATATAGCTCTGATTATGATTACAAATAAATACGGTATACTCTTATCTGTGTATCATAGTATATGCCAGAAATCGTATTCCACTTGTGATCAATATGAACAAGAGCTTTAGTAACTTCCACTTGTTTCATTCTTCCATTGTGAGACAAAAATATAATAAACTACTTACTATAAAATGTCCCCCGCGAGAGCCCTGGTCTTATTCCACCCTCAGGCAAAACTCGCATTGGCTTCAGTGGGAGATTTACCTAAGTACAACATAGGGACATTACAAAAATAAATATATGGCATATAATCAGTACTTGTGCTTTGTAGTCAGTCCTTTCCTCTTGAGTAAGAAACATTGGGTAAATGCTACGTCTGTAATTCTCCTCTGTCTCACTCCTTCCCTTCTGCTGTACGAGTAAAAAATTGGGATTTAAAAGCAATCGTATTTGTTCCATTCGCTCAAGAAAAATAGAAATATTTTGGGGATCAGTTCCAAGCCAAACTAGAAAAATAGAAGAAGATGTTGCTTTTGTTTATTTTCATGTTAACTTATGTTACACAATTAAACAGGATAATGCATACAAAGGCAATGAAATTATCAATGACTTGTTTTACTGTTTGGAAATTTTGCTATGTCCACAGTTCATGTAAAACTCATGTAGCACAGTTTCTGGGATGGTGAAAAATCCTACTGTAATGTAACAGAATGAGCCTTAAGGATTTGTAAGAATAAGCACTTTTATATTAAAAAGCAAATATTAATTCATCAGTAATATTACTTTTTTAATGTGACAATAAACCATGAAATCAACATCCTTCTGTCTCAATTATGCCTCATCTGTCTCTTTCTTAAACCTTTTTCCAAGGGAAGCAATTCCCTGGTTCTGTGTTACAGCTTTTGAATCTCATCGCAGTCACCTGGGCTCCTGCCTAAGTCACCTACCCTCATCCATACTTCCTTCGTGGGTGAGCTCATGAAAGCTTTGTACAAGGACAGAGGAAAGGCTCTTTCATTACAGTAGATCTCATTAGCAGGACACCAGTTTTAACTGGGGTGTCTGGCAGAACCAAAGATGGGAAAAGAGGCAGCTCTCTAGGAAAAAGGAAAGCAGTTGCTGCTACATTTTGGTGAGGCACTTGATGAGCACATCGCCAATCCAAGCTTTTCTTTACGCAGATGCAGGAAACAAGCCCCTGTACTAAAGACCAGTAACGTCTGTAAGTAGTGCCAAAGCCAGCCACAATTTCAGCAGTTGCAGAGCAGCAGTTCACAATTTACAGCCACTATTATAATAAAACCACAAGAAATACAAGTCACTCTCCAGCCTGCCTTCCCCTGTCCTCACACACAGGTACAATGTTTACCAACTACTTCCCAATTCCTATGGCTTCTTCCCACACAGGATTGCCATCGCTTCAGAGTACTTATTCCATACTTAGGCCAAAACCCAAATACTGCTGTTTTAACATGGCCATT
Organism: Ifrita kowaldi; assembly: GCA_013398055.1. Taxonomy (NCBI): domain Eukaryota; kingdom Metazoa; phylum Chordata; class Aves; order Passeriformes; family Cinclosomatidae; genus Ifrita; species Ifrita kowaldi. The sequence continues at coordinate 492,824 of VZRS01003502.1, forward strand.
TTGCAAGTGGTGGAGTCTTGTGGTTCTTTTCTGCTCTATCAATACCTGTGGAGTCAGGGCCTGGACATTTTCCTACTTCTTACTGGGGAAGACATATTTTTCCAGGCAGCATCTGAGAGCCAGGGCAGGTACTGGCTGAACATCTCAGGTGCAGCACAGAAAAAATGACCAAACAATATTCTGCACTTCGATGAGTCACCACCATACACAAACCTGTGCATTCAATGGACCGTAACCATCACAAGCTGAAGCACATAAATGGAGAGCTTTGGCTACTGAGGGTGGAGAATGGATTTCAGGAAGTGAATATGACTCATGATGGGCTGACACACGGCATTGCTGCTCCTGATCACTGCTGGGAGACTGCTGTGGGGACAGGAAAACAGGCAAAGAATGGTCTCCCCAGGCTCTGCCTGCAGCATTGAAGGATGGGAGACCACTTCCCCAGGCACGGCCTGCAGCAGCTGAGGGTCTGATGAACCACGCACAGAGGGACAGTTCCACATTGCTGTGTTTCCAAGCCCACCAAGGCTCAGAGTGAGCCCTCTGCTGTCTCCCACACCAATGCTGGTTCAGTCCTACACACCAGACACAGGTTCATTAACTTCTGCCAGTTAATGGAGCTCTTTGTTTTAGCACTGCTTCTCCCTCTGAACACCTCAGTGCTTGGCTGGTAATCCTGCAAAATATTCATACAGAATTTTACTTCCTGACTTGTTCTTCTTAAACTTCCTCTTCTCAGTGCAATTCAAGGTCAGGAAAGAAATCAGGTACCACTGAGCTAGAGACCTGGAGGGCCCATTACAATGATCTAGTCTTACTTCCCAGGAAAACACAGGCCATAACATTTAATCAAGGGACTTCTTTATGAAAGGCTAATAACTTAATGAAGAGAAGCCTAACCTTTTATTAAGGCACCCAATCTTGATTTAAAGACACAAAGCAATGAAGAATTTACCACAGCTCTTTGACTCCTATTTGCTAAAAATTCTGCCCCAGTGCTTCATTTTGAAGGGTATCAAAGCCAACTGCAAAGTCATACAGGAAAAAAAAAAAAGAAAACTCAAAACCTGAAGATGGGATATGTGTTCTGAAAGGGGAAAAAACAGGGGGGAAACTTTGCATTTTAGGGGAGTTTCTGCTCCTAATTTGAGGAAAGCATGCATAGACAGTAGTACTTGCTATTCTGAAATAAAATAGTCTGTGATCTTGTTCACTGAACACGCAAGCCCACAAGACAAAACACAAAAGGAAACATTGCAATAAGTCCTGCTGAAATGCAGGCCCTGTCATCATACTTCCAAATTTGCATCAAGCTCACATTCATCATAATGTGATTTTTATGTTTTCTTTAATTTAAAAATAGGAACCAGCAGCACATCTTGATGTTCCTTAAAGTGAACGCCAGGCCACTCAACTGCCTGGATAGAGATTATCAGCTTGAAACTTCCCATCCTATGAGGAATTACAAATCAGTAGAGATGTACTGTTACAGTGTCTCCTAGGACCATTTATGCAACTCCTGACAGTGTGAATTTGAACTGATTGGATATTCTGTAGTCATTTTTCAAACACCAGTATTACAAATCAGCTATAAGAAGCTAAGGTTACATATGTCAAGAACTGTGACTTGAGAGCACATATGCCTACACGGAGCTTAAAATAATGGGGAACACAGTCCTATAGATACAGATCTTTCTTTTTCTTTTTTTTTCCTGCTCCCTAGAAAAAAATTTATTAGTCACACAGTGCTATGGACTGCTCATGATTTACAAATCCTAGCAGTTAAGCAGGAGAATGAACACTAAGCACAAGGAGTATATCCAGTTTGGAAAGCCACTGGGGAAAGGGTACCCATCCTTAAAAGATTTCCCTGAGAAAAATCCTCAGCCCTCTCACTGCTGTCATGCTTCTCAAAAAGTACTAAAAGCAAGCTTTTGCAGCCATGTCTACTTAATGGTTTAGGCATTGTTAGAAGACAAATCCTTTCAGGTGCCTGGAATCTGGATGACTTGATGAACCTTCACTTGAGGGAAGAGCTCCTGGATCCACAGAGGCAGCAGTGCCTAAGCAGGGCAATAATCTCCAGTCCCTTCTGAATAATCAGCGCCTGATGCAGGGCCCCAGACAAGACCTTCCACCCAGATTAGAAAAGTACAGTCCTAGAGGTATTCTTCAGGATACCAAGCAAACCTCTTAGGAAATGAGTGAGCCAGGCAACAGGTCCAGGTTGGAGGTTTTTGTTTGTTAGTTCTGGAGTTTTCTTTGCAGGCCAATACAGCAGGTTTTTTGTTGCAGCCTGAAAGCAAGCCTTAACTTAAACAGGCCCTCTCTCAGGAAGAGACCCCACTCCGAGCTGCTCATTGGGATCAAGTATTTATTTGTAATTAATACTGGTGTTTGAAAAATGACCACAGAAAATCAAATCAGCAGAAACTTACACTCCCAAGACAGGCTCCACAGTCCCAACACCAGCCACAATACACCCTCTGCCAAGGGTCTGGGACCTGTTCCACCACAGCATGTGTGATCCATCTTTAGGTCGTTCTTGCATGTCTAATACTAGCAGCAGCAGAAAAAAATTAACTAGGCTTAATGGTCCTTTAATGTGATTAATAGAGTAGTACTTAGTGGCATCCTAAACTCACCGATGAACCAGGAAAAAAAAGAGGAAGCTAAGAGTGATGAAAGTTCTTTAAACTTCAAGGACACAAAATATAAACAATATAAAAATATAAATCTGCTTCTGCAAGTCACTGCAACCTGGTAAGTCTGGATTCAGTGGATTGTTTTTATAGCTCTCTTCATGATGCAGAATGGACTAAAAGCTTAAAAATAGGTTTAGATGAGGCAGACATAATTTGTTCTTGTTTCATCAGAACATAAATTTTGACCAGGGAGAAATTTAAATACCTAGGCTTAGGTCCTCTAATTAGCTTGAGCTAATACTTTCTAATCAAAATGAGGTATTCTTTCCTTGTATGAAGTTATTTGAGTTAAAACACTGCAAGAACGGAGGATTTAAGCTTAAATGCTGTAAATGAGGTGTACACAAAAATCTTATTTTGTATTGGCTGCTCTAGATCAGGCTCACAAAACTCATCATCCAGACAAAGCCACAAGAAGAGGACAAAGCTATCCTGTCTGTTTCCAAGCATAAGACAGGAGTAAATTGATACCTATTTCACATGCTTTCAAAAAGCTCCTGTAAAAGCATGAATAGGTGCTTTGAGAAGATGGAAGGCATTTGGAACCCTGAAAGCAATCCAGAATTCTCTTTTGATTATACCTTTATTGTGCATGCTTTCTGAAAATTTTACACTAAAAAAACAGAAGTGACCCAACTGGGTTTGCTTCTTCAGCTCAGCTGTTCTATTCACCTTTCCATTCGCCTTACCAGTGCCAATTTAAAACATGTGGGTCAGGCACAACTGGCTCATAATGAACAGATGACATTTGGATTACATTGTATTTACTGAAGTATTATTAAAGTAAGAAAAAGATTACACTAACGAGTGTCTTCCTAATTTTAAGTAGTGTTGCAAATTGTCCACCATCCTAGTTGTCCTCTCTAAAATAACCTGGACAGATCCTAATTCCACTACAGCTCCTTTTTGAACAAAAAAGCTTTGTGGATTTCAGCACAAAGTATGCCAACCTTAGCACTGAATCTCCTCAGTGGCACTTCCCCAGATCATATTCTTCAGATTACTCCTGAACATCATTCAGTCAACTTCCAATTCACTCACAACTTCCTACCTGTGAGAACTTATTCATTTCCAAAATTACGTATTAATATGAAAGACACCCTGGTTTATTTAGCCAACACAGCAAAACAGCACTGCAGTATGAAGGAGGCTCAAAAAATAATAAACACTTGAAAGTCAATTCCTTTTTCTGCTTCCAGAATGTCTGGAGTTTTAGTTGTAGAAGACAGAACTATGCAAACAGGGCTCCCATATAAAAATCACAGCCCACAAGAGCTGCATGGGAGAGACACTTTAAACTCCAGAACTCTAAGAAAGCTTTCTGCACTGAGTCGTAATAGGACAGGAAGATAATCTATTTAACTGAGATGCATTTTAGTGCCTGGCTCCCCTGACAGCCCTGGAGGTCACTGTCTAATGCTGCATGAATTATCTGTGACTTTCCAAGGAGCAATTCCCACCAGCAAGAAAGCGAAGCCAGAAAATTAGTGCCTCAATATCAGGGCTTTTAGCACATACAGGCAAACACATATAAGGTGAAGTAGTTGTGGTTCTTTTGACATGGAAGACACAAATTGGCTTTGATTGAGCTACAACTTCACGTACCAACCTGGGCTGAGTGGGTTGGGAGGGATACACCTCCTGCTAAATATCAAGGGGAGCTCCACCTTCATTGTGCTGCTCGTGCTTTCAGATCTAGGTACCTCTTACAGGCATACCACGGAATTCCAGATGATCCTGCCTTACTACCCTTCACTGCATCTTGGATGTATTACCAGAAAACTAGACTTTTAGGATGATCTGAATGACTAGAAAGAGGTAATAATAAGAGATCTTGTAGATTGGCATGGAAAAGCTCTTACTGTGGAGACAGCATGAACACTGTGGGCAATGCATGTCAAGACTACTAATGCATGAAAAGGAAGTCATAAATAGCTTAAGGATGGCATAAAACCAGACAGATAGCAAAAGGAAGCATTGAAAAGGCTTTTTCAATTAAGGGTAACACCTTTCTTCTTGAAGTGGTAGAAAAAAGGATTTAGGAAGGGGAGACAAAGGGTACTGGATAATACAGTCTTCCTGGCTGGCAAGATACCTGCCAAATGAAATGAGACAGCATGAATGTTAGAGATGCCAGAGAGGAGCTGGTTATAGTAATTAAGGTCTGAGGTGATGAGCTCAGCACCAACTGTCTAACAAACAGTACAGATGGCTCAGCCAAGACATCTGATCAGGGTACAGCTGCAATCCCCAAACAGCTAACAAGATGTTCGGCTACTCAGACAGTACTGAATTCTCCTCTGGCATACTGTCCATGGCCCTTCCCAAGCTCTAGAAGATCCTGCAGAGACAAGCAGAGGTCAGAGAGTAAGAATGAAAATGAGCGATTGGGGGTCAGAGGGTGTAAGGGTAGAGGCAGAGACTAGCACTAGAAGAGATTGGAAGGAATGAGATTTGTTTATCTCAGAAAAGAGGTAGATAGGAAGGCACACAGTAAGATAAAATACCAAATAGTCTAGAGAAGAAATATCTGACATTTCTCTCTGACTTGCTGCATAACACAAGAATAAAGGAACATTCAATGAAATGAAGACCTCATGTATTCAAAGCTGATCAAATGAAATTCTCTTTCACATAATGTGTAATTGGACAGTGGAAGATATCACCACAGGAAGCACTGAGGTCAAGAACTGTGCAGGATTCAAAGAAGGATTGGATGGCTGTATGGATCACAGGAATATCCAGTCAGAACAATTATGCTAAACTTTGGAAAAAGTAAAAAGACAGGCTTTCAGAATTTAAGCCAGTACGTGACTACGGGAGAATTAAAATTAGGTTTCTGTAAGGGTAGATTATTCCACATCTTTCTCAGAAGTCCTTCTATCTTCTTTGCAAGAAGTTGATGCTGTTCCCTTTAGGCCAGAACATCAGTCTACATGAACTACACAATTTCTATTTTCCCACTTCCACATAAGCTTTAGAGGCACTGAATAGCTTTGTGTAGCTGCAATAATGTCAGCAAATTCAAACCCTCATTTTTTCACTAGTGATACATCCATGGCACCACCTGTAGTTAATCAGCACAAGGTGTTTTTATCTCAATTTCCTTTATCATAGCATGGCTGCAACTGTGGAGCTGCAGCCTTGTAGACACGGAGCGACAGCATTCGCTACCTCCCTCACCTCACCCCAGAGATAAGCTCAGTCTTGTCAGCTCCTTTTCACTGTCTTGCATTCCCTCTTACAGAAAAGGCAAAACTTGATCAGGACCTAAGCTTAATCCAGTAGTAAGCTCTCTGTTGGGAGGCTTGTGCGTATGAACCTTGTTTCCTGACAATATACCCCAAATAGAAGTGATACATTCTCTTCTCTGGCCATGGTACTAAATGGAAGGAGCCCAGGCTTCCTGTCAATGTCCATATAGTTAATCTGTATGCTCTAAACCATATCTACCAGCTTCAGGACCTCAGGGCTAACCAGGAGATACGGGCTCCACCCACCTCCTGCTGCAGTGGCAGCAGTTCTGTATTTGCACCACAGCACATGTCAGTAAATTTACTTCAAGTGCCTCTCTAATGCCTGCACAACCACACACTATTTTTCTAGGCATAGGTAGTCTCCCAGATAGGCATAGGCACCTGAAACCTATTTAATTGCCGTTTTAGTGCTTACATCCCCTTTTGCAGGTATACCTGTTTGCAGTTTTCCCCTCCTTCCCTAGCCTGGTAAACTACCTGTTGACCCCAAATTCAGCCTGTTGCTGTCCCAACTCTTCCTAAGTAGTAGCCCAACGATCACTGTCTTAACTAGACCTGAAGCTAGCCCTGAAAGAAGACAGGACAACATTTACCTTCCCCCTACCCTTTCCTCCTCTTTGAATGTGGTTTGGGGGAACCCACATTCAGTATGGCTTACATGTAAAGGCTGTTCATTCTGTTAGCAGGCAGATAGGTACAATTTAGGAATCTGTACAAACAGAATCCAAATAAAAACAAACCCTGAAACCTTGGAGAGGGATTCTCCCTCTAAATAATTTTCCTACTTTTATCTGTCTTTATTGTCCTCCTGCTTGTTCCACAGGACAGTTTCATGTACTTTATTTGTGCATCATTCATTTGACCAAGTTATATGTTCCTGAAGCTGTATTTCACCATAGCCAACTCAATGAAGTCAGAAGGTAACTGTCCTTTTCTTGTACAGCAGTTTGTGAAGTTTCTGCTCTGTGCTCAGTACCACTTCCTTAACTTTTACAATCTTGTATTACTACAAGTATTTTCTGGTGTCTGTACTGATCATTACTGTAATTTTAACATCTCTTTAAGGTCTCTTTGACCCCTCAGAATGAGCCTCTTAACTTTGTCTCAGACCTGAAATCATTGAAACCATTAAGAGTTTAGTTGCTTTATAATGCACCTTTCTCCAAACATAACCTTCCTGAAACAGTGACCCATGCTCCATGCAGTAGTCTGGGGCCTAATAACCATCTTCCACAGGACTGTATTGCTTCTTTGGTGGTGCATTATAGCTCACTGTTCCATCGGTCTAGTGTCTTGTTTGCCTTTTTTATTGCAGCTGTGCACTGAAGTGACGTTTCCTGTGTGCTTTTTTTCCACAGTAACCCCTTTCTCTCTCTGATCAGCATGTTGAATGTAACACCCATTCCCTACATTTGCTCTTTGTTCCCAAACTAATTACTTTTCATTTTCTACACCAAGCAGCATTTGCCATCTGCTGGCTCATCAACTAAATGATCCAAATCCCTTCTGAATCCGCTTGCATTGTTCCTTGTCACTTCTCTGTGCTTCCAGTTTTACCATCCAACCAGCAGAGATTTCATGTACACAGTGCTCAGCTGAGGCACAGCAGCAGAGAAATGGGAAACCACAGGATCTTCTCACACCTAGGGCAGAGCATCCTGCCTGGATTTGCCACTTGCTGCATTCATATAGAAAAGAAGGGTTAGCTTTGGCAAAAATTAGGCTCACACGTGCTTCAGCCTGCTTGAGATAAAGGATGGCTTTAAGCCCAAGCCCTGTGCTGGAGGACAGTGCAAGGCAGTCTCTTCCACCTGGGATCCCAAGGTGGGATGCAGCTTTCAGAGACTTCATCTGGTGTGCCCACACCAAGATACAGCACATACTCCACTGCCCACCTCACAGCTCCCATAATGTGTCCTGGAAGAAGAGGCACATTCCACATCTCCTCACGCTGTGTCCTGTTTGTGTGTGCATGGGTGTCTGCACATGTGTGCACATGGGGAAACGGGAAAAGGAAAGATGAACATGGGAACAAGATGAGATTTCACCCATATAGAAACCAGCACTGTTATAGCCCTACAGGCAAAAGTATCAATTTCCTCTCAGCCCAACACAGCCATTTCTGAAAACCTGGCACAAAGACCTAATTGTGGTTGACCCAATTGTGGCCTTACGATACCTGAAGGGAGAATACAAAAAGATAGACTATTTGCAAGGGCATGTAGTGACAGAACAAGGGGGAATGGCTTCAAACTGAAAGAGAGCAGGTTTAGATAACATACTAGGAATAAATCCTTTACTGTGGTGGTGGTGGTGAGAGACTGGAACAGGCTGTCCAGAGAAGCTGTAGATGCCCCATCCCTGGAAGTGCTCAAGACCAGTTAGATGTGGGGCTGAGCAACCTGGTCTAGTGAAGGGTGTTCCTGCCCTGGCAAGAGGGTTGGTGCTGGAAGATCTTTAAGGTCCCTTCCAACCCAAGCCATTCTATGATGATTTTATGAACTTGTTCTGAAATCCCTCAGGAAATGTCCAGTGTGTGGAAGGCCAGATGTATGTGTAAGAATCAGGGGTCAGATGGGGACACACAGTTTCTTCCAGGCTCTGAGAACCAGAATAGTGCAGGCTAAGCACTGATGCTTTTAAAGCAGGGTTTATGGGCAGGCTTACGCTGTGCTGAAGCATGTGCCACATGGCATTCTCTTGGAAACTCTTTTCTGCCTCAGCAATAGGAAGCCTGATTTGCTGGTCTACTGCCTTTGCCTTATTTTTTTGTCATCTAAGGAAAAAAATATCTTGGACTACCCAGAGTGAACAATCTTTCAGATCATTTTTTTGGCCTTCCCTTGAAAGCATTGCACACACTTGATGCATTAGCAGTTGCCTATCCAAGATACATTCAGGTAAGAGAAATAGACAACGTGTGCAAATTTTCTAATAATTTATTTTTGTGGAAAATGACCACAGAATGGTTTGTTCCGAAAGTTAACATTTTGCAGTTTTTTTAGGGTTCACATGTAAAATTATCTATTTTTTCTTTACAGTTCATTGATTTTCTGAATCCCAAGTTCAGAAAGACCGAGCTTGATTTCAAACATTGGCTGCTCCCATTTATAGTGTTTTTACATGGTGGTTTGAGTTAGGAGTGCAAAACATAGATAAATCTTTAATAAGCTATGAACATCAGAGGAAATAATTTGTACTATGCCTTTCTCGGGAAGGCAATCAGCATAACCAACCAAACTAACTTGTCCTTGGATGTGATTTGAGATACTACTTTTTATCCCAAATTTTTCATGTTTAAAATCAGCTGGAGTTCTAGACGCTTGGCATTTTTGAAAAACAATTTTAAACTCTATTTGAGCATGGAAAAATTAGCATTTACTCCATACTACACTCACATCCTCTGTTCTGCTAAGACAGAGCAGTAGGGAAAAAGAGTTTTGCTAATTCATGGCATTCCTTATTAATATGTAAATCAGAGGAATTCATTGCAGTCATGAGTGGAAAGATTTTTCATAGTCTTCCTTTTAGTCTTAGGTCTCTAATAAAAGAATGGAGCTCCAAGCCGAATCTCACTTAGTTTCACATCTGAAGAGTTAGCATTCTGGGAGAACAGTGACAGCCAATATTCAGCATTTTTAAACATAAAACTGCCGCAATCTGGTTTAGACCTGTTCCTGTACATCCCAGCTGTATGATTTTTGCAGCACACAGCCTCACAGAACTGCCTGGAATTCAGGAGTGTGATTGGACCCTGCGTCTCTAGTATTACTCGATTCACTGGAACTTCTGAAAACCTTCTCTATCCTAACATTTAAACCCCACCTGGCACCTCGGTCTTGGATTCCCTTCTGGAAAATTTGCATACAATGAAAGTAAGACAGGAATCCTGCAAAAAGGGAAGGATTTCAATGTTCCCTCAATGACAGTGTGAATTCCTCTATCTCATAATCTGAAGCAATTGAAATTCTCTCCAAAAGCATTGCAGAGGCCTCTGTCCACATGGAACCCAACCAAACAAAAAAAACCCAGACCTGTACTGACCTGTCTCCTCCTCCGGTTCACAAACATCCTCCGGATATTTTCGTACCTCTAGCCTCAGCACAGATTTTTTTTCTTTTCTACTACTTTCTACTACTAGCATGGTTGTAGCACTCATGCCATTTCATCCTTGCTGGCATGCTGTCCTCTTTTTCCCATTTTACTATCCACATTCTACTTGTTTATCTCTTCCTTTAGTGTTGTGGCAATTCTGACTCTCTCTGGGACTCCACACTGGGCTGAGAGCCAGCACAGGCCAGATCCATTCAAAAGGCTGTTTTCTCAGGAGCTGTCAGTTTCCCAGTACCTTAGAACAGCCAAAGGATAAAGTGTTAAGAAGACTGTGATGCATGGCAGAAAAGTGAGAAGGATATGAAAGACTGGCTTTTGTGACTAACATTCATCCTAGCTAATATCAAACATTGCAAAGCACGGACATTTACATATGAGCTAGTCACCCTAGAGTCTGTAGAGTCAGGTACATTAAAGGCTTGCTCAGCTGTGGGTATCTAAATTAGGAGAAATTAATTCAATCCTTCACTTCTGGTTCAAATTGTATCTTCTGTATCAGCATTCACTAAATCCACTACATTCACTTCACCGATGCCAATAGTATTTTTCAATACTTACATTCTTAGAGATACCACAAGACATAACATGAAAAACTATGTTAGAGTACAGCTCTGTCTTCCAGAGTACCTCAGGATCCTTCCTGCCTGTTAACTGCAAGTTGCAATGAATCTGTAATTTGTTTGGTATTCACTGTTATTCAAGAACCCTGAGAGACAGAACAATTACGCTGACTAATTTCCACCATGGAGAAGCTGAGCTCTCCTATAGCTTTACAGAGAAAGAATCCCAGCAATAATGCCTTGCCCTCTGTGCAGAGAGAATATGTAAGCCAATGGCATCCATTAAATCTCTGATTACAATACCAACAAAAAAAAAATCTTGGCAGGAAGTAAAATATATGGACTTCAAATATATAACTCAAATGATTCTGAAAAGGAAAACACTGGCTCCAAGCAGAAAAAGGGGAAAGAACTGGAGGTAACCGGCCTCACAGGAGAAAAATCCTTTGCCTTCCTTAGCACAGACTACCTGGAGTTCACAGCAGAAAACTAACATTTCAGAGATTAAGAACTCTCCTCCTATGCAACTTTTAAACAGGTCGACAAAGAGGCCTGCAAAGTCCTGCAGTCAGCAGGGAGTCCATCTGCTGGCTGACTGTATATGGAGAAACAGCGCAGTTAGGTGAGAGACACAGCTTTAGGCTTCTTTATATTATTGTGATCCAATATGCCTACCCTGGGTTTTGTTGTTGGTTTGAGGCTTCTTCCAGTTGCCTAACAGTGACTTTGTTGTTTTGAATAGATTGTCCCATGTTGTAGCAAGCAACCACTTTAGGCAGAACCCTGTATGAACATCTGTGTCCAACAATGCTTGAAGCTGAGCTGAAAACAATCAAGAAATTATAAGAACCACAGCAAATGAGATCAAGGACTCCATTTCAACTCCTCTTTGAAGCAGAGAGGCAAAACTTGTAATCAGTGAGTATTAGCCTAGGAAGACTATGAAAATAAAAGGTCAGTGGAATAAAGGCACACATTTTATCTATATATGGATAGTATACTCTTACTTAATATCTTTGAGCCACAGTTTCAGATTCATTAAAAATGGGGCTGCAGGTGGCAATCCACTCCTGTATATTTCCTCTTCACACAAGCAATTTTGCATGGAGGAAACTGCTGAAATGGAGATACCAGAGCACTATCATGATGATATAGAAATCTTTGCAGATGTGCAATTTTCATCTAAAATAAATTCTAATACAGTGTCCTAAACTGCTTCAGCACAAAATCAGCCAAAATAAAACTTATTTTTATGTATTCTTCCCAGTTGCAAGGGCAGATGCAGCCCTGACGTATGACTGGGGGAGGATTCTTCACCATTCAGCTGTGCCCACAGGATCTGCACCAGCAAAGAGTGTTACACCCACTAATGGAAATGAGCAAGAGGAAGAGAGAACCAAGAGCTCTTTAGACTCTTCAGTAAATCCACACTTAGTGTAAAATAGGCCTGATGCATTGCTCCATTCTGGACACTAGTGCACCTCTCCAAAATGACTACTGGGAGGTAAAGTAGGTTCATAAAATAAAGCCATGAGAACAAGCCCATGTGCCAGCATTTTTTACTCTTCTTAGTTGGGCAGTTTGAAGATACAGGACAAACATCTGTTGATGACACCTTTCCCTTCAACCATTGGTCCTGTGATCACACAGCAACCATTTTGCTCCATCATTAGCAAAATGCCTGAAGCTGACTGTTGGCTCTGATTCTTTCCAACAGCCTTTCCAGGTTTGTTTTTCATACTTGCTTTGCTTCCGACCATTTTTAACCTAGGTCTTTATTCTTGCCTTGAGAACACCTTCTGTGCAAAGAGCCTCACACCCACTTCCCCTAATGCCAGGCCCATATGTAGACTGCTGCTCTCTGCAAGTTTTGATTTTCTCTTATTTTATCCTCTCATAACTGTTCTTAGTAATATGCTGAGAAATTTAACAAAAAAATAAAAGGAGGGGGAGAGGAGATTGTTCGCAAATGTAGATTATCCTGCAGAGGTTTGGCAGTTTTTTGTTGTTTGTTTGGTGGTTTTTTTCTGTGGTGTTTAAAAATCATGCCAGAGAAACACAGATTTCTATCCCTGGCTAGAAATATTCCTAAGGTTCTTTTACTCTTGAAAGAGCAAGAGCAGCTCTGCTTAGTATAACTAATTAATCATAACTGTAATAAAACATATATTCCGTTTCAAAATATCTGACTGCATTGTGGTTTAGGAGCTAACAAAAATAGGCATCATGATTAAAAAATAGGTACAAGCAGTGATATGTAATATATTAATGCTACAATCAAACACTGCAGATGAGATTTTACAACAGCAGTTTCACTGGTTACCATGAAACAATAGTGCTTGGTCAGGAAACTACTGCAATAATCCTGCAGCTTTTACATGTCAATATTTAGGGCATTACTACACCAGGCTGTGTTACTACAGCATTGCAGGAGTTGTGAAATGTGACTCTGTCGTTCATAATTACCTCGGCCCTGCGAGAGACGTGCGAAACTACAGACGAGGACGTTTCCCTTCCCTCTGGCTCTGCGACAAGCTCCTAGGGGGCGGGAGGACGGCGGGGTGTCACCGGGGCGCTCCGAAAGGCGGCCCCGCAGGCAGAGGGGCGCGGGCGGGGCGGGCTGTGCCCGCAATGCAGCACCGCCTCGCCGGGAGCGCCAGCGGAGTCGCCGCCTCCCCGGGCGGCACGGGCAGCCACGCGTCCCTCCCGCTGAGCGCTGCCCCCGGGACACGGCTGCCCGGTGCCATGGCCACCCCCGGGCTGGGTTGGCCGTGCCGATCGCTGATGTGCGGCTGGCTGCTGCAGGGGGTGCGTGTGTAACACGTGTTCGCGCGGAGAGCAGCACCGCACTGACGGCCACAGCCTGAGCCACTCCCGGGCAGCCGTGCTGGGTGCGCTGGGGATAAGGCACGTCTGTACTGAAACAGCCTTCTGTGGCTTGGGCGGAGACAAACACCTGAATGAATTACAAGGCTGAACCTGTTGGTATGAAAGGGTCCAGAGAGCCCAGCCAACATTTGGAGATGAATTCAGTGTCCCCTATTCTCATCCCTGGGCTGCCCAAATAAAAATCATCTCTGCATTTACTGCTGAGAACTGAACCTGAGTTGAACCCACCCAGCGTGAATTTGACACAGGTGATCCTTCCAAGAGTTCCTGAACCAGGAGAACTACAGAGTGAGAAGTAAGGACCTTTCTACCACATGATAAGGAAAAAGTCCGCTGCAGCTATTCTCAGTTGGTTTTTTGTCTGTCATGACTGCTGCTTACAGAAGTTGCAGGCTGGTAACTGCCATGGTAAAGTGGTGAGCAGCAATTGGTTGTCAGTTTCACCTTATGGACCCTCTCTGGAAATGGGATGAAGGTGGCAAAGACACCTTCTACTATACAATCAGCTTGGCTCTAGCAGACCAAGCAATTGGAAGTGCTCTGCCCTTTAAACATACCTACCTGCAGACCAGCAAAACAGCAAGCAAAGGCATAGCCCAAGCTAAGTTTTCTTCTTCCTCTGTGGAATACCAGAAGATTGGCGCTGCATTGTCCCTTGCGTTGGTGTGTACTTGACAGCCCAACATTGCCCTGGGAATGTCTACGTGAGACTAGAAAGAATACACAGAAATATCAGCGTGGAGAGGGATGTTCCATTGGTGGCTTTACATGCCCTTTCTGACAATATGAGACCCAGAGATGTCATGACAGAAGCCTTCAGAGGTCATGGCAGCCACAGTCACTGCTTGGCTACGCCTCCTGTGTTAGGCTGCAAGTAGCATGACCCTGAGCCTCTCGAGTTTCACCTGGAAATGCCTTTGTGCAAAAGTTACTGAAATCACATCAAACATACTTTTTGTTAGTTGGAGCAGATTTTGACTCAGAAAGTGAGATTTATAGGTAAAGGCGAGTCAATAATAACACCTCATTGAGATGCCCTGGCTAAAACCTCAGTCCCACTGAACACTTAGTGCCTCTCTCCCCATCCTCAGATTTGATTCCAAACTCAGTGAAGACAGCAAGAATGCTTTTACTGAAGTCAGCAGGCTTGAACTAGGCTTCACCCTGTAAATATTTACCAATGACTAAGCAATAAACCTGGTTCCCAATCTGGCTACTATTACCTAAGATGTTTCTCTGTCAGTTCACGAGCTCTCTGGTGAAGATGAGTTACAGCATGGGGGCATTAAAAGATGTAAGATAACTTGCTGCTGTTATTTTTTGGCCCTTTTCCTAGACTTCCCTATTTTTATCCTCTTTTTAACATTAATTCCTTTTTCTGTTTCTTCCTAAACTAATATTGGCCTATTTTAAGTAACTGTATGTATTCTTTGCTGAAAGTATAGTATGGCTATTTCAGGTTTTTTCACTGCTAACTCTTACCCCAGCTATATTTCACAAAACAAAATAGCTGTCCCCACATGCCTCTCTAAATAATTGTTGGTTCCTCTTATAATTTGCTTATATGTCAGTTTCTATTTAAAAATAAAATACAATCATTGACTAACCATTTTAAAGCTGTTCTTGCTAACCTAAATTAATCCCTATTCCACTTGTCTTTCTGCCTTTCTGCTCCGCAACTGCCCCCTAGAGAAACAGCTCTGTAAGAAAAAAACAATGCACATATCCAGTCATGCAGTTAGGCTGCAAGTTAACAGTTAGTTTACTCCAGACTGGCAAGGACTGGGATTGGTGGAGTAATTCCCTGGCAAAACTGGAAAATGCTGGCCCAGTGAAATTGATATATTCTAGATAACAGAAATTTTCTAAACAGTATTTTTCAGAACTTTTTTTCTGCAGGTAATATAATTGCTGATAAAAATTATGTGGCTGAAAGCAGCCAGCCACAATGTCTCCAAAATTTGACTTAAAGATGGTCAAAACTCTAGTTATGGCTTCCCTCTGGCAGGAAACAGCCACATTGTAAAGAGGAGTTTTGTTAAAATACTGAGTGAAAGTCAAGTATTTGGGTGTTTCTCATGAAGGTGCTAAGAGTTTTCCTATAAGTATTTCTTAAAGTGAAATACAGAAACCACACTCTGGCTAAAATAGCTGCTGCTCAACCAAGAGACACAGACCTGAACTTGCGTTTTCCTTATCCTACATGGATATCTTGAGCAATATGTAACTAGATATGGGTAAAAGGCTGGACATCCATTAAGTTTTTTATCACGCTAAGTAGAGCAAAAAAGTACTCGAAATTGCAATATTTTTCACAGAACAGGACAACTGTGGCAATGCAGATGGAGAAAAGAAGGTTACAGTGACAGACAGCTTCATCCCTGGAACTAAGTCCATATGGGTCTGAGTCCATCTGACTGATGTGGTTATAACCAAATTGGAGTTTTGCCTAGTATCAGTGGGGACTCCTAGCAGATCTGTTCATGTGGACCCAGTTGTAGGACTGGGGCTATTTGCTATTTATACAACAAATTGCATATAACAGATTACAATAAGTAAGTAGTAATTTTTATGTAAGTAGCACAATTAATAAGACTGGTGTTACTAAGTATTTCTGTCTTACTTCCCCTACATTCCCATCCCACTATTACATCTACTTTCCTATACAAAAATCTCCACATACCCTAGGTCTTCCCCCACAACTGGCCTTCCATTCTTTTCAGCCTCCCCATGGACACTTCAGAGTATCCTCAGTGTATTGAAAGGAGGTTGTAGCCATGTGGGGTTCACTCCCTTCTCCCAGGCAACTACAGGACAAGCTGTGCCAGGGTAGGTCCAGGTTGGAGCTCAGGGGGAATTTCTTCATGGAAGGAGTTGTTAAACATTGGAATGGGCTGCCCAGGGAGGTGACGGAGTCACCATTCCTGGAGGTGTTCAAGAAATAGATGGATGTGGCACGTAGTGCTATGGTTTAGTTGACAAGGTGGTGACTGGCTAAAGGTTGGACTTCACAATGTGGAGATGTTTGGCAACCTAAAGGATTCTGTGATTCTGCAATTAAAAATGCAGAATCACACGGGAAGAGCCAGTGGGTGTTATTCCTGTATCCAGCACACGACGGGAACAAGCAGGCCCTTCTTATGTTAAATAAATCCCTTCTAGAGTGAGGGTGGTGAGGCCTGAATCTGGCTGAGCTCCAGTTCATCCACAAGGACCCAGCCTGGTCAGGGACAGGGCTGGGCCGTGACCCCTCTCCCGGGTCCCCGGCCGGAAGGTGGACGCAGTGGGGGCAAGCACTGCCACAACCCCACCCGGGCCTTCCCCACCCGGTTCTTCGCTGAAGGGCATTCACCGGGCGCGGGAGCTGCGGGCTGTGCTGGGCACGGCGCTGCCCACGCTCCGCTCCCGTCCCGCTACAAAATCCCCGCCCGCCTGCGCTTGCGGCGCGCCCGTGCGGCCGCCAGGGGGCGACGCCGCCCCGCGCCCTCAGCAGCCCACCCGCGCTCCTGGAGAGGCGCGCGAGCTCTCGCG
>VZRS01003502.1:510055-595446 GCA_013398055.1 Ifrita kowaldi
GGGTGGCTCGGGGACGGGGAGAAGGAAGGGCGGGAGGAAGGGAGGGGGAGCCGGAGGCAGACGCAGGGCCCGCAGCCGCTGCCCTGCCTCACAGCCCCTCCCTGGGCCCGCGGCCTGGGCCTTTCCCGTTCTCTTCCCGGCGCGGGAACGGGGGGAAGGGAAGGGAAAGGGGAACGGCGCGCGGCGTTATGTAACCGGCGCGTGGGGGCCTCGGCTGCCCGCGCGCGGGAGGGCGGAGGGGGGACACGGGGACAGACCCCTGTGCGCGCGCCTGTGCGCGCCCCCCTTTCCACCGCGAGACGCCGCGGGTGCGCGCCAGGTGTGCGCGTGTCCGGGTCACCCGCCCCTCCCCGCACCTGTGCATGTGTCTGTCTGTCTTGTCTGTGCGTCTGTATCTGTGTCTGTCACATGGGGCCTGCGCTGTAGACACAACACGGGTCCCCCAGGCAGAGCCGGGGCGAGCGAGGCTGTGCCACAGCTCTCTGCTAGCGCTGAGGGGTCACTGCAGGGAAATAGGTTGGAGGGGGAGGAGAGGGGAAGCCCGAGCCCTGGCGCGGCCGTGCCCTCTGGAATGCACCCCGCGCTGTAGCAGCGTGTATCTTGTCTGCGGTTTCCCGTAGCGTTTGCCACAAGTTGTATTTGCTGAGCAATAGTGCTGGGTATAACCCGTGTGCTGAAGGGAAGAGGAAGGACCTGTGCTTGATGAGTAAGCCGGTGCTTACCAACACTGAGGGACAGATGTGTTCACATCTTGACCCCTTCCCCGTCTGATTTTGATGGTTTTTGCTATACAGTTGCCATTGACTTGACCCGGGATACTGAGCTGAAAGCCCCTGATGGGAAATGCGCCGTAATGGCATGATAACCTTAAGAAGGAAGAGGAACATAGCGTCACCAGCACGTTTGTTTTTTTGTAGAAAGTCTGTTGTGTGCTGTAATATTCCATTATTTCTGATGCTTTAAAATTAGGGTCGCAGTCTTCAGAATGACAGGACTGTAAATACTCTGCTTGTTTTAATAATTGTCTTAATGAAAAGATGAGTTGATGTTTGTTATGCATCTTGATCTAAAATCCACGGCCTACCTCAAATTTGACACCATAAATCGAAGAAGCAAAACCAGGGGATTGTAATTTTATGATCTGAATTCTTTATTCATTTAGATGCAATTGTTGCTCAAATAGAACTGGTTTGAACAGTTACCTAATAACCATTAGTTGCAAGAAGTTACAACTAAAATTTATTTCTGGAGTAGTCCTGTCTTTCTAAGGTTTATGACATTTAACACAGATGAAATCCAAGATCAGACAGAAATCCAAATCTCTGACAAATTGCTTGCCATCTTGCCTCAAGCATGTAGTTATTACCCATTCCCACCATATTGGTCTTTCATTCAGTCCATTTCTTCTGCTGGATAACGTACCAAATCCCTGTTAGTAAATAATCCCAGGCTGTCACACTGGAGGTCACTGGTAGGACAGTGTTAGTAGAGGCACAGTGCAGACACCTACCTTGTGACTCACTGATGTTTACTTGAAGAAAGATTGTTTTAAAAGCAAAGCTCTGATAGGAAAAATACATTAGTATATTTCAAGCCTCAATTGTGAAGTGGTTGAACATTGTGTACAGTATGTGTGTTTTCAGTACATTATTTAGTAATGGGCCCTTCAAACCTAGCACCAGTCCATCTCTCCGAATAGCACATACATTCTCATACAGCCTGTTCTGGTGCAGTGACAGTGTGTTGTTACAGAGTGCCAATTTTCATTAGTCATTTCTGATCCCTTGACCCACATGACTTCTTGAAAGAATTTTCATGGCAAATTTTCAATCTTTCTACTATCCCTTTCATTTACTAGAGAGATTAAAAAAAGTAAGAATGAAATCTGGTTTTGAGTAGGCAGAAAAAAATTAATATGATTACACAGATCTTTTTTTTAATAACCCAGGACAAGCAGGAAAAAAATAACTTGCCTGACCCTGCCACATACTTTCCCCATTTAATTAGTTAGCTATTGTTTATTTCATAGAGAATGTTTTTTTAATTCAACATATTTCTCTTTTAATTAAAGGGGTATATTGTTATCACTGAGATCTCTGTCAGCTCTTAGGAGGTTTGCCTGGTATATATATATAAAAAGGGAGCTAAATGTCCAAATGTTGAAACGCTTCTTCAAGAATACAATGTAGATTAATTTGGTGATTGTGCCATGTGTGTTTACCTAAGCATAGTAAAATGAGGAAAAAATTGGAAACAAATAGAAATGAGAGTGGCCATGGAGTTACATAAAAAGTTGGAAGTAAGAGAGCAAATCTTAAGGGGATGCCAGAAATCACAAGGAATTCTCAGACATGTGTCATACAGTATACTTGTGGAAGTGTCTTTCTCTAAAAGATAGGTATTTGTAGTGCTCTACCCCAAGAGCAGCTTTTTGCTCTGTTGTGGAAATCAGACAGCATTTTAATTGGACACCAAAATGTTGTTAGGGAAGAGGGCCTGCTGTGTCTGTGATCTCCTCACTTCTGTATTTCATGTGGAATATCTGGTGCTCATAAGATAGAAGTCAGAATTAGGAAATGGTTCTTTCTTTCTCAGTCTTCAGCAGAAGAGAGGTGAGTGTGCAGACCAGCTTTAAATTCTGGGCTGTAATGATAACTTCCATTCCTGTGGCTTTTATTTCAGAATCGACTTAAGGACTGCTGCTATTGTAGCTAAGGAATCTGTGACCATGAAATTCCCCGAGGAGATACTTTTAGTTTGGTATACCCATAGCAAGGATTGTATATTCCATATTCCTTGCTTTAAATGCCTAGGCAGACTGTGGTCCCTGAATTTCAGTGTTAGCCTTTGGGGAAAGCAACTCCTTTCCTGTCTCAAAGTTTCAGGTTTCCCAGTTGGTATTCTACCTATTTAGGAGTGCCTGGTGACTTCAAATTCAGTTACTTGCAGAAGTAAAGTTTAGCCATGCTGTGGTTAACTCTTCTGTTGGTTTTGCTTTCTGTTCCTGACTATCTGTAAATACTTTAACCAAGTCCCAGTGTAATCCAGTTCTGGGTTGTAACCTCCTCATTTGGTTTGCCTCAGTTAATGCACATCTCTTCAGCTGCTTGATTTATGAAAGTAAACAATCCTGGAAAAGAGAAAGGTGGTTTCACTTAAGAGAAGACACTGCTTAGGTACCTTGCAGAGTCATTCTTGCAAATGCAGGTGGATTGGTTTGGATGCCAAAGCAGGAAAGCCAGTGCCGAAGCTGTGCAGAGTAGGGTCAAGAACTGCTCTAAGGTTTTTCCATATTAACATAGAGATTGGCAGTCTTCTGGCAGGGTAGGGTCTGTGTTGTGTTGTGGCTGTATGTTTTGTCAGGTTCTAGTTGTCAGTGAATATCTAAAGTGAAACAAAGTTCAGTCCACCATGTTCATGACTTCATCTCTTTGAGCTTTCTCAGGTCAGGTGTTTGTTCAGGGCACGATGAGTCAGCATCTTGGACAAATGGTTGTACTCCACTCAAGTCATTTTGGAAACCTAGAAGCTGTTGCATTTTAAAGGAAGTAATGGAATTGCTGACAATTCTTACAAACAGGAAAGCCCCTGACCCTGTGGCATGTAAGGTAAATGATTAGTGCAGTTTTCCAAGTAGTGTGAGTGTATTTTACCATTCTGTGCTATTGCATGCAACTCCCAGCTGCAGTAAAGAACTAAAATAATGATCTATATTGAAAGGATACTGTTACTGATCTCTGAATCTGCCTGTTGTTTTCAGGAAACATTAGAGCATAGGCCTCTAATAGTGCCTTTTCAGGCACAATTCCTTGATTTTCATGCTGTAATTGCATTATTTGGTAAGCAGTTCCAAGAATCCTCTTAATAAACCAACAGTGGGGGAGATGTAAGGCTGTAATGATCTTTTACTGTAATTTCTGGCTGATTTAAAGTTTTAAGTGTTGTGTTTTCATAGTGATTCCTGTAACTCCTATAGTTGATTTTTAACCCAAGTTTTACAAGTGTTGTGTTTGCTTGGGATAGGCCATTTTTGCTCTGTAGCCATTTTGTATTGATCTGTCTTCACTAAGCAGCAGTGTAACATTGTTGGTTTTATATCAGAGGTGCTTAAAATACCAACTTAGAACCGCTTCAGGCCAAGAATACAATTCAGATTTCAGTTTAATTTAAAGAACCCTGAAGAATTAGAGTACTTTTGTTTTGTCCCACGATCTTAGAACTATATTTTTCCTGGAAAACACAGAAACATTGTGCTCTTTTTATTTTTCTCTGAATCTAGGAAGAAACTTGATAATATGTTGGGTTAGATCAGGACTTTGTTTTGTTAATAATAAAGAAACATACCAAGATACTTTCCCTTTATGTTCTGAGCTTCTGTAGTTTGTTACCTTAAAAAAATAGAATGTCTTTTTATTCCATTTATCTATTCAACGGATATGGACTTTTAGCATCCTTGGTATCTAATGTCAGATAATCTTCAAATAAACTAGGCAATAGATGAAAAAATGTTTCCATTTCTTTTGATCTCTCCACTTGCTAGTTTCATCTGATTCTTCCTAGTCTTGTTGGTCTGAGTTGATGAAAAAAAGTAATATCCATGGACTTAGGAAAGATGTAGAAAACTTGAGTAGAAACTTGAAACTTCAAGGCTACGCACAGAAGCCTTATGTTGTGAAGATTTTACTTCTAAAAAGATTTTGCAGCTTTGAGAGTTTCAAAGGCAATGTCAGAAAAGCATTTGGGAACTTGACTACGCCATGTCAGTTAAAATTAAGTAATGTCATTCAAAAGCTGCTATAAACAGAAAATCTACTTTTTTCAATATTGAATCTGTAGTTATCAGTGCTTTTGCTGGTAAAGTTGTTGAGTTCTTAGAGTTTTGCTGCCCATGCATGAGTAAAGAGTCCTCCTTAGTATCTGACATCATCTACCATTTGCAAAGTGGATGCCTTCTCTTTTGTTTTCCCTGAAAAGCTTGGCAGGATCAGCATTTGCTCAGTGATAACATTGGGTTGACCATAAAGCACAACTGCCTTAGGCATGTCTCCTAAAAACCCCAGACTTCGTTGTAGAATCATCATGGAATGGTCAGGATTGCAAAGAACTTCAAAGGTCATCTAGTTCCAGCTTCTCTGTCATGGGCAGGGACACTTTCCACTAGGCCAGGTTGCTTAGAGCCCCATCCAGTCTGGTGTTGAAGACTTACAGGGATGGGGCATCCACAGCTTCTCTGGGGAACTTGTACCAGTGCCTGACCACCCTCACAGAAAATAATTTCTTCCTAATACCTGATGTAAACGTACTCTCAGTTTGAAGCCATTCCTTCTTGTTCTGTCCCTACGTGCTCTTGTAAATAGTCTCTCTCCCTTTTTCTTGTATTCTCCCTTCACATACTGAAAGGCCAGAATTCTTCTCCAGGCTGAATAAACCCAATTCTCTCAGCCTTTTCTCATAGGAGAGGTGCTCCATCCCTCTAATCACCTTGGTGCCTCTCATGTGGACTTGCTCCAACAGCCCTGTGTCTTTCCTGTGCTCAGGACCCCAGAGCTGCATGCAGAACTTCAGGTGGGGTCTCAGCAGAGTAGAGTGGCAGAATCTTCTCCTTCACCCTGCTGGCCATGCTGCTTTTGACACAGCCCAGGGTAGGATTGGCTTTCTGGGTACTGAGTGCACATTGCTGGGTCATGTCCAGCCTCTCATCCACCAGCACCCCCACGTCCTCAGGGCGGGTCTCGATCTGCTCATCCCACAGCCTGTATTGATTCTGGGAGTTGCCCCCACCCGGGTGCAGCACCTTATGCTTGACCTTGTTACACCAC
Source organism: Ifrita kowaldi (assembly GCA_013398055.1). NCBI lineage: Eukaryota > Metazoa > Chordata > Aves > Passeriformes > Cinclosomatidae > Ifrita > Ifrita kowaldi. The sequence continues at coordinate 515,875 of VZRS01003502.1, forward strand.
ATGTACCCTCTCATTACCTTGGTTACAGAACTGGCCCGGAGCAGGGGTTTGTTTCTATGCCATTCACTGCTGCCAAAGTGGTCGGTCTGGGTAGCGAGCACTCACGCTGGTCAGCAACAAAGATCAGTTTGTTGTGTGTGCACATACATGCAGATACCCATACACACATGTATAGTCAAATACCTAAATTCAGTCAAAAAGATGTAGTCTCTTCTGAAGGATTTCACCTATCTCCTGGGCTGAAGTCTGGGAAAGCTGAAGGTAGTATATATCAGAGGTTTTCACAAGCACAGTTCCTCTGAATTTGATGTTAATAAATTCAGAGCATCCACAGATTCCTTGCTTTGGTCACCTTGTGAAAATTTTACAGTTGTTTGTTTTTGAATAATTATACCTCCACTTACCCACCTTTCCTGCATTTTTAAGTTTTTCTTTAGCTTAGGGTGTTTCAGTTGTGCCTGGAAGGTCTTAGAAAGTCCTAAATCATTCAGCAGCAGTAACTCTTCTCGTTGTTTGGGAGTGGGGATCATGGTTTACTTACGCTGCCTACTGACTTCTTGGCCTATGCCTTAGCATAGGCTGCTTGGGGAAGACAGGAGTTGTGGGACTGGATTGTCAAACTGAGTGCACAAACCAAAAACCTAAACAAGTTCTGTTGATTTATTAGGTAGAAAATTGTCATCCCAGTCTTCATTTTCAAAGAAAAAAGAGACATAGTTCTCTCTTCTCTAATACTATAGATGGCTAAACAGAGGGGATTAAAGGAAGACTGCCCAGTTCATAAGCTCATCTCGTTTATTGTTTTAGATACTCAAGTCCAGGAGAGCATTTCCTTCTGGTGATTTACAATCCATTCACTATGTTGCTATTTAGAGTCCTAATTCCACAAACTATGCTTGTTATTCTGATTTTGCTTAATGGTTTTTATTCTGGATTCTGGGCATTTAGAAGCTGGCATAAAGATTGTGAATGTAGCAAGTCCTCTTGGGGTTGAAGCCCCAGAAGAATTTAAGCACAGAAAAGAAATGATGAAGCCAGTTGATGAAGTTTGCTGAAACTTACCAGTGTATTGTGGCACTAAGAGCCCTTATGTCAAAGAAGTGATACTTGAACTAAAATGTGAATTTAGGTACATGGTTACATATAGCAATGAACATTTGTGAAGAAAAGCTACTCATCACTGAAGAACTCTGAAGGGGCTGTGGAGGTCATGACTTTACTAAAAAATGCAGAAATGTTGAAACTGTTGGCCAGTATTCTGTAAGCAAAAGAAAAACTCAGCCAAGTTAAACCACTACTTGTGACAAGCTCTAAATGGACTGTAGCTGCTACTGAGTGTTATTCCTAGAGGGGAATTGACAGTTGGTCTCAAGTTAAATCTGTCTTGCTATTTTTCAAAAAATTAACCATCTCAAGTGCCATGTATAAAAGCAAAAAGGATATTCTGAAAACAGATTGTTCAAAGCTGGTGTGGTTTGTACAGTAATCCTGGTTTCTGGACCTTATGCTTATGCTTCCTCAAGTTGTGACACTTAAAATAATTGTCTGTCCCAGACTCCCAAATTAGTTGTGAAAAGATATAAAGGCTTTTGTCGTGTACAGCTCATATAAACAGTTACCTGCTGTACAACTGCTTCTTGTGTTTTTGTGATGCTTAGCCAGGAAAAGAAATCTATAATTTTTAGTTGTTACTTGTGCGTAAAGTATTTAGTCCATGATTGTAAACTAAACTGATCTGAAATAAGGACCATTTTGAGTTGCAAAAAGAGTCATTTTGGAAACTGGATTAGTTTAGCAAAGAGTTCCAGCATCTCTTGCGGGGGGGAGTGATTGAACTGAAGGTTCTCAGAGCATCATTTCTTTGCTGTCAAGCTCGAATGAAAGGATGCACAGAACATAGTTTTAGAATAGTCATCTGTATATAAGGATTTGATTCTGAAGGACTCAGGGGTTTTTCCATGTTTTATGTGAGTTGTAGGGTATTTCACCTTTCTAGCAAATGCCATGGGTGCTCGTATTTTAGACAAATGGTATTTCTAAATTTCTCATACCAACTGTTTTTTCTAATATTTAAATTGCCCAAGATTTTGAAGTTTGTTCTCTTCTAATTTACACTCTTAGCTTTACTCACAGGACATGGAGGTGGTGTTGGGTGGTTTTGGAGACAGCTGTTATTTCAAGCGTCCTTCAGCTAATTTCATTTCTCTTGATTTAAATATCATCAAAGAATTAAGTGCAAAGCAGAACTTGCTGGTTGACCCTGTAACGTCAGGTGCTTGTAGTTAGGAGTGCTTATCCTATGGAGACAGGTGGCATAAGATGTGGAGCTGTTTGATTTTAACTTTTTTTTAAGCCCTTACCCTATGGAAAAGGTGAGGTAGCCTATATCTCTGGTTTATTGGGGGGGGGCGGAAAACATAAGCAGCACTACTTAGCTTAGAGTGACTGGCTCATTGCAACTCTGTAGCTACATTTATCCTGCCCTTAGATATAGCCATGACCCAAAAGGTGGTTTCTACAAATTGCTAAGATAATTTTAAGATCCCATCCATTCCTTCCTCCTTTTTTGCCTGTCCACTTTGGCTTTATCTGATGCTTTTGTAAGTCGCTTGGTCTGGCTAAACTTGCAGGAAGCTAAACCATAAAGTCATGTCAATTTTCTGTTGATTTAGTGAGCTGAATTGCACATAGCACCAGTGTGAACATAGGGATCATGCTTGGAAGTAGTGTAGAGATTGAGAAGAAGGGATAAAGCCTGTTAGGCCAGTAGAGACTGAAGAGCAGAACCAGGCATTTTGGTAGCAGTCAGCTAACAAGTTGACTCCAACATCTTACAAATCTTCATCCTGAAACTTCATTTCCCACCTAGCATAAAATTCAGTTGCTTTGCAATGTACTAATTAGTAATTTTAATACAGAATAGTAATGCTAACTCTGAATTGTCTAAAATCACAGGCATTTAAGCATATAGTATCTTCTAAAAAGCTTCTGACTTTTTATGTCAGTTCTTTTTTGCTGGATTCTGAACTTCCCAATATGTGGTAGAAAACAGTTTTATACCCTGTAGCAGCAGTTCTTTTCCAGAAGATTCAGGCAAGAATAGGACTCTCTTGTGCTGAGAAATGTGTAAACATGTAAGATAGTTCTTTGCTCAAAGAGCTTGAAGACTTGTGCCAAGCAGAGTGGTGAGTTTGATGTGGGAGCTGGAATGTAGAGGCATGAAACTCAAACAAGCCACAAAATACCCACTCGATGGAAAAAACTTTTAAGCCCTGCTGTGCTGGGATGTTTTCAATCTACAGTTCAAGGAAAAGATTCTGATACTCATTAGCAGTGGCCCGAGACACCCGCATTTCTGCTAGAGTTACACCTTTTATATAGGCTTGTGGCATGTGAATATGTTAAATAAGTCAAGTTCTTTTGCATCAGAGGACATTGACAGCATGTCTGCTCTGGTCAGAAATGCAGACTAGCTGTTATAGTGTGTTATACTTCCATACAGCATTCAGTTACCTAAATTGGATTATCTGGATGGAACATTACTTGTGTGATGTATTTAGACACAACTTTGGCAGGATTATTTGTTGAGTCACAGTGCAGCCTCATTTTGTCTTTGGAAATAGTTCATATGCTTTCTTGTAGAGCTGAGTCATAAAGTTTATATTCTTCCAGATTCAAGTTGGCTCCTTGAAGAGGTAGCAGAAATACCTCTGCACTGTATACATGCTTGGCAAAGAGACTGCTGAAGTGTATGACAGAAGCAGGGACTAGTATTGTGCTGGAATTAAAAAGCTCATGAGGATCTATATTCACTTCTTAAAGAGTCATTGAGATCTGTAGTCTGTGCTCCCAACTGTTTTTCCCCATAATACCTGTGGTTTTGGTCTGGGTTGGACCCTTATCCATTTTCCTTATCCCAACTGCCCAGGATAATGGAAAGCCACTGTCTTACCATCACACCATCCTGAACTGAAAATATTTTAAAGAAATAACTTTCTTTAGTGTGTGCTACAGTTGAGACTAAAACAAATATTAACGTCAACATTCACATCCACATTCCTTGCTCTGGAAGTCTTGTATGCACACAGATATGTTCATAGAATTTAAAGAATGTGCACTTAGTATTTCACTCCATTACCTGATCTGTGGTCTTCGATTAACAGTCTTTAGTAACAGGATTAAGTGGTTGTGGATTGGGAAGTATAATACCAGGCCTGTGAAGCAGTGTTCAAAGGGATGTTACATATCTTTGCTGTGTTGACTATTTCTCAAGCACTAGTGATGAACAAAGCATCAAAACTCTTTGTTTCTCATTTAGCTTCAGTTTTGAAAAGGATCATCCAATAGAAGTTTGAATTTTAGCCAACCCGATTTTGCAGAATTATAAGATTTTGCCATTTGTATGTGGTCTAGAAGGAGATACAGGGCCAAATTATGCTAATTTTGACCACAGGAGTTTTTAACTTGACTTTTTTGCTTGAAAAGTTATTTGTCTTGCACTGAAAAACTGGAATCCGTTCCTAGGCATACTGGTTTTATCTTTGCAGGGTTTCATGGAGTTTCAGAGTTTGTTGGGGTTCTTTTTTTTAATTGCAGAAGATTTCTTTATGTTCACAGGGCCAGAATACGAGCATTTGAATTCTGTTTTAAAAGATTTTCTCTGGGCAGAGGGTCACTTTTGTAGCTTGTCCTTCAAGCTCTAGAAATAACCTAAAAACTAGTAACTGTGGTGGTTTGCTGAGTCTCTGTGAATTTGTGCTCTTGAATTTATGCACACAGAGAAAACTGTTCTGAAACAAGTTAGATACTCTGAAAAAGAGCTAGAAGAAAGGTGAACTCTTGTCTGAAATTGGCCTGTTTGTGATGGCTATTTGAAGTCCCCTGTCTTGATCTCCACCCACCCACACCCCCTCTACTCCCCACCTTCACAGGTTCTTTACAAAGTGTTTCTCTTACTCATCCCTTCATCATTATTCCTATGGGGGGAGCATCATACTGTCCTTGCATTTCTTATTTCATGAACCAGGGAGCATGTTTAAAATCTTACTTAACTTTTCCTCTGGTTTAATATATCCTGTGCAAGATATTTCTCGTGCTCATTTGTTCCTTAGGTTTCAGCAAGGCAGCTGTAAGAGGTTACCTTCATTTTCAAGGAAAAATTCACACTGTAAACACAAGTCTAACAGTGAGGTTTCTCTGTAGTCCAGGAAACTTGGTTCATCTTTCTGTTCCTGGAACTATAAAGGGAGAAACTAGTCTCCCAGGTTTTCATATCAGCATTAGGAAAATAATCCATGACCCAGAAGACTTGAGCCAGAGGCATCTAGTAATCACTGAAGCACCATGTTCCTAACCTGTGTGTTTAGAATTTAAGTGGACTGCCTTCAGTGGATTGAGTCAAAAATTGCATCTGCTAAGGAAATGGTAAATCACTATCAGGTGTTTTAAGTAGGCATGACAGCCTAGTTTCTCTAGTTTCTCAGGCTCTAGGAAGACAACTTCTGAGCAGTTGATATGTCATGTTTTTAGCACCTTGACCTAAGTAGTTTCGTGTGATTTCTAATTTTAATCAAACTAGGCATGTAACCATGATTCTGATTTTAATTGGCTTCACTTTTAGACTAGAGATCTTTCTTCCTCACCTTCCAGTGTCCTGAATAAAAATGAAATGTGTTTCAATGTTTGAGAAAAGGTCACTCTTATGAAGGCAGTTCTTCGGTTTATCAAACATTAGATATTTTAGTTTTAAGCAGGAGGTTGTTGTATAGGAGTCAGAGTTAGCTACCTATCAAATCCTGTCTTCTCAGTGATTGGAGTCGTGGTGATTTTAAGTATGCATTTCAAACAATCTTTGGGTTTTTTTCAGAGTGAGAGTTTATATTTTTATGAGGTTTTCTATTTGATAGTCTTAGAATCATAGAACAGCCCAGATTGGAAGGGACCTCGAAAGAATATCTAGTCCAGCCTTTCATGGGTAGGGAAGCCTGCTTGAGGTTATGTGGCACCCTGTCCAATTGCAGCTTGGAAATCTCCAGAGATGAGGACTCTACCGTGTCCCTGAGTTCCAGTCATTGATTGTTCTCACTCTAAAAAGTATTTTTCTTATGTCAAGATTAAACTTTCAGGTGCAGCTCATATTCGTTGCCTCTTGTGCTCTCCATGTGGCGCCTTATGAAGAGAGAGCCTCTCTCCTTTTTGTTAGCCACCCTTTAAGACTTTGCCATTCTTTATTAAGAGAGAGAAAGAGTAATCATTAGTTAAAATTCTGGTGTCTCTTATGAGCTCATACACTGATACCTGTAGTATCTAAAAATCTAGATGACATTTTCATTAATGGTTTTTCTTTTTTCATGAACTTACACTTCTCTGTTTTTTCCAAGAATTTCTTAGCCAGAAGTGATAGATGTGAATTACATTTGACTTCAGCTGATGGAAAAATTCAAATTTTCCATATGAAAGAAACCATCAAGCTATTTTAAGTGTATACTGTGCTCTGCAGGAAATAGTCAATTTTGTATTCTATGTGGTCATCTAGCTCATCTCCTCTCTTTTTCCTCAGTGCTCCTTAAGAGTTCTGTGGTATCTGTTAGATACAATCCAGACCACTAAAACTTAGTTTCAGAAGGCCTGATGTCTTGGAAATAGATCACTGGGTAAGAACTGCAGGTACCTAGAGAGAAAATACAGCAATCTGAGAAGGGGTTGCTTTGTTTAGGATGTTGGTTTAGAGCTCATCTCCTTGATATGTGATTGATCTTAATAACTGCACATGCCATGACGTGTATGTCCGTTGTGTTTCAAGTAAGAGCAACTTAGAATAGAACCAGGTGCATCATGATCTTTCTGTGTTTGTAGGGGTCCTGATGCATAAAACAGATGCTTGTCTTTTCAAGGTACCTGCTACCTGCTTTGACTATAATTCTGTGGTTGCCTGATTTGGCATATTTGCAGTAGTCCATGAAAATGATAGTGCTTAAGAAAACTTCTGCTGCAGCTGTGTCTTATTTTGCAATCAAACCTGCCTGCAATCCAAGGTGGTTTAACTGGACATCAGAGTATGCCTGCTTGGTCCTCTAGGACAAAAGGGATTTAAGAGACAAAAGCTAGAACTCACTTTCAGCTAGGTTCATAAGAAACAGAGTGTTAATACCATAAATGAGGCAGTAGTGCACTGCAAGTACAGCGCAGTAGAAGGCCTGAATAGGGGAATGACCAGAATGCGTTGTCATCTCCATCCACAACTGTATGTGCTTTCTGGTAAGCTGGAGACTGAGTGAAGTTTCTGTGCTCTTGTTACTGGTCAATGCTGTGGATAGTCCAGAGACTCAAAAGCAGGCAAGGATGGAAAAAAACCCAGCTGACTTCCTTCTGTGTATTTACGGTAGTTTTGCGTGGTTTTTAGGGAGGATAAAGGAATACAAATAAAATATTTAATGAAATAGAAGACTTAAGACAGTCACATTTTTTTAGTTTCAGAGTCTTGTCCTCATCCTTTAAGAGCTGATAGACCCAAAAGACTATTTTGTCTTTTTATTTAGAGAACTATTTTGGTTGGAAAGAGAGAGATGTAATAGCAGGCAGTGACCTCATGATCTTACTACATCATTAATCAATATTCTAAAATCAGTGTTACAACAGCTATAGTAAATATGAATCACTTGGGTGCAGTGAACAGTTGGCCACAGTCCAAGCATTTCTTTTTCTATCCAAGAGTTCTGTTCTAGCCAACTAATAGCTCATCTGAGGACACGGCTGTGTGCAGCTCATGGTCCAGGGATAAGTGTCTTGCATAAAGGAAAACTGCTATTTGGCTGGTTGGGTTTGTTTATTTTTTATTTATTAAGCAGTACAAACAAACAAAAAGCCCCAAAGAATGAAATCACAGACCTAACTATAGATCATATTAGATCACTTAAACAACTGGCTTTTCTCTGACCATAAGATCACCTTTGGTTTTTTGCTTTGATGTGATGTATTGCATTACAGCAACAAGTCCTTAGACGTTTTATAATCAGCTGTAAATCCATTGGTGAAATTAATCCAGTCTCTAATACCAGGAGGTGGTTGCTTGCATCACACCATGTCTATGGTATCATGTAGGAAATAAAAGATTGTTCATGACCTGGACAGTATTTTGCATGGATGTTAGCAGTTGTATTTAAGAACCTTTTATTATTCCTCTTTTTTATAGGAGATGTATGAAGAACAGAAAGAATTTAATAAATTATAATGGAGAGTGAACATTGTAAGGAGTTTTTTATGTTCAGGGTGAATAAAGCAGAATGTGCCTGTGTGGTTTTTGATACATAGCAGGAACCACAGTATGCATTACTACAAAACTGAAGAACCCAGGTTTTTATGCAATTTTGCATTTCTAGGTTGGCTGTGAAACTCAAATACTTCAATGAAGTTGGTTGGAAAAACTTAATCTTTGTGATAATCTGTAAATGGCCTGTAGTGCCATCATTGAAATGCCACTGATGATAGTGCTGAACATTTAATTGATCAAGCATTGTTCTTCCTATGCAGAAGCTTCAGCATGAGGCGGGGTGGATGGCGGAAACGAGCTGCCGATGGCGATGGATGGGGAATATGGGTATGTTCAAAACCTAGTAGCTTTTTTTTTAAAGAGGTAAATAGCACTGTGGTTAAAAAGGAGGTACAGTTTTGTTATACATGCTAAAAGGATGCTATAAATTAAACCCTTTTGCTTTACTGGAAAACACATAATTAGGTTTGAAAGAAATTTTTTGATTACCAGGTTTTGAAGTCTGTGTTCACAATAATCACTAAATTTCATTATTAATAAGTGCAGACCCATGAATAGCTTTAAATCCCCATTTTAAAAATAAACTAAGTAATTTGAAAACTATTTATAGTTGTCTCCACCACATTCTGTAGTTGGACAAACAATAACTGAGGCACCTAATTTACATAAATGTTTAGAATACTACTGTCTCATGTATATTTAAGAACCTAAAATACATGGAACCACATTGTTTTGTTAGGCAATGAGCCACCAATTTAGCACCCAAATTTGCATCATCCCATTCTTTCTTCTTCTTTCTTTTTATTCTGTAAGAATTTTTATATATATAGAATTGTTTCCTATAAGAAAAAAGAAATACGAAATAAATGCTGCCGTGTTGGTAGTAGGATGCAGTTATCTTGTAGATAAGAGTTTATGGTGGAGCATTTGCTGGTTTTCGTTGGAAAAAAGAATGTCTTTTGTGTGTCAACCAAATTCAGTTTGGAGGAATGTTACTTACCTTTCCAGTCTTATAACTGACCAGTTTCTCTATGTAAACATTAGGAAATAAGACTGGCATCATGGGTTGTGTTTTGTTTTAATTTAAAAACTAGGGCGGGTACATGTCAGCAAAAGTTAAGAAATTGGAGGATCAATTCCGGTCAGATTCAGCCATACAACAACAGAGGGATGGAAATTCATCAAGTATCTTTAGCGGAGTCGCCATCTACGTCAATGGCTTGACAGGTGAACCTTTATTTTTTTTAAGGATCTGTTTTGTGTTGTTCTCATATTTACCATCCTGCGTAGAGGTAACCATAAAACACATGAATTTGCAACTAAGTAAATACATGACAATTACTGTATATGTTTTGTATGTTCTGTTGGTTTTAATGATTAAGGTTTTCAATAAAAAATCATATTTACATTCTGAATATAAATATTGCTTTACTATATCATTTAAATGAGATAACTTGTAGAAATAGGAGAAGATCTTTCCATATTTCTGTGATGTTATTACTTGAAGTGAAACCTTTTAGCTTCCTCCATCCTCCTACACTTACTAAAGTTTTAATTTCTCAAATTAGTGATGGTTAGACTGTATGCCTTAAATTTGTGTTTGGGAGAATGTGTCAAGGTTTCCTTGCTCAGAGTGGCATAATGTGTGAGACAGAACCTACTAATAGTGGAAGGAGGAACAAGAGAAGAGGTAAGACATTTATGCATTGTAGGGACCATCTGTGATGGACTGATAGGGCATGTTAGCTGGAGTAAGGTTTTTTATCTACCATGCTTATGTTCATACGTCTACTTCGTAAAGCAGCTTAATAACCTTTTGGAAACTCCCCAGAAGCCTTTTTCAGGGATCTATGCCAGGAATGTTGTGATTATTATGTAACTGATGCATAGAGCTTCTGTGAGATAGATTAGTGCTGGTTTAAGCACAGGGCTCAAACGGATTGAAAAAGGTTAAGGTGGATACGTTAAACTATTAATACATCTGGATTGGTTTTTTAATGCAGGCAGTTTTTTTTAGTGAGAATCCAACATTTGTGTATTCTTCAAGCTGCTAGTCCCCAAACAGAGCTCTAGAAGATGGTTGTCCAAAAGGCTGGAGTAGGAAGGATGACACTTGGAGAAAGTGTGTGCTATTTTTAGTTAGAAGTTAGAGGTATAATGAAGTGTTAGACATATTTTGAGAGTTGACAGGAAGGAATTGTAACCATATCCTTTAAAAATTTTTTTGTCCTTCTTGTATTGTTCAGATTTTTTTTTGTAAAGTGTCTTGTGCTAAATTCACTATTCAGACATTGTGTTAGTGCTGACCCAAGTCTTTTGGTGCCTGTGTGACACCACTGCAAACATTTTCCGAAGCTAACACTTTTTTCTTTTTTTTCCCCCCACCTCTGCTTGCAAAATAAGTACTCTTTTTAACACAATTGAGGAGATCAGAAAAGTTGTTAGTTTTTATGGTATTCTTTGTTCCCTGGAATGACTCAAGAATAACCTGGTAAGGAAGGAGTGAGTTAACTGCTTGTAGGAGTTCTGTGCTGTTGCTAAACCCTTTTGATATTAATTATTTTCTGTTGCTTCTGGGTATATGCTATTCTCCCAAACTCTGGTGAAAAGATAAGCTAATTTTGTATTATGTTGATGTAAAGCATTTTTTGATATAGTTTAATGTTACGTCTCCTTGAGTATTTTTCCCTGCCCTCCACCATACATATTGTGGGAAGATCCTCTGTAGCAAGTAGAATGTTCACATTTCGAATCAGTGTTTTCAAAAACACAGTTTTCTGCATTTCTTGCAAAATGTTATTCTGATTTGTTCTTTGAAAAACTTTTAAGTTTTTTTCAGGAATAAAGCAATGGTTTGCACTCTTTCTGATCATGGCATCATATTTATCAATTAAAGTTATTTTTCTTACTGTATTTGCTGACACTAAACAGGAATATTTCTGGTTTTAATTTTATAGATCCCTCAGCTGACGAATTAAGACGGCTGATGATGTTACATGGAGGCCAATACCATGTGTACTATTCCAGATCAAAAACAACTCACATTATTGCCACCAATCTTCCAAATGCCAAAATAAAAGAACTGAAAGGAGAAAAAGTAGTTCGGCCAGAGTGGATCATGGAAAGGTAAGTTTAGGTCTACTGCATTTGAAGATTTCTCCTTTTGGGGAAAAAAGCCCCAAGAAAAATCCGGGGAGAAAATAAATTTAAAAAGATTGCATTTGGAGATTATGGTTTAGCTTAAAATAAATAAGTCGTAGAACAGCTGAGTGAAGATTTGCTTCTCTAGGGATTGTTCTTATGAAACTTCAGCAAGAGCATTCAGAAAGTTTCAAGCATATTAAGAAACTGAACATTATTCTGTTAATTCCATTTAATATCTAACCAATTGACCAGACTTCATCTCAGGATGTTAAATAACTACCATGTGATTGTTTTCAAAATGCCTGCCTTGTGTATTGCCTAAGTTTCGTGTCATCTGTGTAAAAAGAAAGATGTCAATTGAAAAGCGTTCTCATAAAATTGGAACTAATCCATCTAAACATTTATTGTGTTGTGACTTTGTAAGAATATAATAAAAACAAAAGGGGAAAAAAAGTCCACATTTTATTTACAAAGAATTTATGTTCTTTTGTTTCCCCATGCACTGGAATATGCAGAATCCACTGAAATTGTCCTTAGGTCCTTGATAAAGATGACAGCCAAGCTCAGAGCAGTTAATGTGGCTTGCCTTCTTCCATCTGAGGAACCCACAGGAAATAGAACAGGCAGGAATATGTTCTAGAAATTATCCTGTCAGTGTCATGCTATTCTTAAGTAGCACCTTTCCTAGATGACCAGCAGAAACAGGCAAGGAACTGTTCTGCAATGTCTGTGTGAAATCTTATTTGCAGTTTGCTGATTTTCAGTCCTTTGTATTCTGCTGTTTCGTATCATGTATCTTTATGGTCAATTTTTTAAACTTTAGTTAGAAATTATAAATTTCTCAGTTTGAAAAAGACTTTAGATACTTTTTTTTTCAACAGTTTTAGGGCCTCACCCCTGTGTTTAAGCACTTGGAAAACTGATGGTAGATGTGGTTTTATTTGCAAGATGTGACTGTTTTTTACTGGCGCCATTAAAGCTTGTTGTGATTTTGACCAAGATGGAAAAATCAGTTTGTATACATTCAGTAGAGACCTGATAGAACCTAATGTATGAAATCTCCTAAATTCTTTCTTCCAGTGTCTTGTGTTCAGGTTCTGCATCCTACTTGTGGAAGGTTATACTGTAGAATAAGTCAAAAGAACCGAGTACAGACAGATACATGAGTTTGGGCACAAAAAAATGGGGAATTCACTGTCTCAGCACGACAGGGTTCATATCAGAATCTACAATAAAAGCTCATTTCACAACACCTCTCTTTTCTTTCCCTTCCTCTTAACAATATTAAAGAATACTGAGTGATTAAATAATCCATCTCTGTATATGGAATACCGAATTACATTCTCAGTAGATCAGTTGGTGAAAATCAATGTAGTAAATGTAGAGTCTCCAATTTCATAGAATTGGAAGGGACCTTAAAGATCATCTGGTTCCAACCTCCTTGCCATGGACTAGGTCACCTTCCACTAGACCAGGTTGCTCAAAGCCTCATCTGTCTGGGGATGGGGCATCTACAGCTTCTCAGAGCAACCTGTTCCCATGCCTCACCATCCTCACAGTAAAGACTTTCTTTCTAATTCCTAATTGAAACCTACCCTCTTTCAGCTTCAAGCTATTGCCCCTCGTCCTGTCACTACGCACCCTTGTAAAAAGCCCCTCTCTCTTCTCTTGTAGGCAATATGATGGGTTTGTAATTTTTTCAGTTTGGTTAAGAATCTACCCTAAAATGTTGCTGTCACAAACTGCTGGTAAAACATTGTTGTTAGATCTTTGGTCTTGTCACCCAGGGTTGCAAAATGAAGAAGTCATTTGTCTGTGGACCTTTGATTTGTTTCTTATGTGCATATATTATGATTTAGTCCTTAATTACATGATCACATGCTATCTTTTTTCGTTGTGGCACCTGCCACATTCTCTGCACAGAAAAGATTTGAGTTCAGGTTGGAGACTGCTAATACAGTGACTTGGCTTTTGCTTCTTGTCTCCATAACCCTGTTCGTTACTTCCTGCACGTGACTCGAATTCTTTGCTGGTAATGAAATGAATAATTAATTCCTATCTTTTATTGGTGCTTGTCACTATAGCATCTGTCTGCTTTCCGAAGATTAATGAACATAACATGGCACCATTACAATGGCTATTATTTAAATTTTTTTTCTTGAGAGCCACCAAAAAGACATTAAAGTAGAACACCAGAAATGTTCATAATGTGGAACATGCCATGGAAACTATATAAGATCCTGTGGAGCTACTTGTATAAGGATTGTAAGGCATATGCAGAACTTCATTGCTGCATTAATAGCTTTGCATATTCTGAACTATGGTCTGAAGTCAGACTCCTATAAACCTGTTGCTAAATGCAAGTAGCTCTAGAATTTTGGTTTTTAATTAGCATCCCAAAGAGATCCTATGTAACAGTAGTTGCAAAATCCAGTTTCCAGTGTAGTAGTGTGGTTGCTGTAGTGACAAAATCATTCTTTCTGCATGGCCCTTATTGTGTGTTTCTGCTACCTCTCCATTTTTTCAATTAATGAAGAGGATTACAGGCAGGCCTCCTTCCTAAATCAATATTCCTTTATTTGAAAAATACACTACACCATTATGTAGCTTGGAAAGGTGGTTGTGCAGTGAAAGCCAAATTTAGGTGATCTGAGAGCTTGACTTCCAAATTTGAATATTCTTTTAACATTCTTTGACATTTATAATAAAACCACTTTTCAGAGACTGAGGATAACTGACGTGAGGTACCAGTAGAATTTGTAGATACCTTATTTTGATTTTCAAATTGGGTGAATGTTTTTCCTAAAGAACTGTGTTAATCTAATACAAATGTGAAGAAAATAGTTTAAAATAATAATAAAAAATTATTAGTCTGGTATGACACCTAGTTTTCTCATGAGGATTCTGAATGCAAAAGAGAGGAGTAGGTATCATTTGCTATGAGTGCAGTAGCACTTTTGACACAGTCCCCTGCTGCATTATTGAAGACGAGTTGGGGAGATATGAATTGGATAGTGGGCTGCTGGCTGAGGGAAGTACTGGCCCAACTGCTTTGGTCACCGCAGTGGTCAGCAGTTCAGAATCAAACTAGCAAATGGCTACAAGGGGCATTTCTGAAGGGTTTATACTGGGGCAGATGTTTAATGTCTTCACTAATAACATGATCATTGGTGATGCAGTGGAAAGTAGCTTCAGCAAGTTTGTGGATGACTTAAAGGGAACAGTTGATATACTGGAAAGCAGGGCTTCCCTTTAGAAAGCATCAACAAACTGTAGGAATGGGATGGCAGAAACGTAATGAAATTCAACAAAGCAAAATGCAGAGTCCTGAACACAAGGCAGAATTGATTCCATGCAACGAGGCAGGCTAGGGATTCACTGGCTAGGACACATGCTTGTAATCCACCAGAACCCTCAAGTCTTACCCTAAAAGGTAACCATGAAGCAGCAGTTGTGGCCTTGTGGAGATAAAGGCTAACAGTATACTGGGTTGCATTAGCAAGACCACGGTCCAGATCAAGGCAGGTTATTCTTCCAGTTTGTTCAACACTTCTGAAGTTAAATCTGGAGTTGTGTGTCAGATTTTGGGCTTTTCAGTAAAAGAAATACTGATAACTGCAGTGAATTCAGAGGAGTACCACCAATATGAGCATGTGATATATAACTAGAGACTGAGGAAGCTGGTTCTGTTCTGTTCTCTGTTGGAGAGAAGACTAGGAGAGGGGGTCTAATCGTTGTCTTTCATTACCTGTGTGGAGGTTACGGAGGGCGTGGAGCCAGATTTTTCTTCAAGATGTACAACAAGACAACAAGAGACAATAGTCACAAGTTGCAGCGAAGAAAAGTTTGACTATAAGGAAAAGATTTTTCACAATAAAAGAGAGTAGGCAGTGAAACAACTTTATAGAGAGGGTTGTGGAAATTCTGTCTTTGGAGATACTCAAAATTTGAGTGAACTTAGTCCTCAGCAACCTGATCTGACTTTAAAGAGAATGCTTTGATCAGTGCTTGGACTAGAGACCTCCAGAGGTCCTTTCCAACCTAATTTTTTTAGTGATTATGAATTCTGTGATACAGGAAAGGTGGCATGGGGAAAGATGTTGAATGATGCATCTAAACTAGGATTCCTACTGCTGCATCTTAATACAGTTCGGATAAAAGCAACTGTTTGTTCATCTAGTAATGCAGCTACTCCAGTAGCTAAAACCTTGAAGTTGTGAACAAGTTCTTAAATAAATGTGGGTTTGTTTAATCATCTTGCAATTGTAGCAATTACCCTGAAGTATTACCAAGGTGGTTCTGTACCTAGATTCACAGAGTCTTATGAGAAACAGTCAAATGAGGCATTGTAAAAACTTAGTTGCTGTGTCACCACTTTGCGTACAGGAAAGCTTTGGAACTCTCCCAGGTGTATTTTTAACTCTGTTTGGCAATGTTTAACGTAAATTATGTTCCTTTATGAACGATATATATTTATTTATGTATCAAACAGTGTCTAATTGATA
Organism: Ifrita kowaldi; assembly: GCA_013398055.1. Classification (NCBI taxonomy): domain Eukaryota; kingdom Metazoa; phylum Chordata; class Aves; order Passeriformes; family Cinclosomatidae; genus Ifrita; species Ifrita kowaldi. Next base: position 531,793 of record VZRS01003502.1, read on the forward strand.
TGTTTTTGGGGTTGTTTTACTATCCCCTTTCCTTAAAAACCTTACCAGGTATATCTATAGGCTTAACTAGTTTTAATTTATCTAATTGGGAAATGTGATCTCCTGCTATATTCTCTCTAATTGCAGCCAGAAAGCTCCTAAGGGCTTTTGTTCTACTGTCCAGCTCCCTTGACAGTAGTACAGATTTGAGCAAGAGAAAGCATCTGGGTGTTAAAGAACAGAAAAACACTGAGCTAAATTAGCTTTAAAATTTGACTCCAGTTCTATCCTCAAAACTTAATACTAATACTAATCTGCTTTGATATGGGAGAGCTTCCTCTGCTGGAAGAAGTCCCAGCATCTCTGACCCAGTGTTGAATATGAAGAATTGTATACAAAGAAGAGGTGAAGTATAGGCTTGGAACGCTGTTATCTCTACTGCCTGCAACAGGTGTTGGGGTGGAGAGATGAAATCATCCTGTGGTGTATTTTTGAGACAATTTCACTTCCAAGTGTGTGGCTTCCCTAAGGAATTTAGCAGTTACTCAAGTATAATTGCAGTTTCAGTGGAAGAAGTAAGAGAAGAGGTAGATACATTGGAATACAGTAGAACATAACTGGAATGATTGCTGTAGATATTTATGGAAGGTCTGTTTGGAAATTATTCTTCTGTTAAGCTTGCCTCAGTGAATTTATTACAAGAAGAGGTAATTAGCCTTGCGGAATGGAAAAAGTGGTTAATTTTTAATAGTGAGCCACATCCTAGCTGACCTCTTTCAAATTCTACCCTAATTTGTTCCATGTTAAAGAGCTCAGTCAGCATTGTTCAGGTAGAATAACCTGGACCAGTCACCAAGGGTTTTTTGACTGTTTTATTTAAATTAAATATTTGGGGTTTGTGTGTGTCAGTGTGAAAGAGAAATGGATGTAGACAGCTGACCAACACATCTTTGCAAATATCTGTTGTTGTACCAGTCACCACATCACAAACTACTTTTCAGTTCAATCCAGTTAGAGAAAGGGGTTGTGGAAGGAACTACAAGTACATACAGGGTTTGGAGGTTTTTTAGCATAGAAGGTTGGAATTTTTTTTTAATTTCTTTCTATTTTTTTTTTCAGCATTAAAGCTGGACGTCTCCTTTCGCACATTCCATATCAGCTTTACACCAAGCAGTCAAGTGTTCAGAAGGGTCTCAACTTTAACAGCATATGCAAACCTGAAGATGCCATGCCAGGTCCAAGCAATATCGCTAAAGATCTCAACAGGGTGTAAGTGTTTCTGGATTTGTAATGCAGATGCTCATCGTTAACCCATAATGGGTTTGCATTTGTAAATATGTAGCATTTTTGAAGTTAATTTCATCAGGGTCTGAGGCGCTGAAATTTAAATGTCAAGTATAGCTGTATAAATAGTTGCGGACAGAACTCAGTTACCTTGACTCCAAGCTTTGTCTCTCTCTAGTCTTTGGACCACAGTTTGCTTGATAATATTATCTAGGAGTTCTAGGATGTAATATATCTATGTGGAAGCAACAGGCTTGCATTAAAGGATTCTGACTGGTGGCACTGAAAAGTAGGTCTTTATTTCAAAATTAAAAAGCTGGTGACTACTTTTGCTAGAGGTGCCTAGGAATGAATATAAATGCATACTAGTTGTTAATCTCTTTCTTTAGCCTCTTAAAAAAAAAAAGTCACAGCATACATTATGTATGCTAACAACAAGGTTTAAGTCACGCTTGAGAGAGAAGATGGATTAAAAAATGAAATTACAATATAGAAAAAGTATCCTAGGAGACCTAAGACCTTGAGAAGAGACTTGAAGAGAAAGCACCAGTGAAACTTTTTAACTGGCAGAGGAATCGGAATTTGGAAATAAACATTCCAGTCTAACTCTTCTATAGATTTTTTTTTGAAGAAGAAGATTCCTGCATCTTTTTCAGAAGTACATGTTTGTTCTTTATAGGCGAGAATAATAACATTATAGAATTTTTTTAGGTTGGAAAAGATATCTGGATGTCATCTGGTTCAACACTACTGCTCAAACGGGGCCAAGGATACTGTGCAAGATACTGTACTTTCTGATCTGTACTGATGATCTGAGTTCTTCCACAGTCTGCTGATTTTTGTAAAATCCAGATATGCATACTGCTGAGGAGACTTCACCACATAAGTGGGATTTGTCTATATTTAGGAAAAATAAAACCAGTCCCACAAAATTAGTATCTTAAGCAGTATTTCATACCCATATTTTAAACAATGAGTGGTACAATCACCATCACGTCTTACTACTGCATTGTCAAAGATTTTTAAGTAAGAAGAATATTCAGGCTTCCCAAAATCTCAATGTAGTCTGGAAAACATGACTTCAAAAGCCTGCCTATCCACTAAGTATGTACCACTGAATATACCATTTTCAACCACACAACTCTTCAAAAATACTGTTTATTGTCATTTATGTTTGTGCTGATCTTAACCAAATTGTTGTCATGCATAACTGGCTTTCTGATTTCAGTGGCATACTGAATAGCTAATTATTTCCCACTCTTTTTTTGTGTACTTAAATTGTTAGCTTTGGGAGTTGGGAGTAATGGTTTGGTTTGTTTCAGCAGATCAAGAATATGTAGAAGTCTTGAAGATTTTGTTTTTAATTTCCAGAGTTAATTTTTTGAATGAAAACTTTGTGCTAACCCACTTGTGGCAGAATATTTTGGTTTATATGCTTAAAAGCTGAAAAGTAGTTTGTTTGTGGTTTCTATCAAAGCTAAGTATACATTTGATTTTTAGAGCTTGAACAGATTTTTTCATTGAGAAAAAATAAAATGAATCTAACACATTAATCTAAAATAATTTTCTAAAAAAGTAATTCTCTGTGTATACATTCTCTTTTCTTTTTGCTTGTTTGTAACTAGTTAAGGAAAACCACATCTCTTGATAAAAGGACATCTCCTTCTGATGGTTTGCATATTCCTGCAACATTAATGCTGTCTATGGCAGTACAGTTCTGTTAACAAATAAATAATTATTGTAATTCAGTTGGAGACAGCCTACCAGGTTAAAGATCTTGGAAATAGCTTTTCTAATGTGAGCATGGTCACTCCGGTGTAAACTCCTAGTTAATAATACATGAAATCTGTAAAATCTTTGATACGGCTTTGTATTTTGTGCCATTGAGAGGATGTGGCTCAGAATTTGAGATAATTGCCTTGGGAATGTAACTGAAGTATATATTGAGAACAATTAGGAAGAAAAAGCTTGAAATTACCTGTAAATGTGCCTTTATTTATGAAAGATGTGGTATTTAATTATTGTGTCTGTTTCAGAAATCATATTAAAAAATGTGAAATGGAAAATGAAATCACACCCAATGGAATAAGCAGCTGGAATGAAGAAGAAGAAGGAGAAAGTGATGATATTGGATTTACAGAGCTGGAGGAGATTTTTCCCATACGGAGACAAAATGGGATTCAGTCTCATAAAGACAGCACTGCCCTTTTTAATGGACACACCCACACTTCTACCAGTGCCTTAAAGACACAGGATTGCTTGGTGCCCTCCGGCAACGGTGTTGCAAGCAGGTTCTCTCCAGGCCCTGTGCAGGAGGAGGGAAAGACTGGCAAAGGCATGGTTGACTTTAGAGACTGCGCAGTGCAGCAGTTGCAGCAAAGCAACAAAAATACAGACTTTTCATGGAGTCCACACAGGACTATGAGTAACTCATCCTCATCTTCATTTTTGCACAGTAATGCTAAAATAAATGGTGCTCACCACTCAACTGTTCAGGGGCCTTCAAGCACAAAAAGCACTTCTGTACCTGCTCCTAGCAAGGCAGCTTCCTTACCTGTGTCCAAACCTTCAGATTGTAGTTTTATTTCTGACTTTTATTCACATTCAAGACTGCATCATATATCAGCGTGGAAGTGTGAATTGACAGAGTTTGTCAACAGCCTGCAGAGAAAAAACAGCGGTGTCTTTCCAGGAAGGGAAAAATTAAAAAAATGGAAAGCAGGCAGGTCTGCACTTAAAACTGACACAGGTAGATACTTGTTTAAGAAGGTTTATGTTAAGAAGATGCCTTATATCTTTGTACGTTAAGTGTCCAAATGAGACTACATAGTTTAGTATTGAGTATTCACATTATAGTCAGACTATCTGGAAAAACTTGATGACTTTGATGCAGTGAACACTAATGGATGCAACTGCTTTTGGCTTTGTTTGGGTTTTTTTAACTTAAAATGTTACTTTATGTGATACGCTGGTCTCTATTCAATTCCTCCTTGTAGAAATAGTATTCCTGACTTTACCAAGATATATGGATTGATAAGGGAGAAAAATACTATGTATATCTAAATACACAAGTCTGTAGTTGCTATGTGAAAATCCGCAGGGGAAAAAATGAGAAGAAAAAATCATACTGTTTAGCATGAGCATTTAAAAGATGAGTAACATTTGGTGAGTTAAAATCTAAATTTTTTATGTTAGTAAGAGTTTTACATAGCTCTCAGTCTGTTAAAGTGGGTAGTAGTGTCATATGAGACTTTTGAACCTGGCTTGAAGAGAAAATACTTATGTCATTGCATCAAGGGCCAAAGTGAAAAAAATGTGTAATTCATGAGAGTCAAAGTGTTACAGTTAAAGTATTTTGCATCTTTAGAATCTCTGGTTTACAGTCTTATTAAATTAAAAGGTTAGCTCTGTACCATTAAAGAGATTCTGACTCCTGTGCTGTAAAATTATTCACTTGTAATCATAAAATATGCTTGATGAGAAATTGCCACATCAAAAAATTGTTAGATAATAAATTAACTGATTCTGTGTTTGTGTTAGGACACACCAGTTATCAAACGTGTTAGCTTATGAACTACTTAATGTGTGGTTTTTTTAATCAGAATGTGGTATAAGCTAATATATTTTTATTTTCTCTCTGATTTGGCCTAGATTATTCCAATAGTTAATGCCTGTGATTCAGTTGGCAAGTAGCAGCTCCTTAACTTGATTGCTTGGTTTGTAAATATGCCCATTGTAAGACAGTCCTTATTTTCAAAGAATGAGTTCAGATTGTAAATTATTAAAACCAAGAGTATATTTTTCTGATTACTCAGTAATTAATTCAGATGTTAAGTGGAACAGTTCACTTGATGTATTGAAGTATTTTTTCACTGTTACACTTCATGCATTGTTCAAATTAATTTCTTTTTTTGATTGCCACCTTTGGTGGGTCAGCAACATAGACATACAGACTTGAACTTCTAGAAAGTATTTGTAGTGTTTTAGGCATGTACGTTTTTCAGTGAGGAGTTACCTTGCTCATCTTTGCTGAATGTTTGCATGCATGTAAGTACAGCAATGACAAAATCCAGTTGCATGGGATTTTTAAAACTAATTATGGTATGTTTCATGAAGAATAATGGTAGTTCTTAGTGGAGCTAAACTTACATTTTTACCTTTTGAAGCAGTCTTCTGATCAATGAGCAAAAAGGAATAAAATTCTGTTCCTGATTCAGTGTTAACGTAGCGAAATTAAGATCCAGTGCCAACAACATGCTTTAGTCTCCTTGGATTCGGAGAACTTGTTAGTTAGAAGGTGTTAATCATGAGAAAATAAAAAATAGAAACTCTGGAGTTAATTCATTGTTCAGGCTGTTTGTCTGCTGCTTATGTTTGCGTTTCTCAGAGTAAATACCTTCTTGGTGAGAGGAGCCAAAATTTTTATGGTTTAGAGATGGTAAAAACTTGGTAATAGACCTTGATGACTACTGTGAGTAGTACCAAAGTGTATAAATTAGGGTTCAAGTTTTCTATTGGTGTATCTTCATACTAGGTAATGTGTCTGTTGCGAGCTCAGCCAAGCCACAGAGCTGTATAATGCACGTGGATATGGATTGCTTCTTTGTGTCTGTGGCTATCCGAAATAGACCAGATCTCAAAGGTCAGTATTTAACTCTGTATGTTACAGTTTACTCAGTTAAGCCTTTTAAAAACCAAATTTACACAATTCTAAAATTAATTTGGCGTATCAGTCTTTTTTCTTGCATCTTCAGTAGTTAGACCGTGCATCTTTCATGTTCCTCTTTACTTTCTCACAATCCAAAAGCGAGTGGAAGAGAGAACTGGAGTTCTCCTTGCTATCTCCTTTCAGTATCTAAAGTAAGAAGAGAGAAGTAGAATCTGTAGTAACTATACTCTGTGCCATTGTACATAACCTTACTGAGATTTTACTCTTACCATATTAGAAATCAGGAATCAAATTTTGGTTGTACTGAAAGTGGGGTTTGGGAACTGTCTGTTTTAAAAAAAAAAGGAAAATAAAGGAAAATGGGATATCCTAATAGTCTTCCTGTTTAAGAAGCTTTGTTTAACTAGAAAAGTGGAAAGGTCAAGGCTGAGAATTAATTGTCTCTGCCTGATGCATATTTTTCAAGAGAAATTTGCTGCTTCTTTCCTTTCCTTTCTAAGCTCTTACACACGAAATATTGTAAGACCTGGAGGATTCAGGAACAATTCAGCTGGCATTTAGAAGTCTGAGTTGTGTGATCATCCTTAAGACATAGGAGAGTTAGCGGAGCACCTTAGCAAACTTTGGTGGGTTTGTTTTTTGAGTGTACCATTCAGAAATGGAGATTCTAGTTCTGTGCAAACACTGAACTTCAGGGGTGCGCAGGTTTGAAGACTTGGTGCAGTGGTGACCATCTCACACTCCCAGCTCTCACAGACCTTGGGAAAGAGTGAGCTGTATATGTGGTTCCATTGCTCTCTTCTGTCCAAAGGCAGGAGCAGCTGTATCAAAGATACTCCTGCTATGTTTGGTTCTTTAAAGCTTGATTTCCTGCCAAGTTTCAAATTCCGTTATTGGAACGTAAAGAATGTAGGACTTTTCTGCAACTACTTTTTCTGTTCCACAGAAGTCTGCCAGAACTTTCAGTGCATAAATTAACTTTCTTTGGAAACACCATGGAGGTGTTGATATTACAGAAAAGTTAAAAGTTTACTATAAATTTTGGTTTGTACAGTTAAACTAAGTGTTTTGGCATGTGTATATTTTTCTGATTTACTTAAGCTAATAAACATGTTGAAGTATTTAAAATCAGTCCAGTGTTTGCTGTATCTTAAACTAATGAATCATTAGGTCATTGGTGAAATTTCAAAGCTTCCATTTATATTTGTTATTAAAGACAAACTAGCATTGGCTGTATTTTCACTCTTGGAAAACTTTTCTTCTTTACATGTGACTGCAATTAAGACAGATTCGTTGTCACAATTCCAAGTCACTTTCATAGCTGTTCCTTTAGTCTCTTGAGAGCATCTAAGCTTGAAAGAAACTATAGAAAGTAAATTAAAAGTCCTTATCATCTTATCCTAATTATACTGTTATTAAAATGTAAGCTATTATAGGGATTGACCTGTAAGTATATGCATTTTTTCTCCCCAGGAAAGCCAGTAGCTGTTACTAGTAACAGTGGTAGAGGAAAGGCACTGCTGCGCCCTGGTGCAAACCCCTGGCTTGAACAGCAATATTACCAGAAAAAGCTATTGAATGGCAAAGCAGGTACAGATAAGTCTGTCTGTATGTATGTTTTTAACTGTTGTTATAGAAGACTTTTTCTTTAAAATTATTGCTAAGGTGTACCATGGATAAATTTATTGCTTTCATGTGGGGGATTTCAGAAAAGAAATACCTTTGGGACAACATGGTGTTCTGTGGCCTCAGTAATAGCAGGCCACTGTGGCTTCTTGTTAGTTACCTTTGCTCAGGATAGGTAAATTAGTTTAGAGTAATTTTAGATTTTACTCACTTTCTTGAGGTTGAGTGTAAGATAGAATGTGAAGTAGTTATTTAAAATGAGAGATAAATACAGGTTGTCCAGGATCACTTTTTTCTCAGAAAGTTGAGTATAGAGAAGAAAGTACAAACCAAATTCTAGAAGTCTTCTACAGGGTTTTTTTACTATAAAAGTAGCAACAACAGCACATGGCCAGTGAGAAACTGATTGTTTGAAGTTGGCTTTTGAGTTGCATATGTAGAATATCTGTGTACAACGAGTTAATTGGAGTGGTCCTTAGAGCATTTTAGGTTTCTGGAAAGTCTGCAATTTTCATGAGCTCTCTTTGTTCAATACTTTGTTTTCTCAAAACCATGGTGTCTGTTGTACTTTGAGAATTCCATGTTTGCCTGCAGTAATTTAGAAGTTTGTTACTTTCTATGTTCTCAAGTAGTAGTGTACTAATATAAACCAAAGTTTTATTAATAAGTTTTATTATACTGCCTGAACTGTATTTGGTATGAGAAAGTATATTGCTAAACATTGGCAACTTAAGTGGCCAGCAACAGTCTAATTATCTAGAAGTGTAGTTCTTACAAGGTTGGTAGATAGTGCATGTACAAGGGTTAGCTGCTGTTTGATTTCGGTTTAGATTTGGAAGTTGAGTTTCTCCTTTGCCCTTTTGTAAATGCACTTTTTACCAAACTTGTAGTAGTAAGTACTGTTGTTACGAAGTTTACTCCTCAGTGTTTTATTTTGGTGATACAAGAAGGGGCAAAAGACAGGTTGTTCTTCCATGGTTGTTTATGAAACATTAGTGCTTTGGAAACTGGTAGGTTGTTGGGGGTTTTTTAAGACATTCAGAAGCAAGGTATTACTGGAAGTGATGCCATTTCATTTGTCTTTTTTGCTGTAGTTTAAGAACACTTCAAAACTGAGGTAGAATACATGTTTGTGAAACCCACTGGCCTTTAAGCTTTTAAGGACTTTTCAGTATGCTCCAGACAAAGATAGCTGTGGTATTTATGGAGTTGGATTTTCTGTAGTAGAGCTTGTGTATGAAGTATTTACTGGCAGTTCAGTTTATACAGTGACATTCTAACTTTTATTAGGGCCTTGAACTGGATAAGGGTGTGGCTTTATACAATTGAGTGGTTTGGAGAGTTAGATGGTTGAATTACAGACGTTTAGCTGATACCTAGCATGTTCTTTTGCTTCACTCATACAATAGTATCTCTTCTACTGTATTTATTGCTTAAGTGTACAGCAGATTTCAACCTCATTGTATAACAAGCTCAGTTTCTTACTGTGGCAGCTTTTTCTGGATATCACAGATTCATTTCTTTTAACTTCAGCATCCAGTCTCAACTGGCTTGCATGCAGGCAGGCAGCTAGCTCTTTCTTTCTTGATACTTAGGCTGATTGTGCAGCCTGTTATTTTGGTGAAAGGATTTTTTCTAAACACTCTTTTTGTAGTCTCTGTTTCATTAGCTGCAGTTCCTAATATTTTTGAGTCTCTGTTTATTTTTATCTCCATGTACAATCATTTTACCAATTAAAAAAAACCCAAACCTGTTGTTTCTGCTTGCATTTTCTTATAAGTACATGGTCTTCCTTTTGGGGTAAAGAAATTACAGTTAGTTATGGTCTTAGATGTAAAGGTAGAATTGCTGATTAGGCTTCTGAGACATCACAGTATCTTAGAAAGTGACACACTTCACAGCATGTGTTTAATTGTGCTGTGCCAGAGGGAAATACAGTCCAGTAGGCACAAGCATTACATGCAAAAATGCTTTTTCTTAAATATCAAAAATACAGAATGGTAAATTAGGCTGTTACAACAGACACAGTGGGGACATGTTACATAAATGAAATAGAAAGGTAGTTGGGAGGAACTTAGAACATGAGCATGTTTTTACATCCATGCTTTAACGTGGAACCCACTTCAGTTTTTGGTGCTTCATACTTTTCAGGCTGTTCTCTGATTTTGCTTTCTCCAGGTCTTGCTTATTTGAAAAAAGGTTCCAAATTACAAACCAACCAAAAACATGGAAACAGAGCACCTCACCCCCTCAGAAAAAAAAACCCCAACAAAAACACAACCAAAACACTCCCCCCCTCCAAAAAAAAAGCCAAAAAACACCCAAACTCTTATGAATCACTTTTGACCAAATACTGAATTCTGCTGCTTCAGCTACTTCTTTTTTTTTTTTTTTAATTACTTCTTTAGTGATACTGGTTCCTGGCTTTGATCTGCATTGCTAGACAAATATCTAGTGTCAATAGAATCTTCAATCTTTTGTGAAGTACTTTCTTTTTCTTGTATTAATTCATCTAAAAATGCATAACTTTTAAATTTAAAAACTTGATAGCATTCTCACCCTAAATCACGAAATTGGAGATAGGCTTTCTAGACAGTAGAAATTACTTCTCTACATACATGCCATCTTTAACATTCATGTTCCAAAGATAAAAGATTAACGTATGTTAATCAGGATTCATAGTTTGGGGTCTCTTCCATGGCCAGGATGCCCAAGATGTGAATGTTTTCTAGACTTCCTTTCCCTCAACCCTAGAATCTCCCTTTTCATTCTAAAGAGCAGCAGATTTTAACCATCATATTAGTCACAGATTTATTCTCAGCGATTTCTTTTTCACAGACTTGGGTCCTGGCCTCTGATTTCTCCATCCGTTGCTCCACATTCACCATGTGCCTGTCTAGTTTCCCAGCTTTTGATGAGAGGTTCTCTACCTTGCCTTCCATTGAGGACAATGTGTTCTGCATTGCCCTGAATTTCACATGAAGTGACTCCATCAGCTCATGGGGGGATCTGCTCTGCTGCGATGTGGAAAAAGTCGACGAATCCAGTGAAGATAGACAAGATGACAGCATCATCTCAGGCCAGGGCACAGGAAGGCATGGACTAAAGAAGTTACTCTTGTCATTCTTATCTTTATTTGGGGCATAATTTTGCTCTAATTTTCAATTGCAGACATCTTAGGTAACTTACTGAGCTCATCATAAAGTAAAATATTTAAGAAATTAAAAGTGCACAAATTTAGCAGAAATTTTGAAGAAAAGCAGTTTTCCACATGAGTCAGGCTCTACCCCTGGTATCCACTCACTCATTATACCACTTTCTCTGGTTTGATAGCTACTCATATGTGCACATAGCACCACATTTCGTTTCAGTCAGATTGTCAGTGTGTAAGTTGTTAGTACTGTGGAATATAGTTAGGCATTGTGGCACTCTGCAGAAAACTCCCCATTTATTATATTACAAAGGTGTATGGCATTAAATAGACTACAGTAGTGAAAAAGAACTGTGTAGTGGATTTAATTTTAAATAAATAGAAGCATTTTTTCTATATGATACCTTATTTTGATTCTGATGGGAGTTTGGGCAGGCATAGTAGTTTTTGTATCTAGTGATTTTTTTCAAGCTGACCCATATTCAGAGTATAACAAGTATTTCAAGGTTTACATACTGTGAAAACCCGACTAGAAAGAACCAGAAAATCTTTTGCTTGTTTCCATTATTCAGTGTCATGGAATTCTGTCTAGTACCTAGTACCCAGTGGGCCTGGAGGATCCTTTAAAATTTATGTAAGAATGTGTAGTAAAGTTTTATAGAATTAGGGAAGATCTGTCTCATTTGGAGTCTGAGGTTGCAGTATTTATAATTGTGTCATTTTGATCCAAGATAAGTTTGGGGTAATATTTGAAAGAAATTTACATATCCTAGTAAGACAATTATTAGTAAGTGAAAGCAGAAGTTTTTTCAGTTAATATCCCCATAAGATTTTTAAAGGAAATACAAGTTTCTAGCTGGTGTTTTTTATTTAAACTAATATGCATTCTGGTTTTCACTTCTTAAAAATCACTTTGTGGTATCTAGACTATAAGAAAAATAGTTTTAAGCATGATATGAAGTGGATTTATATTCTGTATGAATCTTCATTGTTCTGGTATTGGGTGTGCTTTTTGTAAAAAGGACCATAGCTAAGTGTCTTCTTGTTTAGTCAAGCAGTTGGTAAATAATTTTGAGTGTCTTATATTTGTTGGCAGGATATGGTTGTAACAGTTAGCCACAAGTGTTTGATTGTTTTTATGGTCAGTAAAGCTAAGATCATTCTTACTTTACAGTATGGTGTATGTAGTCACCTACAAGCTGCTGTCTAGTAATTTCACGGGAAGTAGAAACACCATTTTTCTATTAATATTGTTCTCGGTAGTATGGACAGACCTGAGAGACATTACTGGGGAAGGGGTCTGGTTTTTTTTTCTGAACCATGATATTAATCAATATAGTATTAAGAACCTCTTTGTCAACAGATAACAGTATAGAAATTGTATAAAATAAAATCTTAAATTTTTATTTTATTTGCATTCGTTCTGTTGAACTCTAAGGAAAAATAACATAAGGACAAATTTTATTTTTCAAGCAGAAAATAGAGTACCTGATCAGCTGGACTCAGTCTGGGAGCAGCCAGATTCCACGCATGTGAATGGAGCTGACTTCAATCTCGCTGTTCTGTCCATGGCTGAAATAGCTTCTTGTAGTTATGAAGCCAGGTAGGTAAAAGTTACCCAGTAGTTTGCTTGAAAATCTCATACAGATAAGCATAAGATGTCCAAAAATAGTGGTTATTAGTGGTTAAATTTATCTAGAGAAGAAGTTTGTGTTCAAAAGTTGCAATTACATAGGTTGTTAGAATTTAACAGAAGGACTTCCCTGTGGATGCTGCTGCTTGGTAGATGCTGCTCAATAGCTCTCAACCAACCCAACAAAGCCCACTAAGAAAAACCTTACGCCTTTCATTGTGATGCTTTTGGTTTCATGTTATCATCATGTCTTTGTATCAAAGTTGCAGTATTTTATAGAATTAATGACACATTCTGAAGGTTTTGCTTCAAACAGAAAATGTGAGTGCTGAACTTAAAAAAACGTTTTTTGCAGAGACTTTGCTGACCATCTCCAATGACCTAACTTACAAAGGTTTAGAATATGAAACAACTTTTATAAATATAAGCACAGCGTTAGAAATACAGGGAGTTTTTCCTGATGGAAATACTACTCCAGAAATTATTTCTTCCTTGGAACCTTTCTTAGGCTTGCTAGGATAGGCAGGCTACTACTTGTATCTCAAAAAGAGTTTATTAAGAGAAGCCTAATTATGTAAGCTTGCACCTTGGAAAATAAGATCTCGTTACCTTAGTCACTGTAGTATATGTGTGGTTCTAATTTGAAACAGAAGATAGCAAGTGTGCTTTCTAGACTCTGTCTCTACCATTTTCCTAAAGGCAGGTTTCATGTTCCATGGCTTACTATTACACAGCTAATTCAAATACTCTATTTGTAGTTATTTTTTTAACCTGTTAAATTTCTATCTGTTGACTGAATTCATATTCCCATTTGTCACAAAGTGGAACGTTGCAATGGATTGTTAAAAACCACCTTGAAGGCACTGGATGGGGGAACTTTCAAAAATGGGGAGCAGCATCTAGCAAAGGCCACCTGGTTAGTTAACACCCAAGGCTCCACCAGTCAAGCTGGCCCTGCTCATCAAACCAAGTTTCCCTAAACTGCTAAACCACCACACCATTTTTGTGGGAAAAAGCAAATAATTAATTTGAAAATACTCCCTATTGATTTGTGGAAAATTTGCACTGTGTTTATGGGGTTTATTTTATTTAATTTTAGACAAGTTGGCATAAAGAATGGAATGTTTTTTGGCCAAGCAAAAAAGTTGTGTCCAAATCTTCAAGCAGTTTCATATGATTTTGATGCATACAAAGAAGTTGCACGGACAATATATGAAATACTAGCAAGGTAATGTGCTGTTTGTTTGCATGATCTTCATGGTAAGGTTGTCAAGCATATTTTCTTTGCCACTACTGAGTGCTATTATTAATTTTATATTTTCACCTCCCACTGTTCAGCTTCAATGAAGCTATTCCTATTTGAGATCTTCCTTTCTGGTATTTTTGTTACTTGGAGCACCATGCTTTTATCTTGAAGCCAAATCCTGTAAACAATCAACATCTGACTTCCAAATGAGTCATTGTTAAATTTTTTACTGATTTACATAGTGAGAAGCAGATTCTTGCTTAGAAGAGAGATCCTTCCAAGAGATGTTGTTTGAGTAATTAAAGAGTGGATTATTAGAGTAACATCTATTAGAAGCTACTTTCTGATTTAAAATTCACTTGAAATAGAACTGGAAATTTGTTATTGTCAATAAAAAATAAATATTCAACTCCTCCAGCTGTTCCTTAAAAATAAAGATGCATGTTGAAATTAGTCGTACATTAGTAATATTACTGTAATTTGCTATTTTAGCATTTTTAAGATCTAAGAGGTGTGTGATACAAAATAGGCAGGGAAATGCCACCACAAAAGGAAGACTTTATTTGCTACATATTTGTTTTAACAGATGGTGAGCTGTTGCTGGTGTTTCACCTCCTTTACTTTGTGTTGATAGCTATACTCATAACATCGAAGCAGTCAGTTGTGATGAAGCACTAGTAGATATCACTGAAATCCTTACAGAGACCAGGCTGACTCCTGATGAATTTGCAAACGCTATCCGCACTGAAATCAAAGACCAAACTAAATGCACAGCTTCTGTTGGGATGGGTAAGTAGCTTTATTTCTGTTTACAAGCAGTGACTGCTTTTGTTAATGTATCAAACCTGTGTAAGTTTGCTAAAACTCCTAAGTGTTTGTGGAATATGTTGCCACTTACATTAAATTAGCGTGAACAGAAATGCAAGAAAATTTTCATGAGTGGAAAGTTCTAAGCAAAAATGTATAAAATTTCCACATCACAGATCACAGGATATCCTGACTTGGAAGGGACCCACAAGGATCATCAAGTCCAATTCTTAAGTGTATGCTCATCCAGCTATCACTTCTGCTTTTTTACCTGAACACTATGCTAAAATTCTACTCTTGCATTCATTTTTATGAAATGCTACTGTATTTTTCCAATAAGTAAAAAATGAACACTGATGGTGTTCCTTAATGGAGATACAGCAGTAAAAGTTTACAGGGTGACATGATTTCACATAGTTATTAGAAGGTATTGAAAGCAAAGATTTGTGTGATTTGTAGTAGGTATTGTATATGAAATCACACATCTGAAAAGACTTCCTTGATTTGTTTTTACTTAGCTACTTCCTTTCTCATTTCATTTTTTTCCTAATTAATACTAGAGGTATCTGTACATACCTATATTGAGTGTATATAAGTGTGTGAAATCCAATTGTGAGACAAGCTGAAATTCATGACTGTAAGCAGAATTCTTCCCTTGTTCACTTTGCAATTGCAGTTACCACTACAGTTTCACTGCTGTTACAGCAAATACTGCTTGCTGATAATTTGAAAGTAGGCACTACAGAGATATATGAATATATTTCATTAAATTCTTGGTAAAAGTTAAAAGAATTTGGCTGTACTTTCTGCATTTTTCCTTGAGTGTTAAACTGTGGCATTCTACTTGAGAATCAGCAGAAGTTACCATAGACATGCTTTAATTTATTGTTTTTACAGGTTCCAATATTCTGCTGGCCAGAATGGCAACTCGTAAAGCAAAACCAGATGGACAGTATCACTTAAAACCTGAAGAAGTGGACGATTTTATCAGAGGGCAACTCGTTGTCAGTCTTCCAGGTACTCCTATCTTTTAGAGGGCATTTTGCCTCCTAATATTAAGTCAGTTCTAGCTACAAATTTGCTTTCTAGATCAAGCAAGATTAGCTGTTATTCCATGTTTATGATCCAAAATGTGATAGACAATAAAGACATATGGCATACCCCTGTATGAAAATAGGCTTTATTATGTTTTTTTATTGTTCCAGGAAAACACTTAAAAGCATTGTAACTAACATAAAGCATTTTCTGGCATGTAACTCTATATTGTTATTTAGTATATAATGTGACACAGGCATGGTGCAAGAAGTGCTGAGTAAGCACTCATTTATGCTTTTAGCAGTCAGCTGACCTCAGCCTGCAGATATTTAGTGTTAAATGTAAAAAATAGTATCTTTGTCTGTTTAAGATTTAAAAAGGAGGGAAGGGCAGTAAAAAACAGGCAGCCATGGACACTGGAATGGAAGATTGGTAGAAATAGCATCCACAGACAGGTGCAGGTTTGCCAAAATTCTCTTTATGTAATCCCTTCTGTGGCCAAACACTGTTTACAGCACAGTGCCATTTCTCTTTGGCGTAACTTACAGGAGATACTTTTCCTCCACAATATTACTCGTATAATACTGTGCTTTGATGTTAATGTTCTAAAAGTTTTCAGAATTCAGTTGCATGCTTATAGTAAAAACATTTTTTAGTGTTTGTATTAATAATGCCACCCCAGCAGAGAAACAGATTATCAAAAATTGAATCTGATTAGCTAAGATTTCTGATTTTTGCTGACTTTGGTAGTGAGAACTCATAGGAGTAATATTTTCTGGAAGTAACAGGCCACCTCTCCAAAACCCAGAAATACACTTCAGTTTATCACACTTACATATGTGCCGTTGCCATGGATACCTACAATTTTGAGTGCTTGGTAATTCAAAGCACAAGTGATACAGGTATGCTATCACTTCTACCTGAAATACTATTTTTCTACCTAGGAAGCAGTGCAACAATGGTCAAAATATTTGTTGGTTTTCTTTTAGATTAAATCACTTGTCCATGAGGGGAAAACATGTTACATGTTGGACACTCTTTTTTGGACTGAGTTGTTGTGGGGATTGAGAGCAATATAATCTCTAACAGGCAGTACCTTGTCATGACAATTTCCAAGCAGGAGTCATTCATATTTTACCTAGACATAAGCAAACATGCTGCAGTTTGACATCTTAAACTAAATACGTGAAACAGATTAAAGATACACCAGTGATGAGAGCAAAAGTTTCCATTCAATCTATGTTTTATGGAGCAGAATTTATTTTATATATATATTTTTTGTTAATTTGATATGAGTTAATTCAGGTTTAAAAATAAAAAATTTATGTAATCAGAACCTAACTGGCTTTGAATTGTATAAGGTTAACAGAACTAATTGCTTTGTTGTTAGGAGTTGGCAGGACAATGGAATCTAAGCTGGCTTCTTTGGGAATTAAAACCTGTGGAGATCTGCAGTGTGCTTCAATGTCAAAACTACAAAAAGAATTTGGTCCAAAAACAGGACAAATGCTCTACAGATTTTGTCGTGGTTTGGATGACCGACCTGTTCGTACAGAAAAAGAAAGAAAATCTGTTTCAGCAGAAATCAACTATGGAATAAGGTTTACACAGGTAAATTAAACTTGCTTCTTTCTTGCAGTGACTTCTTTCAGCTGTAGAAGAATCTTCTCATATTCTGATTATTTTCACTTACACTTTGATCTGTTAGAGCACCATCTTAGCCACGAAATAGAAATATGGAAAATGAAGAAGTAGGAGACCAAACGATAAAATGGGAGGAGAGACTGCAAAAGTATTGGACTGAAAAGAAGCTTGCACAAAATTAGCTGGCTATTCTGCATTCGTTATACAAGCCTGGTACAGAAAAAGAGAACTGCAGTAGGTTTGTCAGCACCTAGCATTCTCTTTCATTTAAATGCTGATTATTCGAAGGTGCCAGTGCCTGAAACTATCACCAGCTGCTCCCGTACAACATTTTTATTAGACTTTCACAAATACTGTTTGGGGGGGGAGTGTTATTAACAAAACTGTGTTTAAAAAGTAACTCAGCACTTTGTTGAGATCTTGAGTATTTATAGAAATGATAGGAAAACAAAAGAGTTTGAAGAGAGCTGACGATGTTGCGTAGTCCAGACCTTTGCTCAAAGCAGGGGAAGCTAGTAAATCAGACCAGTTGCTCAGGACTTTATCCAGTCTGCCACTGGAAGTCTCCAAGAATGAAGACTGCAAACTTCCCTGAGCATCATGTTCCACTGCTTGAGTTTCCTCATGGTGAAAAAGATCTTAAGTCCTGTGCTCTTCATCTTCTAGGTTTATGCTTAAAGTTAGATTTGCAATTCTGTGTTGGGGTTTCTAAATACATTTTTTAAAAACTTCTTTCAGCATTAGGATAGGAATCCACCATCTTGCCTAACTTAAGCGACCTACAATGTAAACAAAACACTTGAAGTTAAATGAGATAATTGCTTGTGAGTCAGCTTGCTCTTTACAGTTTACACAATCTGGACTGTATTAACCCTTAATGATTTACCTTCAGTATTTGAAAACTAGTAATTATCTAAGCATGTTGTTTTTTTCCCTTCAGCCTAAGGAAGCAGAAGCTTTCCTTCTGAACCTCTCAGAAGAAATCCAGCGTAGACTTGAAGCTGCTGGTATGAAGGGTAAACGATTGACCCTTAAAATTATGGTCAGAAAGGCTGGAGCACCAGTGGAGCCTGCAAAATATGGAGGTCATGGAATCTGTGATAATATTGCCAGGTAACCACTAGGCATAAACACACTTCTGCAGGATCTAAAATTTATAGAAAGACAGGACAGAAATTTCGAAGTGCTTGGTACTTCTTTGTCTACGTGTCAAACTTCCACCAAAATAAGAAGTAGAATATTATTACCAAAAATCCTCTGTGTTTGGATTGTACATTTGTGGTGTTCTGGTTATCAGTAAGACATATATGCTTATATATTGTTGGTGTACCTTTCTCTAGCTCGCTCAGTATTGGAGATGAGGGTTTTCCTAGTGTTTAAAGAAGACATACTTACATCCTGCGCTATGACACTCATGCAGCAGCATTTATTTCTTTCAGTAACCAGCCTAGTTGAAAGTTGAAAGGTTCTGGTGCTACGTAGTGTTCTCTCTCCCTGAGCTGTGTGATGTTGGGTACTTTCCCTTTTCTTGAGAGACTTTCTGCTGTTTCTTGATAGATCTCTTACTGATTGTGACAGTTGGAGTCAGTTCTCAGAGAAAATTGTGCTTTGTACTTGTCAAGAAAGATGTCTGATAGTACAGTAATCCTTCAGGTCTAGAGTGCATGGAAGCTATGGCAATATTTGCAGAATGACTTGCTGCAGAACACTGAGAGGCCACTTTGAGGTCTGAAGATGGAGCTGGCATCAGATACCTTGGACTGCAGTCATTCGTCTTAGTACAGACAAGTTTGGTAGTGTTGAATCTTGTGTTTCCTGTTGTTTTACCAATAAATCTGCAGAGAATTTTTTGGTCCTTGAAGGGACAGTGAAGTTCTGAAGTGGGGCTTAGAAAGTTGAATCTCAAAATTGCAAGGTCAAAGACTGGTGCCCCATGTTTCAGCTGTTCAAGAAGGCAATCTGTTCAGGTCTCTTGACCTTTGCAGTTAACATTTCTTCATACAGGTGTAAGTTCCTCATCAGAAGTGCCTTTGTTTTCTTGTACATCCTTATCAATGTAATAAAGTTTCATTCTATCTGGGCTCCCCATAGCACAGTCTCATCAAGATGCTCCCTGTAGTGGCTGCCCATCCCTGAAGAATTATTCTGCCCAATTATTCTGCCTGGGTAGTCAGCTGATAGGAGGGACCCCCCGGAGTAGGACCCTCAGCTTCCACAAGCAGTGCTGTTACTCCTATTCATTGTTCTTTGTTCCTTATTGATCAACTGGATGATGTTGACTAAATATTTTTTAATCTGAATTTTATTTACAGACTTCCATGCTGAAAACACAGGGATATAATCTAGGCGTAGGTATCATATGCTGTTTCATACAAGATTTCATATCAGATTGTCATGGAGCCTTCTAAATACACATCTATTCTCCAGGCATACACTTCTCTATCAAAGCAGTTGTTCCTTCAGTGCAGGATGATCCTGGCTTTTGAGAGACGATAGGCTTTTCCACTTTTCCTTCCATCTCAGGTGGTTGTAACAGACTAATCCCTCCTGAACTGAAAGGTCATTTGGTCAGAGGTGCTGATAACAGAGGAGGTGGTGGAGTTCACAGATCACAGAATGTGCTGAATTGGAAGGGACCCCCAAGGATCATCAAGTGCGAGTGCTGGCCCTGCATGGCATCATCCACATGCCTGGGAGTTCTTTCAGTGGGTTAGAGTTCAACAGTAGGACTTGCATGCATAGAGCCTGTCATGCTTGTGATCTTGTTACATAGAATTCAGTTGTAATAAAAACTGAAACTACAAAATTCATGTTTTCACCATAAGAAGCTCATCACTTCTTAGAATTCGTATATATATCAAGAAGAAAATCCATCAGTCTGTACTTTTGTTTTCTGGCTGTCCTGAATTCTTCAAACTGAAGATTTACTCTTAGCAGCTTAAGAATGTATCTGTAGTATTGAGTGTGTGTTGACATAGAGCTTTATTCCTCCTGCATTTTAACTAGTGTCAGAGTGCTTTCTCATGAACAGATCAGTGCTTTGTACCCCTTTTCTGTGGTCAGGCATACTAATGTACATATGCCCTGGAATTTCCCTAATTCATGAAGTCTTCAGTAAGGTGAGGGGGCACTCAAGAATGCAAAATTGTTCACACATCACTAAAGCGGTTCAGATGCTGGGATTTTGTTTGGTGGTGTCTCTGTTTCTGCTTCTGGCTTTCCAGTGACCCTGTCAACCCCATGCCATCCAGGTTATACTGTAGGTGCTGTATGTCTTTGTTAGGGCATTTCTGTTCAGCCCAGGGAGAGGCTTTTTAGCAGTGGAAGGGTAAACTCCAAAAGTTGCATCCAAGCAAATGGATTAGAATCTCAGAGTGGCGTTCCCCCAAGTGACCAGTTTCTCTCTTCAGTTTAAGATTTTCTCTGTAGCTATAGCTCATGACCCATTTCTTGCCCCCTTACCTCACAGGTGAGTGGCTTGCTATGGTTTCTCATCCTGCAGGTCAAGATTCCCTAGTATGATAATCATGGTGCTACAAAGGACTCAGACTTGCAGACATACTTAAAATCAAATTCATCTTTTGAGATTAAATGGTATTTGTACTGCATCTCTGAAACCCAGTCCTGATAGTTCAGAATAGACCTTTTTAAAATATTTTTCTGAAATGATGTGTACCTTTAGACTCATGGTAATATTGGTCCCCTTTTTCTAAAAATACTAACATGTAAAGCTTAGGGAGATCTTCATATCGTTCACAGTAGGAGGGTTTTTTGAGTTCATATTGGCAGAACTAGATCTTCCCAGAGATCATTTGGGTGTTCATGGTGGTTTCTGACAGATTCAAAAGTAGAGTAACACCATCAAATTGTTTAGTATGTTGTCAGGATGGCACCCTGTCAAACACCAAACTTCGCTTTGCTTATGGAGCCCACTCCGTCAGAGCTAAAACTGCATCAGTTATTTCAGTGAGAAGACTTTACATCACTCACATACATTTGGTGAGCCACTTGAAATTCTGTCCTTACCTATGTCAAAGGCCTAGGCCATTAGGGAACTATCAAGCACTGCTGCTGCCCTGCCACACTCTCAAGTGGTAATTTGTAAAACTCACTGCCAGGTTGTTTTGTGAGACTTGTTGCAAAAAATTGCCCATAGCTTAAGATAATTTAGAATGTCATTTAAAGTTACTTGCCATTAATTCTAATTCCTTGTTGTTTGTAATCCACATGCACATGCCTGTATCTGCTTCCCCTCTGAACTCCTTTTAAACTCTTGCTGTAGACATTTGACAGTTGACAACTGAAATAGTAGTGAGCAAACTCTCTCTGAACCAAGCCTGAGTGAAAGATAGAAATGTGTTTTTGTGCGAACTGTAAACTTCTTGTGAAACTTTTGGTCTGGCTTCAATAGATTGCATGTATATAAATAGATACTAAAATTGACCTTTTAATGTGTGGACTGCACACTGAGAGTGTTCATTAGTAAGTATTCTGCTTTTCTTACTTTTTCTGTAGATCATGCTTAGTTGTAACTACCTTTGAAAAGAAACCACAGAAGAAATAAACAGTGTTCTGTTTCTGTATGCCCAGAAATTATGATCTGTCTTTCTTTCAGGTCCTCTTGGGAACAAACACAGAATTTTTGTCTTAAGAATTTATGGAACAGTTTCCTTTTTAACCATACTTGTTTATTCTCTCTAGGACTGTGACTCTAGACCATGCAACAGACAGTGCAAAAGTAATTGGGAAAGAAACTCTGAATATGTTTCACACAATGAAACTGAACATATCTGATATGCGCGGGGTAAGTTAATGGGAAAACTGAATTTGTTAGTGTCTTAAGAAATTTCATAAAAACCACATTGCTTCATGATCCTGTTAACAGCACTTTTTTGTGTCAGAGAAGTTAAGTAGTGTCTTTGAAATTTCTTAGTTGTTGGATTATGGTGGATATTCCTGGGATTTGTTGGGGATGTTTTTAGTGACTGTTTATGTGTATTTCAATATATTTTTATTGATAAAAATAAAATCTCCCCCACCCTCAACAGGCAGCCAATTCCAAAGAAGGCAATACTATCATGATATAATTACAGATTTTTAAAATTTATTTTATTTATTTAAAACTTCATTAAATGAATGCTTTTTTTTTTTTTTTTTTTTTTTTTTTTTTTTTTTTTTTTTATTTAGGTTGGGATTCAGGTACAGCAGCTAGTTCCCATCAGTAAAACAACTTCAGCTCACTCAACAGTACAATCTGGACATTTACCTGGTGGATCACATTCAGTTATTGATCTTTTTCATGTTCAGAAAGCAAAAAAGCACTCAGAAGAAGAGCATAAGGAAGGTCAGTAAGCTTTGTACTTGGCATGTGTGATAATGACCAGTTCTGAAGGACTCTAACATGGATCACCTTTTGGAATATTTATTAAATATTACACCAGTGTAAATTATGCAGCATAAACTTTCTGAGAGTGGGGCTTGCTGCTGCAAATGAAAACGCTGCTAATAAAACTTCGTATGGGATTAGTCCAATCTTTTTGGTTTTTTGTTTTAGTTGTTTTAGTTAATAGCAACAGAGGATACTTTGAAATAGAAAATGTTATGATTGTGCTATATATTGTGTAAACTCTTCAGCAAATAATGCTAGAAATTACCTTTTACTGTGTCTTGAATCTTTGGATTATTTTTAACTGTTAGATTATCATTGTGTATTTTGTTTCCATATGTACAGTATTTGTGGCTGCTATGGACCTTGAAATATCTTCTAATTCAAGAACTTGCACTTTTCCTCCATCTCGTGGTACCAATCTCACACCTGGTCTCAATTCTAATGCCAACAACACTGAGTCTGCTGTCAAGTGGAATGGTGTGCATTCTCCTATCAGTGTAAAATCCAGGCTCAATTTGAGTATTGAGGTTCCATCTGCTTCCCAGGTAAACCTGAGAATATGAAACATCTGCAGTATATTGTAATAACTTGTAAGACTTGTCTGTCTTATTTGGATAGACCCAAAAGGAGCTGTTTTTAAATAAAAAGAGTTCTAGAAAAGTACAGTGCACAGTAAGTAACTGTTACTGATGCAAGAATATTTTGCCTTAATAAAATAAATAATGTTGAAGTTAGGATGCACACTCAACATTTTAGGATACCACTATTTAGATGCGTGGAGGGCAATCTTTACTTAAGTAAGATATTTCTGTGGGATTTGGGGATTTTTTTTTTAGGTGTGTTTTAACGAAGGGGCAGCCTTCATTATTTCCATCCCACATGCTGTTCAAGTAGACATCTGTTAGAAGAGTCTGCTATGAAACAGCTGCTCAGAATTCTGCAGGTGTTTTAGGTATAAGCAGATTTACTTGCTCTTCTGTAAAAGTCTGTAATTTAAGTGTCTGTAATTTAAATCTGTAAAAGCATTTCTGATTTTTTTTAACAGCTTTCTCAACTATTTATCCATTTTTAAGAAGCAAATTATGCTTTTGGCAGGAAACTTGTTCCTATAATGCAATACCCAAGCCAGCTCAGGATCTAAAAGTAACTCGACTGAACAATGTGAAGCTCTGTACACTCAGATGCTGCCATAAGAGGAATATGTATAAACAAGTGAAAAATGCACCAGGTGTGCAGTAGAGTTCCTAAAACTTTGGTGGCGTTATGGCACAATATCTTCTTTCTGCTTTTAATCATATTATAATCTGGAGTGTAATAAAAAAATTCAGTGCAGGGAAGGAGTGGTGAGAGTTAATGCCACACTGCTGTTTGTATACTGTGCTAGGAAAGTAACAGCAAGATATTTTACACCCAAGATTCCCAGGAAATGATTATAGAGTGATATATGCAGCAAATTTGCAATGAGTGAATGCAAACAAAACATAGAAGAGTAACTGAAGTGATTAACAATACAGACAGCTTTCATCAAAATCTCTCAGTAACCAAACCAAGTAGATTTTCATAGATATTTTTGGTTTTTCTCTGTAAATCCAGAATCTGGTCATAAACTCCAAATTTTCTTCTCAAAGGTAAAAGATAAACTATTCTAACACTGCTATGAAGTCTTCTTTGGCAGAACTTAGAGGCAAACGTTGGCATTTCTCTACATAGTTTATTCAAATTTTACTTGTGAGAAAAATAGTGCTGTACATCTGCTTGTCAGTTGTATTCATTCAGTCACTTGTGCAGCTGTCATTGTACACAGCAGCTTCTGGACACTGAGGGGTTATCTCAGTTGATAATTTATAGTAAGTAAAAGCTTATTTCAACATCCAACTCTGGCAGGTCTGAGAGTGTGCAAACATATGTAATACCACTAAAGTAAATAAGTAACATGCACCCTAGAACTGTGTAAAGAAGGAAATTAATTGCTTACAGCTTTGTGCCAGACATCAATTTAATATTCATATCAATGTGTTGCCTGTATAATTTGAAATCAGAATTTGGGTTTCCTTATCATTAGGTAGCTGTAGAGGACACCCTATCTATGAATTTTGGTAAGAAGACTGATCATTGTGAAAAGATAAAACTGAGCATTGGTATTTACTGAGCTGCTTAGTCTTAAATGACATTTTGCTGCTGCAGAGTGTAACTCTCAGGTTCCTAAGGATGTTTGCGTACACAGGTTAATATGTAGCAGGTTTTGTAAAATTCAGGAACTGTCTAACTAATATTTTGACTAAAATAACTCTGTTACCTATTCCTTAGAAAAATCTAAAAGCCTTTATGTACTTGTAGCTAGATAAGTCTGTGCTAGAAGCTCTGCCACCTGATCTCCGAGAGCAAGTAGAGCAAATATGCACCGTTCAGCAAGGAGAAAGTTATGGAGAGAGCAAAAAAGAGCCAATAAATGGATGTAACACTGCACTTGTGTCACAACCAGTTGGAACAGTGCTTTTACAAATACCAGAGCTCCAAGAACCAAATACCAATATGGGAATCAATGTAATAGCCTTGCCAGCTTTCTCACAGGTAGGATGCTTGCACAGTATCAATAAACAACTACTTTTCATCTATGGGAAGTTAAAAGCTCTTTCTTGAGACAGCATTAACTAGAACCTGTGTCTTCCCAAAATTGTTCTTGGTCCTTTAATGTCTTTTAAAAGTCTGCTTTTAAATGTTACATTATCTGTCAGAAACATAGTATGATAATACTTATTGAAGATTATAGTCATCACTATGCCTGTGTTTTTGCTATTGTTTAATGTAAAACCCCCTCGTATATGGTTTACTTTGCAATCCAGTCTCTAAATAGCTTTTTGTTCTGCATTGCAGCTGAGTTACACTGAACCATAAGTCTGAAGCAGTCCTAAAATCTGCTTAGCTAAGTCACAGGAGACTCACTCTTTTTAAGTGTGTTCTGAGGGGGTGAAGGCAGCCTCTGCTAACTTCTTCTGTAGATGTGGTTGTTTGTATCACATTCCTGAGAAAAAGGCAATCATGGCTAAAGGTTGTGCATATCTGCATAGTTTTTAAATGGACTCATACATAGCATGTGGACATGTGGATGAGAAAAGAACAAAGATGGTTGTCAAAATAGGGTCCTGAAGGGGCAGCAGGTAACAGTAATGATGTTTGTAACGTTAGTCCACTCTTCAGTCCAATATGGTGCTGAGCAAATGCAGTGTAAAAATTAAAAGAAAAAAAATCTAAAAATAAAAGATTGGGTTACCCGGAGATACACTATCTTGCATTGCATCATTTAAAATGGAACAGTGTTTTTATTTTTCTGTTTCATTGCACCTTTGCTGTTCTCAAATGAAGTGATACCACTCAATCACATTTATAGAGATTTGTTGCTGTTTCTAATGCATGATGCTGCTTAGCTGACAAAAAACCCAGAGAAAATCGTGTAGAAATTCCACTTAACGGTTAATGCGTAATTGTTATCTAAAAAAACATGTAGTCTATTCTGTTACTAAAATTTCCTCACCTTGATTCGAATTCATTGGTTCAGAAACAGTTGTGTCAGTTTTTATTCCTGAGCTGCAGAGTTTGATTTCCCCTATAGACTAGGGTGTAAATAATATTTGAGTTCTCTGTGCCCCAGCTGTTTTAAATTTTGTAGTTACATCTGTCCGTAAGCAAGATGTGTGTTAAATTAGGCTGTGCTCTGAGGTGCACCCGTCCACACTTGGCTCACCACTCAGTACTGTTTTGCAGGGTGAATAGTAACTGCATATGGCTTTCTATAAAAATTCCTTTTAGTTTGTTTATGCTTTATCTCTCTAATAATTAGGTAGTGGAGACTTGATTGTTACTTTCTAAAACAGCATTACTTTTTGAAGTTTTCTTAGAAGGACCTAGTTTACACTAGTTTTCTGCGTTGTTTTTTTCTGTCTCTATCTACGAATGTATTTTGTGACCCAGTTCCTTGATCCAAAAATGCAACTTTTGTTTGAAGATGTAGTTCAAGAAGAATTGAGTACTCCCTATTTATTTGTCAGGGATATCCGTATTATCTACTTGAGAGTGCCTTATGCTCATACTCCAAATTTTCTCCTGAAAGCCATTCAGCTTTCTTTATTGGCAAAAAGAGGACTTATATTTACAATTTTCATTCTCTGAGTTAGGTCCAAGTTTAATACCTAGAATAGTATGGTTGAAAAGCTTCCTGTAGGCTTGGTGGAAAAAAAAAAGAGCTAAACCAAATTCATTAATACAGGAGGGGTTTTTTTCTGTGTTAACATCAAACATGAACTTAATTCAAAAATACCATCTTACTCTAAACATAGTTTGACACCTTTTTTCACTTAAAGTCTTTGTGGGAGTGCATATGCTATGACTGCACACAAACATTTAAATCTACTTTGTGGCCCATGAAGCAGTGAAATCAGTAGTTAGAAGTTTTGGGTACAGAAATACTGCCATCCACTCCAAAATGAGTACTTTAGCTACAGCAGATGTAAATTAAGGCCTGCCATCTTTTTATAGCTTCATTAGGTTTGTTTTTCAACTCTTCATTCCTTTTGTCTGAGCTGAGGTTTTACGATCAGGTGCAAAGCTAATTGGCTGATAGTGATTTATTCATTAAAAAACGTGGAAAATTTCCTTTGTTATGTAAAGTTCTCCTCTAAAAGGAATCCAGACAGGTTGCATTCCTTTCCATCAGTTACTGAAGTAATCTTAAAATTTAGACTAGCTGCTGCATATCTCTGCAGCCTGAATCCTATAGAAGCGTGGGATGCAAAAAGTAAAGGTTACAGATGCCTAGAAATGAATAACATTTGTCATAGTGGTGTTACTTGGTAGTGGCAAGTTTTCATCTCATCCTTACATTGTCTTGACATGGTACAGATTCCTCCAAAGGAAATTGGTATAAGCACATCAGAAATACTGATAGCTGTATGCTGAGATAATCCATGACTTTATAAAACCAAGGTTCTCCATAATGTGAAAGCTTTCACATACCTGTATCACAATGTTAGGACATTGTACAGTCAGTTACCTGAAACTCCAGTTATGTTGGAGAATTCATATGAATTCGACTGGTGGCTCCTCTAACTGAATTTTTCCATATTATTCTCTTGAGACAGCAGTGATGGGGGAATGACAAAAATGGATCCAGTTTTTATATTGCATTATTTCTGTATTAATTAAGTGGCATACACAAAAAACAGTGTCAATTCAGAGCATTCCAAACCCTTGACTCTCAAATGCTTTACCAAAGAACACTAACCTTTTAAAAAATGTTTTATTAAGTAAAATTTATGTTTAAAAAGATAACTTACACCTGTATTGCTGCATTCCACTGTAGTGCTTTGTTCTGCACAATGTATGTGGTAATTGAGGCCAGAACTGTTCCCGTTTCCTCCTTCAATTAGTGCGTGTTCTGCATGGTGAAAAATTTGTGTTGACTCATGGAGTTCTGAGAAGGGAAAAAAACTTGTGCTAAATTGGTGAATTTTAACCTGTAAGAGCATGTTCATGTTTATGATCTGTATTATTTAGACATCATGTGTGTGAATTGCACACTGTATCTCCCTGTCATAGCAGTATGTTTTGGTGTAAAAAAATTTAAATCTCTGTTGAAAATAAGAGATAATTTTTAATACATTTGCAGATTGACATGTAATAAATACAATATCTCAGATAATGATAGAAATGGCATTGTGGCCTCAGAATAGTAATTGTAGTTTTGACTAATTTTCTGTTGTTTGTGCACTTCTCTGAATTTTACCAGTGAAATGAAGGGCACTCTGCCACTGGCAGATTTAATCTACTAAATGATAGGTTTGCTGTTTTCAATTAGATTTGTAAGATTATGAGCTGAAAACACTGTCCAGTAATAATGGGAAACTCCAAATACAAAATGACTCTGTCACTGATTTGCTACTTCAGACACGCAATGAGAAAAAATAACTGATAATACAAGAAATTTTATTTTGTCCATATGAGTATGTCTGGCAATTGGCATCAAATTATTTCCTGTCTAGAATTTAAGTCCCTGGGACAGTTGCAAGGGACTGTGCTTTTGTCAGTCAAGCAAGTGGTGGACAGCTGTGGGAGAAAGAGATTAAACGCTGTTGTGCTGGTTCAAAATATGACATAGCTGGACTTGGCTTTTCCATGAGACCATTTCCAAGAATATTGAGTTATATAGCAGCTTGCAGGAAATAGAAGTATCAAAAGAAAAGGAGGAACAAAAGTCTGATGGTCACAATGCTTGTGTATTGAAATTGGAAGGGAGTGCTCTCTAAGTTAGGCTTAATCCTTCTCTTAATGCAGCTGTACTGGGTATCAATAGGTGAGCAAAGATGGTTAGTGCATTATATGCTCATAATAGTAATTTTATTAAATAATTAGGAGTAATATTAAATGTAAATTTTGTTGGTTTTACAAACTGAAATACACAAAGAAAATGCACAATGTGTTTTACAGTCCTTCAGTTATATCTCATTTACTTTTGCTTGGCATGAAATGTAGATACCTTTTTCATGTGAGTGACGTAGAAGGAAGCAAACGGTGCTGCTCACTGCTAAAACAGTGAAATTAATCTTTTGTTACTGTTCAGGTGGACCCCGAGGTTTTTGCTGCACTACCTGCTGAGTTGCAAGCAGAGCTGAAAGATGCATATGATCAAAGGCAAAAGCAATCAGAGCAGCAGCCTGCTAACACTTTAGGTGAGAATACATAGTTTTGCAGCAGTCTCCTGGTATAGCAGTTGCTTACTATCCAAACAGCCATGCAACCCTAAGTAACAAACTGGAAAATACAACCAAAGCATCTCTGAAGATGCTGTGTTCAATTGAATTTCTGTATTTATTTTTGACAGACTGTCAGTTACAACCAGCTGTGGTTTCTGTTTGCAGACAGGTGCCCAGCTTTCCTCAGATGGGTAATTTAGTTCAAATAATTCAATTCATGGGGACTGTGGCACTAAGACTGTGTCATTGTGTCATTTTAGAGGCACTAAACTTAACCACGTCCATATGTTTGCAGAGTGGAGTCTAAACTTGATGTGTCTTGTGATTCAAAGTATTGCACCTTCTTAAGTTAGTTTAACTAACTAATTTAATTAGTAATGCTCCCTGTGTTCAGGGAGCATTCTCATGGTTCCCTGAAACCCTTAGCACTGGCCTGGCTTTTGGGCAGCTAGAGAGAGAGATGCTGCATCTCACTATACATCTGATAGTCAGGTGGCTTTACTCTGAGCTGATCATCCAGGTCTCCTTTTTGTAATCAGTAGAAAGAAATAAGACTAATTCCCTGTGAACATGCTTTGTCATAAAAATAGGTGGTAAATGTTATTGGGTTAATTGCCAGTTAAACACTGCATTGTAATTATAATCACACCCTGATTTCATAGCCAGTGGACTAATGCAGATATGTTAGAATGATGGAGTGAGAGCAATTTCCTTCATAAACTGTGAAAAAAGCATTGTGGGGGCTTTACACTGCTGGCTTTGCTTATAACCCTGGTGGGACAGTGCTCTGACTGAGGCAAGGCAATTTGTCCAGTAGGTTCACATTTCACCAGCTGCTTATATTCAAGTACTCAAATGCTCACATTAAAAAGCTTATGAATAGCTGAGTATCCTCTGAGTACACTTAAAGTCTAACAGTGCTTTTCAAATACTTGAAACCTTGCCAGGATCTGGAATGGTGTGTGTGTTAAAGTTGCTTTATCTAGGGTGTGTTTTCTCAAGTGATCCTTAGATTTTTGTGGAAGATACAGAATCCCCCTTTCAATGGAAAAGTATTAAATTTTAAATGTATCAACCACTGACTATTCCTGTGTTTTTCAGTGTCAAAAAATCCTTTCCTACACCTGAAGCATACAACTATGAAAAATAAGAAAAAAATACGGAAAAAAAATCCAGTCAGTCCTGTAAAAAAGATTCAGAGTCCTTTGAAAAACAAACTTCTTGGTAGTCCTGCAAAAAACATGCCAGCTACATCTGGAAGCCCACAGAAGCTAATAGATGGCTTCTTGAAACAAGAAGGGACAGCTGCTCAGGTACTTTTAACACTTAACAGCTTTTGGTAAAGCTGTGTCTGCTTCTGTAGGCTGAGTTCATGTTCACAAATGCATGATTTTCTTTACTGAATTCTTCACTTACCTCTGTATGCATATGGTGTTCCCATATTTGTCAGACTGAGCATTATCCACTTCTATGTTTGGAACAGGCAGAAGCAGTTCCATCAACTTCAGATTCTTCAGGCCCATCAGCTCTGCAGTCGGAGCAGCAGCCGGGCTCGTTCAGGCCTCAAGCCCCAAACCTCGCTGGAGCTGTGGAATTCAACGATGTGAAGACGCTGTTGAAAGAATGGATCACAACTATCTCAGGTGTGGGGGGTCACACTGGGGATGATCTCACAATGCATCAAAGAAACTGCTTTTAGTAGGCTTTTTATACTTACTTTCTTCTTCACTCTTCCTTTTGCTGCTTATTTTTCGCAGTACTCTTGAAATCTTGCTGCCTTGGCAGTCTCGGAACAACTTCATTCTTTCTACCAGTTGTTACTCTGTGGTTTTGCCAGCTCCTGTCTCTTGCTTAACACCATGAAAATTTACATGCTCTCTCTTGAACCCGTGTGTCAGGCCCTTGTCCTGTGCCTTGATGGTACTTGTGTCTGAGGTTTTCTGTATTTTTCCAGCATATTGCAACCACTAAGATGAAAGCTCTTGAAAGGGAATTCATTTTCTTCTGTGAAGATGTCATTTTAGAGGCAAAGGAGTGCAGGGTTTGGGTTTTTGTCAAAATAAATGCTGGAAAGAACCCTAGAAAAAAAAAAGTGTGCAACTGTGACACTCTTGCTAAATTGTGATTTGAATTATGTCAAACAAATAGCAGCTCCTTAAAACCTTGGGGAATTTTGAAAATTGACCTTCCTAACCTGGACATTATTATTCTCCTAAGAGTTTCAAAACAGCCATTCCATTCTAAATCCGAGTCTCTTTTCCCTTTGGTTACTGCTAGCTTTGCTGTCAGTTGTTCTTACTGAAAAACAAGAAAAGGTCTACAAGACAGATATTTCAGGACTTTACAGTGCTGCTATGTGCACAGCTTCTGATGTAAGGAAGATGCGTGGGCAATACAGAAATTGTCAGGTTGGCCCCTGATATGCTGACACTGCAGGATTTCTTTCTGTTGTATTCCCATTATTCTGTGATTATATTCTAAGTATACTTAGAGAAGAGATAACATTCTTTAATTTTTTTTTAATTACAGATCCTATGGAAGAAGACATTCTACAGGTTGTGAAATACTGTACTGATCTAATAGAAGAAAAAGACTTGGAAAAGTTAGATCTGGTTGTTAAGTACATGAAAAGGTAACTTAATTGCTAGTATTTGTGAACTTCGGGCTATTTTTGTTAGAATTTATACCCTAGAGGCTTCATTGTGAGGCCATAAACCCATTAGACATTCCATTGATGAGTGGTTTTAAGCTTAAAAACGGGAGCTGGGGGAAGAAGTTGGAGTGTTAAAAGAGGTAATTTGTGAAAAATTGCGAGTAACATTTAGTAGTAGTTCATAGAATCACAGAATGATTTGGGTTGAAAGGGACCCTAAAGATCACCCAGGCCCAACCCCACTGCCGTGGGCAGGGACACCTTCCACTGGACCAGGCTGCTCAAAGCCCCATCCAACCTGGCCTTGAGCACTTCCAGGGATGGGGCAGACACAGCTTCTGTGGGCAACAGTCTTCTAGACAAAGATTGTGTAGTCTTCATCAGCATTGTCCCTTTTCTTCATCCTGTTTTTGTTCATTTTTTCATGGTATCTTAGACCTGATTTCATTCTCTTGCTATATCCAGATTGTCTCACCTTCAGCCTTTAGGTCCATTCCTGTTACTTAGTTATTGAGCTCCTATTACTCTTCCCATGAGTTTATGAGTTTTAATCCATGACTTGCTTACTAACTAATGCTTAACCATGGGGCTCAGCTCTCTGTGTTTTAGATCTGCAAAATACGTTTCACAAAATGAATCAACACCAAAAAGACTACACAGCAGTGTAGAAAGTTCACTGGGCTTTTGTATTATGGGATATCTTTAGGCCTTAGAAAATGCAAAGAACTGTTTTAAGAAACCTCTATAGTAAATTCTTTATAAAACTCTTCAGAATTGTCCGAACGTCCCATTCCTGGTCCCTGTGTGTTGGATCTGCAGTGCACACTTACCCTTGTGGTACTGATGTTACACCCTGCAAAGCTCTGAGTGTAGGAACACTCTGCTCTCCTGCCATACAATGCAGGTGGGAGACTGAGACTACAAAGCTGCTTTGTTTTCCTTGGGCAGTTCTTCACTCACTTCTAGTAGCTGCTGGTCATAAGAGTAACTCACATCATAGGGGGAACTCACACTTCTCTGTGGGTCTCCATGATTAGGTTTTGATTTTAGTGATAAATATAAAAAATAAATCTAGAAAAAATAATATAGTGCCCCAACCCTATTATTTAAACGTGTCAATTGCACTTGGCATTTGTTGGAAAAAGAGAAATAGCATCTCTCTCTTGGCATGAGGAAGCAAAGGTCAGGAATCAGAAGCTTGCTATTTCTGGTCTTTGGTATGAAGTTGGTGGAAGGTCACCCACCACTTCAGTGACAGGCTCACACCACTGCCAGATGCAAGCATTCAGAAGCTGCTGTGACACTGCTCATACCAGGAATCTGTGGAATTAAGTAAGGCTTGATGTGTTTCAGTAGGGAGGGAGGACTTTACCAGGACTGAATCAAAATTCCATTTGTGGGGAACTGTTGTGATCTTGGTTTGCAGTGTGAAACCCAAAAGTGATTGTAAAAAGGACTGTGGTTCTGTAATGATAATTTTCAGCCTCTTCTTCCTTTTCCCCTTCAGGTTAATGCAGTCATCTGTGGAATCAGTTTGGAATATGGCATTTGACTTCATTCTTGACAATGTTCAGGTAGTTTTACAACAAACTTACGGAAGCACATTAAAAGTTATCTGAACTTGTAGTAAAGAGCTTGATGAGAGCCTGGAGCTCTCTGCTAGCTGTGCCATAAGTGCTTGTGAGGTATTTGCAAAGTGCATGATAGTAATGCCCTGAGTTTTTATAATTTCAAATTTCTTTTTAAACAACAAAGTGTTTTGTACATTTCTTTTCAGAAAGTGCCAAATTTGTCAGTATTGCATGTAAATAATTGTGTTAAAATTCTTTTATTGTAGTATAGAATCTATTTACAAAATGTTTGTTTATAAAGTTTTATGGATTTTTACAGTGAAGTGTTTACAGTTGTTTAATAAAGAACTGTATGTATATTTTTGTACTGATTCTATTTTGTGATGCTTCAGTTTGAATATAGTGAACCCCTTTTACTAAAGCTGCAGCTTTGATTCATTTCACAAAGTTTTACACAGTGGCACTGCCTCAACACATGGAGAAGGCTGCTGTACATGTACCTGGCCACTTTTTGTTTCTTCTCCACTAAATTTATTACAGATTTTAAGCTCAGGGAAGAATATTAGTTCATTTTCAGTTTCATCCTTCAAAGATTCAAGCCAGGGTGGCCTGAAGCACAGAGTGTCAGCTGAAGCCTGGGTGCTGTGTGACCTTGGGTGTCCTGTCACCTCTGGAGCCGTGCTTCTGGAGGAAAGCAAGTCACCCTGAAGTAGCACTGTAAAGGAGGGGGGGAGTAGCCAGCATGGAGCATTGTTCAAGCCTGTGTCCGTCCTCTGCATCGCTCCTACTCAAGGTAGAGCCACGTGTAAAACACCACAGTTGTCCCCAGCCTGTGGCATGCATTTCCTTCATGCAGCACAAAATAGGTTGTAGGGAGTAGCAGAAGGAAAATAAACCATCCCATTACTGTGTCCCTGCTCGGGGGTTGTGTTTGCATCCCTGCAGTTCGTGGTTCGGGCAAGTCTGCTTTTTCCAGGCGTGCACCAGCCTCGCACAGTTGAACTTGGGCTAGTATGCTGAAGCAAGGCTCTTCAGGTGCCTGGAGAGAATGAAGATCACTTGCCAAAAAACAAGTTGGTTAGAAAAATCTCTTCTGAAAAAGTGATGGGGGGAGATGAGAAGTATCCCACATCATGCTGGGCACAGAATTGAGAGCAGGAATGCAAACTGGAGCTAACCCTGGAGCAGGATTTGCACCACTAGCTTAGCTGGAAGCACCTTGCCTAGCACAGGGCAGGAGCTGCTGCAGCTGACAGTACAGCTGGGGCAGAGAAAGCTGTGTGGTCACTGCTTACAGCAGTGGGAGTAAGGTTTTAGCCTTAGGTTGTGCCCTTGGCTTCCTCATACCCGACCATGGGAGAGGCACCAACCTGGCAGCCCTCCACAGCCAGGTGACGGATGAGGGAAGGGCAGGAGATGTCACTTCCCTTGACTGCAGTAAGGCTTTTCATTAAATCTCCTGTACCAACTTCAGGGACAAGCTGATAAAGTACAGGCTGGACAGAGAGAGAGAGAAGTTTACTGAAAACACCAGGGCAGTGGTACAAAGTCCTGTTAGGGACCAGGCCCAAGGGGTACCCAGAGCCAGTACCAGGTCCAGTCCTATTCATCACCTTTGTAAAGGACCTGGAGGAGGGGGCTGCGCACCTCAGCGCTTTGCTGATGACACAGGGTGGGGGGTGCTGCTTCCAGAGACCCAGCAGGTGCTGGGAACCTCGTGAAGTGCAGCATAAAGAAGTGCCAGGTTCTGCTCCCAGGGAGGGGCCAGCTCTGCAGTAAGGCCTGGGGCTGCTGGATGAGGAACATCATCCCCAGGAGTCAAGGCAGGAGGTTGTTTCCCTCTGCTCTGCATTGGTGAGAGGCACCTGCAGTGCTGAGCCCAGTGCTGGGCTCCTCAGTACGAGAGAGACACAGGGCCACTCAACACAGGCCCCAATGGTGCCTAAGGGAGTGGAGCTTCTCCCACAACACAAGGAGGGCTGAGAGCTAGGACCTTGAGAAGGCTGGAGGAATCTGATCCATGTGTACAAACACCTGAGGGTGCAAGTCACAGATACGTGTCTAGAGACAGATGGACATTATCTGAATCAAGATCTCTTAAGTTTCCATTAGTTTCTAGTTTGGGTCTTGCAGAGCCCCTTCAGTTCCTGCTTTTGAAGCTGCCTTTTTCTCTTCTTCCCCTTGGTTTAGAAAAAACAGCACATCAACTGCTCCCATCAAGGCAGGTACTGCTGAAACTCAGGCAGGTATTTTACCAGTCAGGTTTCAGGTACAGCCCTGGCTTTGGAACTGATGACAGATTTAAAATTGGCATCTTTAAAAGGACTCGTCCTTAATTGTCAGGATATATCCAAGGTCCACAGCAGCAGCCTGCCAAAGTAGCATATCCATTTCCCAGTTTTTAACCTACGGGAAGAACACCCTTATGTGTTTGAGGAAACAATGAAGAATACATCAAGAGCATACTGTTTGACATCAGTGTTTTTAAGAACTTTTTATTAGTGTAGTTTTCATGATTGCATAGTTTGCAAAAGAAAATTTTAACAATTAAATGCAGTCTCCTCCCTCTGATCATTCTGTTCACCTACTGATGGGAATTTGCACCACACACCAACCATAGTGAAAAGGTCCTTTTCCATGGCAAGTTTAAAGTCTAACAAAAAAAAAATCCAGAACATTAAATTCCATTTGCAAAGGAGGTGAGTTATTAAATGTTCCTTTGTAATGGAGTCCACATAGTCTCAATCATAACATTCAGATTTTTCCAACAAAAAAAGTAATCCAAGTGACAGAAGAAATGTGATCAAACTGCATGTTGCATGTTAAACTCTTGTAAGTATCTTAAATGCTAAAAATCTCAGCTGCATAAATGCTCCTCGGTTTTGTTCCAGCTTGTGCTTTTGAAGTGTTTGTTTTGCTCCCATCAACATGAGCTGTGAGTTACCCAGAGACAGCCTGAGTAAGAATAGATCAAGCTGTCATCCCAGGCAGAGAGGCAGAGGGGGAGTAGGAAAATGCTGGGATTACAGACTGACTCCCGGTCATATCACAACATCCACGCTGGAGCTGGTTGAGTCCCACGGTGTCAGGTGACTCCACAGCTGTGATGCAGCATCCAAAGTCACAGCTCCCTGGCCGGCAGCTGTTTGCAGGTGCTCACACTCCTGAGCAGCAGCTGGAGAAGAGATGCCAGCTCTGACCTCCTCCTGGACTTGTGCCGTGCTAAACACCTGGCCTGCCCCTCCGGTGCTTCGGGAACGCTGACATCACCGCCTTGAGCACACAGGAAGTGCATTCAGAGGAGGAAACGCCTTTGCTGAACAGCCTCTACCCTTGTGCCAAGCAGAGAGAGGCAAGAGGGCCCCTGCCTGGCCTTTCCACATCTGCCACAGCCCATGAAGTGAAACTTTGATTACTGAAGCAAACTGTAAAACAAATGGGCTGCTATGTCCATCTCCTTTATTTGTGGCTCTGCATTATAATGATTACAGGTTGACTTCCATGAACTGTACAAGCAGCAAAAGGTGGGCAGCTATGCTTTACAACATTGTTTCACACAAAGCAAATACAGAGATACCCAATTGCCTAATTTTCTATTTAAAAAAAAATTCTATAGGCACAAAGCAGAAGAATGTTGGAAAAGAAAGTCAAGGAAAGAGGTATGCATAAATAAAGAAGTATTTCTTACATCAAAAATGTCCCGAGAATCACAAAGTCTGCAGAAGCTTGGTTAATCAAATACTGCAGTACTGCTCTCATCAGTATAAAAGTGAAAGAGCTTTAGTTCTGTAATAAAAATTCAATTTATTTTATTTTGGAGAGAAGGAGGGAAAAAGGGTGGAAAGGAAGGTGTAAGAGAGGGAAGGGCAAACTTTAAAACAGCAGCCAGTATTAGGAAGGGTAGTAGGAGGTGAACAGGCACATTGGAACCATGGGAACATGTAAATTGACCACTGTCAAACCAGTGTAAATTTCTTGGTTTCTCATGGAAAACATTTTATCCACATATTTTCCTCCCAAACATACATCCAACACTGTCTTCAATATAGGACTTTGTTGGTAACGTTTTTAGAACGGGAAGAGTGCATTTATTCCTGCCTCCCCCTTGCTGTAAAAGTTACCTAGATGATTTC
Source organism: Ifrita kowaldi (assembly GCA_013398055.1). NCBI lineage: Eukaryota > Metazoa > Chordata > Aves > Passeriformes > Cinclosomatidae > Ifrita > Ifrita kowaldi. The sequence continues at coordinate 569,359 of VZRS01003502.1, forward strand.
AAACACTTTCTTCAGTTCTACTATAAGCTGCCAGTCAGACTTCTGCATCTCATCCCTGAACCAGTCCTTCAGAGCATCGATGGACTGACGGCTGATCTGTAACACACGAGAAAAACCCATCAGAAACACACAGGTATTAAAAGCAGCTTTCAGCACACTGGAACCAGGTAATCTGAAGAAAGGGCAGTCTGCACCCCAAGTAAACTCATTCTAAGCCCACGTTTGCTGCTGATCAGCTGTGTGACCCATCCCATGTTTCCCTTCATTTCTCCTCACACCACATCCCTTCTCTGGTCTTGAGGGGCAGCAGCTGGACAGACCATCCCACACCTTATGCAGTAAGGCCAGAACTGGAGAGGTCTCCTGCTTCCACCAGGGCCCACAGGACCAGCAACCCCACCCTGACCCTATCCCAGGCCCTACTCGCCCTTTGTCTGTGGGCGCACGCCCCCGGCACGTGTGTGGCAGGGGGTGTCCTGTGGCATGGTCACTAAAGCGGCTGGGAGGGTGGAGAGCTGGGGCTTTACTTCCAGCAGCCAAAGATGGAGCAAGGGATCATCTCATCCAAGCCCAGTGCTCCATAATCAGAGCCACTGCAGGATTGCTATTCATTGTGCAATTTCAAGCACAGGCTGTGATGCCCTGGGGGAGTGCTGAGCACCAGCTCTGTGTACAAACAGCTGGCGCATATCGACTGTGGCATTTTGCCCTCTCAGGCGCTCTGAGCTGCAAGGTCTTTCCAGCCACAGCCCCTCATTCCTTTGGGCCTCTGCAGGGGCACCATTACAGACCTCAAACCACGGCTCCAGAGCCCTGCAGCTGCACAATGCCACATACAGCCCCTCCCAAGTGAATGTCAGTCTGTGACAGAAGGCTCCTCCCACGCTTTTCACGCTTCATGCAACATTTCCACTTCAAGCAAGCTGCTACTCTGTCCTAAGCCCTCTCCAAAAACACAGATTGCTCTTACCTTGCTGACAAGGATATCTGTTGCTTCAAAATGTCGTCCATACATTTTAGGTGATTCCCCAGGAATAGGTTCTATTTTAACACACACTTCTTGACCTTTCTTTGCAACATCCACTGGTTTGTGGTTTATTTCAATACTTGTAACTATTCCAATTTCGACAAACTGTAACACAATGAAGCAGCTGTAACACATCCACCAAACCTCTGGGCACACACCCTTCTCTAAACTCCTGGTTGTAGGCACAGACTTGCTGCAGGAAGTGCAGCACTGGCAGAGCTGCTGCCCCAGCACAGGCAAGCAAACACAGAGCACAGCAAGTGCTCCATCCTGAAAAGGGCAGGGACACCAACCTCCCACAGCTCATCTGGGGTATCAATTGGTTATCCCTTAAAATGTCAGGAGTTGGTTCCCCCCTTTTTTAGGCACCAGGCATGACAATTTTGCCTGTTACTCAATACCACAGCACACAACTGGCAGCAGGGAAGGAGAGTGGTTGACTGGCAGGTGCCCTCCAGCACTTCCTGTGCCCTGGCTCCTCCTGCCAACTCTTCTGGCAGAGAGCAGGGAGATATTTGAGCACCAGAAGAAAGACTTCATCTACAAGTCTGAACCTCATCTCCTAGCAGAAATCTGTGCACTGAGGAAAGGCATGCAAGCACTCCATGATGCAACACCCCAGGAACTACCAGCTGGATCAAACATGCAGAGGGAAGAGACCCTTACTTACATTTTTGCTAGGTACACACATGGGAGTCCCCTGCTTCACCTGGCCAGCCTCCACCACAACACCCATCACTATTGGGTCACGAGAGTTGAAAATGAACTGAGGGAGTATTTTCAACTTGCACGGAAACACTGCTATATGCCTGGAAGATGACAAGAAAAGGCACTTTGAAAGATACCCTGGGACACTCTATGTAACATCAACAGTTCTGCCTTCTCCCACACTTCTTGGGCATTCATTCTAGGAGTGTTACTTGGAGAAAAATCAAGCAGGAGAAAACCTCTTTTCTAATCTTGCTAATTCTAGTCAATACCTGATCTTCAAGAACTACAGGGAACAATAATCATGCATGCCTGGCATGGATTTTAATTTGACAGGCTTGAGCGCTCAACTTAGACCAAGACCAAAGGAGTAGTAATTTTACAGTGTAATTAGAGCCTCACAAGAACACAGGAATAGAAATATTGCTGCCTCAACCCCAAAATTTCAAGATTTTTGTTTGCCAAGTGAACAAATATATTTAAATGCTGAGCCAAACAAACTCAAGTTGGGATCAATATGAAATTAAATACGTTTTCATTTATTTTGACTGTCCTTATTCTACTGAAGACCACCCAATGACACATGACTCCAAAAATTAATTTTGGGTCCCTATAAATCCTTAAATGATTACATATTCATGTTACTGCAGTTGGAATTAAGCCCTCTACACTGGGCCTGCATGAATATGAAACAATAGAATCCAAATCTCTTTAGTTTTGTTTTTTTAATTCTGCAAGACTAACCCATCTGTCACAAACTAGGAAGAGAAGCCAAGTATAGAAAGCAAACCTTAAGAAAAACACTTCGTATTACACAACAGTTCTAGCTGAATCTTGTATCTGCTGCAGAGCTTTCACAGCTCTCACCCTACTAGGCCTAATCCAGATCTAAACAATTAGACTGGAACACCAAATTCTTGAAAACTATCAATTTATTGTCATACCATCTTCCTCCTCCCCTCCCTTTCCATTAGAACTACATGTTACATGCTAAGTAATAATAAAGAAACAAATAGTTAAATACAGCTTCATTTATACAAAAATAAGAGAGACACTTTTTTTGGGAAGCATCCAGAATACAATTGCTCATACTTACTTGAATTCCTCTTGCTTCTGTTTTTTGTAGTCTTGTCTATATTTTGTGAAGGCATCGAATAAGTGATAAATGATTTCAGCACTAAAGATGCGAACTCCTAAGCTGTCGGCCATCTCCTGTGCGTCCCGCTCAATCCTCACATCGAATGCCAGAATGACGGCGTACCTGCAGGGAGCAGAGAGCACAGCAGCTCAGCACACACACCACACACCCTGAGCCAGCCCTTCCTGCAACACCACTGCACATCTATCAACAGAGCAAAGCAAAGCTACTCACTGTGGGTCATGCTCCAACATAACTGATGCCTTCATAACATCTTTTTTATGGACAGGACCTATATTAATTCCTGAATACTGTTGAAGAAAGCCACAAAAATCAAGTCACTAATCTTTCTGAGACAAAAGGAAACAGTTACTGACTAAAACACAGAATCGATGGCATCAGATAAAGCACAGTAGTACTTACTGGCACTTCTGATGTTTTAAGAAATTCAAGTAATGCCTCTAAAGAGCCTAAAGTAGAAGCCTGGACATAAACACCTTTCTCTTCCAATTTGATTGCATTCAGTGTCTGCTTCAGTTCATGTATTAGTTCATCCTTTAGAAAAAAAAAACAGGAGAGAAAAAAGCAAGTTTTAGTTCTCTTGCTACTGATGCCTCAGGGTACAAAATCCTCTTGTTCATGAGCTGCTGAAAATATGTGACAGCCATGCTGATAGGTCCCACCTGACCGACCTGCAGTGTAAGTCACATACAGCCGATGAGACTCATTACTGTTTCTGGCATTAGAAAAGCCTGAGCTGAACTAGACCTGAGGATTTTGCAGGAAGGTGATTATATAAAACTGGGCAGATGCCCACCTTCAGAGCTGGTAACATTTCTCTGCAGGCTACACATCACTTTCCCCAGCACTGCAAGTTTCTGCTGGCAAGGCTGTGCAAACACATGGCCCACACTGTGTGGCAATGCCTTTGGCTGCCTGAGGATCAATGACAAAAGCTGACACCTAAAACCATGAGCTGGAAAGGATCTTGAACACTCTTTAGGCCTGGGTACAAAACAGGATTCAAGAGCAGCAAAGCCTCTTCCTCTGGCAGATGAATGGGTTTTGCCACTGACTTTTAGCCGTCGTGTATCTACTACCAGTAGTACACTTTAAGTAAATACTCGTATGTACCCAGCAACAAGGTCTGTGTTTGGACATCCCAAAAGTTTGACCTCCCTTCAGATGCACAAATAAGTAGACAGAAGACTAAAGGAAGACTAGGATTAGAAGTAAATTAGCAACATGTGAGTTTCCTTTCTAAACTAACTTCCTGCCTTTGGAAAACATAAAGCAGTTTTGGGATTAGGACAGCTATATCCTTTCCTCTGCCATTTTTAACATATAAGTCCCAAAAGAAATTTATTACAAAAGTCTTAAATTAGTTTTGCAATTAGTAGAGTTTGCAGAACTCCACTAGTAGATATGTACCTAATATAATTTGATTAGAATATATCCATAAGTTATTACAAATACCAAATCAGTAATTAACAGAGTCGACCTATGCCATGATACTTGTGTTCAAACCTTATTCTAGCAGCAGAGACACCCAGCGAAACATCAGGGAAAAAACTAATGGTCAAGATACTGAAAACATCACACCACCAAAGCTTCATAAGAGCACAAGGCTAAAACATGTTACTGGAATAATTTTTAAAACAACCAAAAAACCCAGTTATTTGCAAACTGAGCTCTCAACATTTGAGTTGCATCACCAGAGAGCTCAGTGTGTTGTACTTCAACATCAGCCACCTCACCTTGAGGACTGGGACTTCATCCTCTTTATGAGCTACAAGCAACGGCAAACCAGCCAAGGTCTTTTCCAAGTCCTTCCCAAGAATCTTCACACCTTGAGCAGCAACAACCTCTTTGTGCTTTTCATACTGGTTCTGAAAAAGAGAATATACACATTAGCAAAGGCTTCTGTGCTGGTGCACAGCAACACAATGCAGTGCTGAGCAGCTGAAGGACACGGTGGGGAGCAGTGAAATGCAGCAGCTCCAAGCTTTCATCAGTGATTGTCTCTGCTTTGCATTTGCACGTCTCAGTCTTTGTGTTCTCCTCCCTTCAGATACCCCCTGCACCCCTGCCAAGGTGGGCAGGGCACAGGGAAATCTTCTAAAAGAAGAGAAGGGGGCCAAAAAGGAACATATACGAGAAAAGGCAAGCAGCAATAGGCAGCTACTCACTAATAAAACCCCACAAATTCAGCCCCATAGGTAAGTGATGGGAAGATGCCAACAGCTTAACAAAAACACTAAAGCCTAGCTGACACACAGCCCAAGGCTCTGTGCAGGAAGGGCTGTCTCGATCGCCCACCGGGTGCCATCCAGCCTTCTCATGTGCATAATTCCATGTTCAATTTCCAAGGTTCTCCCCTCATCCAGGGGAACCTCAAAGATCTCACACTCAGGGCATGGCTCTAAGACATAACAAAACCAGTTATTTCTGAAGATCTTTAAATTGATGTTGGAAGGATTTTCTGGTTTGTTTCTTAATTTATTTAGATGCCCTATCCTTTTCTTAAAACTGCAAGGCAGCTTCCCTCCTCAGTAAGCATTTTGTTGCTGCAAACATCTATCCTTTAGCCCCCCACCCCAAAATCTGGGTCTTATTTCAAGGACAATTCCACATGAACAAGCTGAATCAAAATGCATCCTCATTGCCTGCCTCAAAAGAGCTGAACAGCTACCCTCGGTCCACTTCCCCAGCTCAAGGTTTCCAAACCTTAAAGCCTGTCTTATCACTTTTACTTAGGTTATCTATACAGTTTTCTTTGCCTTAAAAAAATCTGTGCAGACATTTATTCCTTCCCTTTTAAACAGGAAACATCAAAGCAGCTCTTTTCATCATCTTTGAATTGCATGCATTAATCTTACTATATGTATTCATTTATTTACAGCCTCCTCATTTCTTGGAAAGCCATGCAGGAAGGATCTCAAATTCAGGGTCTCTCCTCAGGCTAGTAAGACTAGGGCAGCAAAACCTCTAACAACCCTTGTAAATGCCAAGAGGTTGCAGATTCTGCAGAAGCCATGGTCACTGGCACTCACCAACCAGCCCTAGAAACTCATGTTCACTTTTCTTAAATCTAAGTGAATATGATTTTTGTTACTAAAAACCCACTTTTACTAGTAACTTTAACTCAGAAGTCACTGTAGTAGTACACTCCAGTTTCCACTTAAGATGGGTATCTCCCTCTCACATGTAGCCACATACTTGAATCCCTTATTAAAGCATACACATCCTAAACCCCACAGCAAGGTAATTCCTTGACCATTTTCTTTGCCACTGCTGTGACAACACACACCCCAATAGGAACATACAAGTACATTTTCACAAAAGACACCAGAAGCACCCTGCATTGCCCTTGAAGCCCCCTTTAGATACCGTTAATATAACCACATTCTACTACATTCTCTTTTTATAAAGTTTGATTTATTTTTTTCCTGGTTCTAAATGTCAGTGCAGTAACCAGCTGCCATACCTTAACTCGTAGCTCCTTCATAGGAGGAGGCAGCAGAAGACCTCTAATCTGAGTTACGATAGGACCTTCCACCCCAGGAACAATAATGGTGTCTCCTTCTCTCAGACGTCCATTAATCAGAATAACATCTATGGTAGTGCCCATGCCTGGCAGTGCTTTAACCTGAATGAAAGGGGGAAAAAGTTACTTCCTATTAAAGCACTTCCAACACACATTTTTTACCAGAAGGAAGGGTGCAGGGAAGGGAGAAATTTCTATATGAATTTCAAGGAAGAGTTGCTGTATTACCTCCATGACTTGAGCTCTCAGCTCCTGACACTCAGCCAGTCTCTTGGTCAGCATGGTTTGTGTGAGCTCTACAAGAAGAGCTATCAGACTTCCCATGCCATCCCCTGTGTGAGCAGAGGTAGGTACAAGAGAAACAAAAGTGCGGGGATCCTTATTCTCATAAAACAAGGCAGCGTTCAAGCCCTGGAATCAGGATAATAGTTACACAGGGAAAAGCACATACACACACCATTATTAACAGTAACATTCAACCCCAGTCAATACCACTGCATTCTTTAAATCTCAATTTAAGAAACCAACACTGTTACTGACAGCATGCTATGGAACATGAAGCCTCAATCCACACTTGGAAGCAGTGTGGGATAACTCTACAAAGCTAATTACCCCATCTAGCTTCTAGACAGCATAGCATTGTATGTCACCAACAGAGGAAGTTCCCAGAACTGATGTGATTCATACCCTGCCAGCATCCAAGAGAAAAAGAGACAGATGGGATTCTCTCACGCTATTCCCAAAGAGAAAAAGAACAGTGACAGAAAACCTCATCTGCTATTCATGACTCCATTGACCATGCACAGCAATTAGATATTTTTCTCCAAACCAGCTCTAAGGATGGAGCAGTTAAAATTATGTAAAATGTAAAAACAACAAAGCTTGGTTTATGAGAGGCTAACACCAATGTGTCAGAAGACATGCAACAGTTTTCTTGATATTCCAAGTTGTTTTGAGGAAAGGGGAAGAAACAAAATGAAAAACACCCACAAACCCAAAATAAATCACACCATTCACCCACCCCCCTTTACTATCACTTTTGTTAAGCAAAGAACCTTGAATATTCCAACCTACCTGTTTTGCAAATTCCACTATGATAGCTTTTGCACGTTCTTCAAATTCATCTTTCGTATTTTTTTTCTGCTTCTTTAAGGTGACAGCTACATCTGTATCTGGACTTTTTTTCCAGTCATATAACCTATCAATCTTGAAAATACAGCAGTATGTCATCTTATGCAGCTTACTAAGGGTGTCTTTATGCTTATGCCACATCATCAGTGAGAAATACGCTATCAGCCAACTTAGCCAGCCATCTGTCTGCTCCAGTAATCAAATTAAATAGTTTTTATTTGCTTTAGCTGCTATATTTAGCTCTGTTTATGTCAGGCAGTATTACAGGATAGCAATATTACTTTAGAGTCTAAAAATTCAAGCTATAGTAATCTAGGTTCATATGGTAAAACTTTATATGCATAAATTACATCAAGGTTAAAATAAACCATTCAGAAGAGACCTGGTTATAGATTCACATACACGCAAAAAAAGCCCCAAACCACAGAGGTGTTTGTGGTTTTTCCTGAAAAGAGACTACACTAGTTTTACAAAGAACTTTTAAAATTTACTGGTAAATATGGACCCTTTCCCATGTTGCTACAGAAAAGGGACCAGAGTGGGGCTGTTCAAAAGACACAACTGTATTTCAGAAACACTTTCCCAAGATAGCTGCCAAAGCAGGACTGATTCAGCCCACAAAACTGTTTGCTGTACAAATCAAAACTACATCTTAAGAAAATGGATTATAACCTGGTCAAATAATACATCTATAACGTAAAATGGAAGAGCTCTTAGCTATTTAATTTCAGGCTCACTGTAGGTCTTTGATGGCAATGAAAGACAGTTGGGTCTTTGGGTCTGACCAATACAGAACTCTATACTACTCTGCCATAAGGCCTGGACACCTCTTCATCCAAGAAGTCGGTTGGGTTCTTTCAAAAGGTAGCTGGTTTTGGCAATGAGATAATGGCCTCTCAGCTCCAACCACCTTCAATCTTAATGCTCCTTTCTTAATGCGATTTTTACACTGCAAACGGATAGCCTTCTGACAGCTCTCTGTCAGCATGTCTGATGGCTTCCAAAGTCATTGGACATGAGTAATTTCCATATTTTTATATATATATATATATTATATAATTCATTGAGTCATCACAAACAGGCAGCATAATTTCTCATGCACAGGATTTCTAAAAACAGGGCTGAAAATAACTGGCTAATTTTCCATCTAATATTGCAAAGCCCAAAACACTTCCCACCAGTGATTAACATTACTGTTCCATGGGCTTAAAGTCAGCTTGTCTTCAAGTCAAACTAACCAGTATCAGTGGCTAAAAGTATGACTTGTCAACGTGGAGCTTGTGTTGGAATTTTATCAGAAAATGCACACAAATCTATACAAGCAGGAACAAGGGAAAAATATCCCACAATTGAAGTACAACTTCCAGAAGTGTGAATCATATACAGAAGTTACATAAGGCAACAAAATTTACCAGTAAGGACTCCAAGAAGAACAGGTTGTTCCACAAAGCTCCTGTAGAGTCATTGCGGTATCAAGGACACAAAAAAATGCAACACACAGGACCCAAAAACCACCCCTTCACACTTTACACAAAACAATTCCAGTTCAAGGAAGAAAACACACAATTGTCAAAATCCAAATACACTATTAGAGTGGAGAAAGACACTATTAGAATAAAAATCTATCCTACCTTGTTGAGAGCTACTATAAAGGGGCATTTCTTTGATTTCAACAGATTTATTGATTCAATTGTCTGTGGCTCCAAACCATGCATGATGTCAACTACAAGTATAGCAATATCACAAAGTGAGCTTCCTCTATTTCTTAGATTGCTGTGACATTAAAAGACAGAAAAAAAAAAATCAGTCACTTAGCAACAGAACCTTTATGAAAACACCAAGTACAATGTCAAACTTACACTGACAAACAAAAAGCTAAAGCTCATCAATTATTTCCCCTCAAAAATGTAAACCATTCAAATGACACTTTGTAATTTTCATTTAACAAAATACATTAAAGAATGTGTAAGTAAAAGTAAGAAACTATTATTCTCCCAAAAGTTTTCATATTATTATATAGTTTTACAAAGTAAGATATGTTCTGATCATTTTCTGAGTGACAATTGAGACAGTTAAATTGAAATGCAGGAGTGTAAAGTCTGAACAAGACTTTTTTTATACACCACATAAACACTAAGACTATCATGATTTTATACAATGCAGTGTAAACTGACTATCCTATCTTTGTTGCCAAAACCTGGCTAGAAGATGGAGAGCTGTCAGAGGTACAATGCCAAGGCACTCCTCTGAACATTACCAAGGGCCCCACAACAGAGCATTTCAATGCTTACAAAGCTTTATACTGAAAAATGCCACACCAAAATCTTAATTCTTCTGTTTCAAGATCTCACCCAAGATCTCTCCTCAGTGAGTTCAGTTATGCATGTCATGTTTTAACCTTAAAAGCTGATTTAGTGGCTTGCCTGCATGCCACTGGTGTTCCTAGACAGCATCTGATCTCTGCTAAGACTCAGATGACTTGTGCAATTAGTAACTTCCAGTCTTATGAACTCAGTTACTTTAACTGGGACACTGAATGAGAGATTAGGACAAAAGTTTTAATTTTTCATAGCAGAGTACTTAGGTCACCTGAAATCCTCACCTTTTTTCCTCCAGCTAGCTTCCTGCTTCCATCTTTCCTCTTACACTAACTATTTATTTACATGCTTTTTCAGATATTCATGGCTCAATTGGCACGAAGACAGAAAATTAATCAGCTATAAAAGGCCAGCAATTAACCAGATATAAAAAGCACCTGCAAATGAAGCAAATCCACTTAATTCCTCTACGTTAAGTTGGTTTTGTTGGACTTTTTTTTCAAGTGAGAACTAACACAATGAATTCAGCAAAGACCTCACACTTCGCTAAAAATATCCCTAGATGCTTTAGCCATCAGTTCTGAGAAGTACAACATTATGAGAAAACATTACCTGAAAGACTCATGTCCTGGAGTGTCGATTATCAGCATGCCTGGAATTTTTATGTTCTCTCTGTCAAACTAACATTTCAAAATATTAGCCATCTTGTAGAGATTACACAAGAAAAAAAAAAAAAAAAGAGCTGGCAACATTACTGACACTTCAAAAATCCAGATACATATTTTAAGGCCAGCACCCTCTATAAACCAAATCAGTCAGCAGTCATTTCAATATTAAAGAAATGATGCAGCACATTCCTCCAGGTATCAACTGGCCATAAGCTAAGTTAAAATCTGTAAGACAAGGCAGCCTACAGAAGAAAAAAAAAATTCAGGGTAGTGAGATGTACCATCCTTACTTTGATGATTTTCTCCTCTCCCCTAACTTTATGTATTTAGTAAGTTGAGTAAAATCTCAGAAAAAGCCATTAGTACACCAAGCCTTTTCAGCCAGCTGCTTCTGCAAGCAAAATAGGATCAAGTATCCCAAACAAACAATACAGAACAGTTACTATTTGTGTAACACCATAAAATTCATCACCCAGGAATTGGCCAAATTTCAGCACATACAGCAAAGAGTAAGTTTTTAACAGAAAATATACTCAAGAAGTTTCAAGAGTCTTAAGGTTTCAAAAGCCTGAATTTACAATCAAAATACTGACAAGTAAGCAGTCTACGTACATATATGCACTATCCAGAACATAGTAAAAGTATTTGCATATTTTTCTGAAGAAACAGCAATGCATTAACTGAAATTAACAAATGCATGAAAAATGAGACAACCTCCCCTTTGGTGGGGTAATGATAGGAATTAAAAAACAATCAACCCCAAAATTAGAGAGTGGGGGAAAGTACATCTGTCCATGACAGGAAATCGCACAAGGCCTTTACTAATCTACATTTCATATTTGTTAAGATGCAGTTGGTGAAGTGTTGTAACTTACATTTTTCACCATCTTGGTTTGTTCATTAATAGCTTCGAGAGGAACATTAGTTGCACCAATCTGCTGAGTGATACCACCAGCTTCACTGTCCTGCACGTGAGTGTGGCGGAGCTAACGACAAAAAAAGACCAGAAACACTTACATATAAGAGACCAAAGTTATGTCTGAGCACACTCTAATTCTTTCTATCTTCAATCAAAAAAATACATGCACAAGCAAGAGGCATAGGCAGTGCTTTGACACTCCACAGCTTACCTTATCTAAAATTTTGGTCTTGCCTGTGTCTACATGCCCCAGGACACAGATAACTGGGGCTCTGAGCTTTTCAGTGTTCACATTTTTGCTGTTTTCAGCTCGGCGCTTCTATGTAAAAGACACATAAAAATTGGTAAGTATAAACCAAAAACCACAGCTCGCCTCTTGACTTGATTACATACATACAAACACAGAGCTAACTGTGGGACTTACACTTTCAAGGCAATTTAAGGTCTGTCATCCCTCTTTTGGTAAATGAAAAAGTTTCAACTAACAGTTAAATTTTTGGTTGGTTGGTTCTGGTTACAGTCTAGTAGGCTAAGTTGTTATATTCACTAACAGCAGCTTTGCTGATGGTGCATTCAGAACATGCACCTTGGGTGAGGAAACCAAGAACATTAGCAGCCATGAAAGCACTGAACAGTTTAAACACATCTTTCAAAACCAGAAAACATCTACCTGTAAAGGATAAAAGCCTCTTTCTTCAGGAGGGATATAGAGGTGGAGGGCAACAACACTGAAATTGCCATCTTTGTGGTCACGTTACCTAAAAACAACTGCTTTATCTTCAGACAAAACCAAGTATTTTTTCCTTAATTAACACAATTTATGAACCTGCTTAAATATTAGCCCTGACACAGCCACCATTTTGACACATTTGACAAAATTAACTGAAAATTAATCTTTTAGTTATACAACACAAGAATCCAAGTGTATCTTAATACCTCAATTCTCCGTTTAGCTTTGTCATAAGCACGGTCCTCCTTAGTGCGGTCATCACCAGAGTCATACTCAGAATCAGAGCTAATTTCCTTGCTGGGCTTTTTTTCCATAGATTGTTTTCCAATAGCCTGGGAGTCTGCCTCTCTCTCATCTGAAGTCTTTTCATCCTCATCTTCACTGCCTTCACTATCTTCAGATTCTTCACTCTCTTCTTCCTCTTCCTCCTCCTCATCGTCCTCCTCCTCTTCCTCGTCCACTTCATTTTGTTCTTTGACTTCAATACGGACAGGTTTGCTCTCTGCTAAAAAAAAAAAAAATCTAAAGTAAAAGTTCTCTATTAAGTTCACACCTTTGGGGGAGATGGCATGAAAAAGCAAAAGAGACTACTAAAGAAGAAGGAAGACTGAGAGTAAGTTCTACAATGAGTGCTTGTCAAGACCATTTTTCAACTTCCAGTGTTAAAAAAAAAAAAAAGAAAAAAAAAAAGAAGTGTTTCATGTTCAGAGTTGCTGGCTTGTGTTTTGAATCCAGAAGCAAAGCAAGTTTGGGGTGGGGTGAAGAACAATATTATCAGCACACTTATGTTTAACATTATTTGCAAATGTTCAGACATTCTTTAAAGTCATGTGCACTTCATAAAGAAATAATGCACCAACACCTTTTTAATAAAGATAAAATACTCCGGGTCATTACTATACGGATTCTGTACTACTGATCAGGAATGAACATTTAAGCAGATATAACAATCAGAACAAATGGTCTCTTTTTAGCCTATAAAATGTCTCATCTTCAGGTTTTCTTAGACTGTTCAGAGAAGACTAATATTTTTCATAGGAACTCTTCAATAAGCAAACAAAAAGAATTATCAAAAAATAATTTTCTTTCTTTGAAAGCTTCCCATTTATAATTACCTGTAAAATCGTAAGAGGCAAGCTGATGACCACTTTAAAACCATGGATTCTCCTCCTTACAGCACTGCTGGCAGGCTCACTGCTCTTAGAGATTAGTTACATTTCCTTGCTACACTCAGTCTCATCTTAGTAAAACACTAATTCCCAGGAAGGTTCTTTTTCTGGGTCCCATTAGCAGAGCCTTCAAATCCAAGCAGTAAGAAGTGCTATGTCCTCTCCAGGACAGTGGTACCAGACTAAAACAAACGCTCAAGAAGGTGAGCAGCCCTTAGAACTCAAAAGCACCAGAGGAACACACCTGTGCTGGAATGAAATCCATTCTGCTGTATGTATCTGTATATCAAGCACTACACTTGAAAGCACAGGTGTCAGAAGTATAGGCCTGAGCAAGTAAAAAGTACTTGATGAATAAATAGTCTTTGAGCATAAGAAACAATGAAGACAGTATGGAAGCACTAAGACCAGTGACAAACTCTTGTTTAGGACAGCTCACAGAAATACACTTTTCTCCACCACTGGAAAAAAATATCTGAGAAGTTATCCCTGCACTCCTGCACAGTTTGAAGTTCCCCATAAACATTGTTGTTGAGTGCAGACAGAATGTGGCCTTTGGCACACATGCACAGGAATACGGATGCTCTGGCAATTCTTTCCTTTCTTCCAAACTTGCCTCTCAAAGAAGCATATCATAGAATCACAGAATGGTTTGGGCTGAAAGGGACTTCAAAGACCAACTAGACCAAGGGCAGGGACGCCTTCCACTAGACCAGGTTGCTCAAAGCCCCATCCAACCTGGCCTGGAACACTTCCAGGGATGGGGCATCCACAGCTTCTCTGGGCAACCTGTGCCAGTGCCTCACCACCCTCAGAGAAAAGAATCTTTTTCTAATATCTAAACTAAACCTACTCTCAGTTTGAATCAATTTCCCCTTGTCCTGTCACTACATGCTCTTGTAAATAGTTTCTCTCGCCATCTTTCCTGTAGACTCCCTTCAGGTACTGAAAGGCCACAATTAGGTCACCCCAAAGCCTTCTCTATTCCAGGCTGAACAATTCCAATTCTCTCAGCCTTTCCTTGTAGAAGAGAACTTACTATAACACATGCACACTTAACCTTCACACCATTTTAGACTCCCACTTCTTTGAAAACTTCTCTCAGGGATACTCTCCTAGATGTTGCCAGATTCATGTAATAAAAACACTACAGTTTTGGAATGATTACTAGAGAAAGACAATACCAAGCAAAAGGTTTCCCTAAACTCCCAAAGGTGGTTTAAGCACATACTAGAGAAGAGGGTTTTTACTCCCATAAAAAAAGGACAAAAAATTACAACCCATTTATTTTAGATGGTAACTGCACATAAGAGTATTTCCAAAGGGTTGTCTTAAGCAGTATTTGCATGGCTTCTGAAAGCTCTGCTTTTGAGAAGAGGTTCTTACATCAATTTATCATCAAACTTACGTCACAATTTATCTAACAGAGCAGAGAACAAATCTAAGTAAAATATTGTTTTCTATAGAAACAGAAAACTCAGACCAAAGCCTCTTAACCAGAAAAATCGTACATTTGGTATTTACATGCCCACCTTTTTCTCCATCTTCATCACTAACCATAGCTTCCCAGTCATCCAGACCTGCATCTTCTGTTTCATCATCTTCTTCCTTTTCTTCTGAAACTAAGAAACCCAACACTGAAGTTAAAAAAACAGTCAGTCCAGCAACATGCAACATTTTTAGATGCCCCTTTTTTGACATACTGACAACTGCTTGCTGTTACTGTAATTCTATTGAATTATCTCCACATTCCATAAAAAGAAGATGCTGCATACTCAAGAAATAATCTCCAATTCTCTCCACAAAAAACATGTAGTGCTAGCACCTTTGCCTCGACAAACTTTTGTGAAAGACACAGAAAACCTACTCATCTAGTTCCTGTCTGCATATCATGCCAGTGCCTGCATAGTGCCTGCCACACAAACCTCTACCACAATCACAATCCTCACAAGGAGTTGCCCAATAACCAGTCACCATGTGTAACAAAGTGACAGAGAAACAAGCATATGAGTTACAGTAGAATTTTAACTAGTGACAAAATACAAGTTGTCTATAAAAAGGACACCAGGTACCTTAAAATAATTATACCATGGATTCCAGAAGCATTAAACATATTCATTCAGCAGGAATTCAGCAAGATTTATGAAGAGACTGCAGCTCTTAGTGAGAGACAAATGGAAAAACCTTCTCCAAAAGAAGCATTATACAATATATATTTGCTGCAGCACATGTGTCATAAATTTCAGCTCTCTGAAACAAAGACTAAGTTCCACACTGCTAGAATGTTAGCTAGGAACTAAGTCTGCTGGTGAGCCCTTGTCTTGTGGCAATGGAATGCCAATCATGAGATAAGTCAAGCTAAAATCACAGGACACATTCAGCTTTGTTTTCAAAAGCTGCACATTTTGTCAGTATTTATCTGACTTAATAATAAGGGTAAAAATTGAAACAGTCTCCTTGCTGAGGAAGAAGTCCAGTACAATGTGATTTTGACAAAGCAAGTACTGTATGTAGACAAAAATGAAGGTAACAATCACTTGCTGATAACTTAGTTTCACAAGCTAACACACATCCTCTGGATTCAGTACGTGTGAAAGCAAAACATCTGCAATAAAGAATACAATCACTGTGAATGTTGTCCTATCAGTACTAGAAGCAGAATATTTCCTCCCTACCTCCACCTAACTGCTGACAAAACAGACTTGTAAAAGCAAATGAAAAGTCAGGGGAGCGAATAAGGCACTGAATGTGCTTACTGGGGATAATTGACAAAGCCAATTGAACACTGGCGATCACCCTGAATAAGAGACCTTTTTGCACTCATTTTGAGGCTTCATGCCTTTTATTCCATAAAATTTCAGCAGTTCCTCCCTTAAGAAAGAAAAAAAAAAGGCAACTACCTCAAGAAAGGATGGCCATTTAGCCCCATCTAACAAGGTATGGTAACTATCATGCAGCACTGACACACAGGCTTAAGTGTTTGAAACTTATTAGCATTACTACCAACCTGGCTCTACTGGAAGAGGAGCCTCTTCTTTCACTGGTGTTTCCAGTTCTACAGCATCTTCAGCTGGGGAAGTTACCTCCAGGCTTTCTGAAATTGCAAGACAGGAAGTTGGTTGCTACATACTTTCAAAGTGCAAACTGACCTACTCATACATACAGTTCCACTCCAGCTTATTTGGAAAATATTTGGCTTTCTAAGCACTTGAATAGATTTATAAGATACGTCAGTTATTGACATTAAAAACTCCTCACTTTCTTTAAAAGACAAGAGAAAATGAAGTAATATGAATGAACTACCCATACTTCCCCCACTGTTCCATTAAAAATATAAACTAAAAAAAAAATATCACCGATACAATTCAGAGAAGCACCATTTTCAATTCTTTACACACACTCCATAAATGATAAGCAGGCACATAACTAATGCCAAATTAAAAAAATAAAAAAGAAGAAAAACTAGCTAAGTAAGAAATACATCTAAATTTTTTTAACTAAGGATTAGTCTTGAGAAGAGCCACAGTAGTCCCCCCAGAGGAAAGTCATAAACCACCAAAGTAAAAAACTGACACATTCAACCTACATCTCACCAGTGCAATAAATTCTAAGGTTTCAAAAATGCAAGCTCTTTGAACTACTCTGAACAACCTGCACCCAAGAGCTGAAATCTGTTTTTATATAGAAGAAAACAAATGAACAAACTGTCTCCAATTTAAAAGTACTAAAACTAGGATAAATCCCTTTTCATCCTGGGACAAACTCAGACTCAATCATAAGTCATTATTACTTAAACTACCTTGTATTTGACCTACATATGCACACAAAACATTCAATGTCACATTCAGAAAAGGCCTTTACACTCTGTACATCGCCAACATCTAGAAAATCTAAAGACACTATCCAGGTTAGGAAAAAATAACAGTCAAGTAGACTGTAAAACAAAGGATTTAGAGAGCAGACTTCAACTTTGGATCCCAATGCATCAGCACTCGGATGTGAGGGCAGGGATATTAAAAAAAAACCTCAGAGGCACCTCGAAGTGCAATTAGCTTAAGATTAGCTGACTTATTTCAGAAATACTTCCAGAAATGTGACTAATCCATTAGGTCTCCCTATATGCAAACTACACCTTCTTTATTTTCTGGCTGCTGCTGCTTCTTTCTCTTTTTGTCTTCATATATTGGCCTCTTCTTTGGCACGGAGTCTTTGGATGGCACTTCAACACCTGCAAAACAAAACAAAAAATTTGTTAAAATGAAAATTCAGGTAATTAATAAACAAACTTTGGTTTAAATAAGAACAAGTCTTCCAAAATTGGAAGATGGAGAAAGAAAAGAGTAGAAAGTAGGTTCAATGCATATTTTATCTTTTTAAAAAGTCTGAATTCAAAAGCTAGAAAACTTGAGTGAAGTACAGGTCTTCAGATACTCCTGACTCAAAAAGAAGTCAGATAACTGGAAGAAGGGGATGGCAATGAAACAAAAAATAAACAATAAATCCAATCAGATTCTACAACTGCAGGTTTGAAGTTATCACAGACCTACATAAAATGCCATGAACACATACCTCAGGTTTATCAATTTAAGGTCTGCTATGCAAAAACTTACTTAAAACCTGTCTGCCAATGGTCCTAATTTCAGACAATTTGGAGTAGTTCAGAGTCACAACTCTTCTTAAATGCTTAAGGTTATTCAGCAGATAGCATTTTCCCTTTTGCTCCATGTTGGGAGGCTCATGGCTTTTTGTTTGTTTGGAGGTTTGAGTTTTGGTTTGTTGTTGTTTCTGTTGGTTTTTTTTATTTTACAACACTGATGGTTTCAGGTATTAAAATAATGCCAGGTTCAATTCACCAGCTTCATCTTTGCCTCACCAGGAAGCAGGTGCTGTAATGTATGAAGGGATTCAATCAAAAGAAGTTTTGTGCAAAGACAAATTAAAAACTTAATTACTGCTGCACATTCAAAATTTTCTCAGTTACTGAGTGATTTATATTGCAGATTTAACAAAAATCCAGTTGTAGGAGCACATAAATAGAAAGATTCTAATAGCTACAGCAATGACTGAGGAGAAATAGCCTTTGTGTATGTTTAAGAATTCCAAACATTTTACTAGCTACAGAGATTCCTACATTTATACATCCACCTACCAGTAAAGTGTCAGATAGTGTGCTCTACAAATACAAAGACACTCAGCACTCACGTATTACTTTCTTTTTTTAGTCACAAACCAGACACCAAGAACAATTTAGGACATTTTACTTACAACATATTGGACAAATTTGCTTCATTGCAATGGAGACGGCTCATATTTCAGGGAAAAGTAGGAAAGCTCTGACATACTCCTGCAAATCCCAGAGAATAACATATCTTCCCCATGGACTTCCCCATTGTTTTTGAAGCAAAACAATGCACTTGCCTAATGGAGCACGTGAATTAATTCAACAAGATCCAGATCACTGGTCTTACAAGACCTTCAGCACAGCCCATCTGCTTTTCCTGGCATTTGGACTGCACCACTTACTTCTTCAAGTGCTTTTTTCTAAGTTCCAAAACTAACATCTTTAAACTGAAAGTAGACAGTATTAAAAAGTTGTATATTTAAAGTGTAAGATGAAAATACAGACACTTAAACCTACTTCAAAAATAAAGGAGAAGGGAGGGCACACACTGCCTTCCTTGATAACAGAGCATCTTTACATGGAATCACTTAGTACTTGCCCTCCTAGCTCCAGAGAGGAAAAACACAGAGCAATCACAGATATGAAGTTTGGTTAGGTTGTTTGGTTTGGTTTTAATTATTATTAAACTTTACTGCTTACCCTGAGCTTGGAGTAGTTTAAGAGTAGCCTCCGCTCTGGCTCTGGCTTCTCGTTGAGCTTTTGTTAAAAGCTTTCCCTCCTTCTTCAAACGCTCCTTCCTCTCTTTTTCCTTCTGTTTCTTTCTTTCTTTCCTCTCTTGCTCTAATCGTTCCTAGAAAAAGAAAGATGCAGAAACTCTAAAGCATGCTTTACACAAAAGCTGCCCAAGTATATTCTTTTTAAGAGAAACATATTAAGGATTAATTCACCAACTGCACCAGCAAGCAGACAGCAGATTAAGGTTACTCTCTCCCTTATTTTATCCTCAGAGTGAGATATATGGTACCTCCTCTTTGCGTTTTGCTTCAAGTTCCTCCAGTCGTCTTATGCGTTCTTCCTCCTCTCTTTTTGCCCTTTCCTCCTCCTCTTTCATTTTAGCCAAGGCTTCTTGCATGGCTTTAACTGTGGCTTTACTGGGACCCTTCTTCTTCTCTTTCTCTTTTTCTTCTTTCTCACCTTTCTTTTTTTTCTTGTCTTTTTTCTTTTTGTCCCCCTCATTGTCATCAGCTACAGAAAGAAGAGGCATACATTCAAAGATCCCAGAAATTTCAAAGATACTTTAAGTACAATTTATGTTTCAAATGTGATAAATAACATCAAATGAGGAATATTTTCTCTGGCTTCTACATAAACATTTCATAACAAAAACAATAAAACTGTCTCTTAAGTCATGGCCTGAAGCCTTAAAGTATCAGAGTAACAGGGAAGTGAAAAAGTACTCTTGCTATACAGAACTGTAATCATATACTGTAATGAGAATTCACCACCTGGCTTGTATTCCCATATACCTGAACGGACTACAGGCCAGAAAACACAGACACCTGTGAGCCAACACAGAGAGACAGGCATGGCTACCAAATATCCAGTACTCACAATTCAAAATAAACCAACAAACTATCCTCACTGCCTGGCACCTCTCTGGCCTTATAAAAACTACAGTATTTCAATTACAGTTTTAGAAACCATATTACAAACCTTCTGTTCCTGCAGGAGTCTCTCCTTTTTCCCCAGGGCCAGGGATTGCTGTAGCATCAGGAGAAGCCTTCTCTTCAGCTTTTTTTAGAGATTCCTTTGGCTTTGCTGGTTCTTTACCACCTTCTAGTTCTTCCTTTTCTTTCTGTTTCCTCAATTTGGCTTTTTCTTCTTCACGTTTTTTTCTTTCACGTTCTTTTTTTTCTGCCTTCTTCTGAGCTGCTGTTTTTAATTTGAATGAAGGTTCTTCTTCATCATCCCCACTTTCAGCAGCAGGAGCAGACTTTGGCTTTTGGTTTTTCTTTTGTCGTCTTCTAGATTGGGAGGCCTCATCTGATTCATCACCACTCTCGCCTGTAGACACTCCTCCCCCACGCTCTTTGCTTTTCTTAATGTTAGTTTCATCTTCTTCTGACAAATCATGTTTTTTATTTGACTTCTGAGTTTTCCCTTTGCTTTTCTTAAGCTGTGTCTCATGATCATCATCATCACTGCCAGAAAGCATGTCTTGTTTTGCTTTCTGAGTTTTTTTAGATTTTTTATCTTTATCTTCCACTTCCTCGCTGTCATAGTCATTTTCCAGATTGGCTTTTTTACTCTTTCCTTTCCTTTTTTTATCTTGTTTTGATAAGCTTTCTTCATTGTCATTTTCAACCTGGCAATTAAACAATTCAATAATCAGCCATGAAAAATTACTTGCCATCATGAGCTAAGAAGTAGCATTGAGATACATCATGAAAAATCTCTCTTATTGAAGACAAAGTTTGAAAGCAATAACTACTCCTGCTGAGTGTACCATACTTCAGCCCACAATTAAGATTTATTCTGATTGGCTTTGAATAATCACCAGCATGAAAACATGGCTTTTTTCATGATTGACTTTGCTATGAAAATATTATCAAATATAATTAAAAGAACATGCTAGCTACATGTTTCACATAGGACCTCCAACTACACTGCAACACTAGAATTTCTCTGGGACAGAAGCGTCTAGTATTCTAACTATTTCCTATTAAAAAGCCCACCTCCCTCTCAGTGTTCACCTTTCCTGTAGAAGGTTGTTCCCTGTCAACTTTCCCTCCTTGTGCCTCTATTGACAGTTCCTCCAGCTCCTTCAGGATATCATCTTCACTAGAATAAGAAAGAAGTTAGGGCATTTAAATAACTGAGTTTTCAGATAATGGAATAAGATCAGGCAGGTGGAAAAAAAACAAACTTACTCAAAATCTTGTTTCTTCTTCTCTTTTTTCTTTTTGCCTTTGGATTTCTGAGGCTCTTGATCCTTTGCAGCTCCAGCACCTTCTATCTCTGCAGCAAGGGCATCAATATCAATATCATCTTTTGCACTAAAATGAAGAAGGAAAGCAGGGTTATCACTAGTTCAAACGTTAAGTTTACATAAGTAGAAGCCATCTGAATAAAACAAATAAAAGTTTCAAAAATGCAAAATCAATCACAAAACATATGCAATGCAGGAAAAAATACCCCACGTTTAACAAACGATTGTGCACTGTTACCTTGTTCTACTCAGTAGGAAGTGAAGGAAAAAACCTTCTGCTTGAAGGGAGGTGGAACAATAAAACACATTCAGCTCTTGTAATACCGACTTTAAAAGTTTAGCTGCGCAATTTGATGTAACTTCTTGGAAGAATGTAACTAGACTGTTTGACTTTGTTCCTCCAAAAGATAAGTTGTTTGGCCCTTCAAATCACAGGTGTCATTGACAGAAAAGCAGCCACCACAATCGAAGTGTAAAAATGAAGCACAAATAGAAGAAATTTTGCAAATCACAACCAGGGAATCCAACTAAGATATTTATCTGCTCCTTCAAACACCCTTTTGCAAGCAAAAAAACTACTGTATTTTTACTAAGCAAGTAAGTGGAAGTTCTTTACAGCTTCCAACTCACAATAACAGTTGCCTCTGCTTTACTACTGGACTGAAAATTTTATTACCTCTCAAGAAAAGAAGTCACACAAATGAACAGAGTTCAGCTCCAAGCCAGACTTTAAAGCAGATCATAAAAAATACCAATGTATTGGTATTTTAGTTGGCAAGCAATCATTTGTACCACTTGCCTTAGTATTGCCTCTCTGAGGCCTAAATAAAGCCAAAAGAAGTTTTTGTCCAGACATTTTACCACCTAATCACATTTACTGTACAATTATGAGACAGGAGACTTACTTACTCCCTGCTTCACACGTAGAGCTTCAGTACTCAGATCAAAACCGGTCTGATGCTACTTTTATCACAACTTGCAGTTTCAAAATCCATTTAATCAACAAGCTGTTAATATTTAATTTAACTCCCTCTTAGATACCTGAGCAGAAAACTGTTGTTTTACAATTTCACTGTCTCATTTATTAGCACCCACTCAGGACAAATCAGCTGAAGGCCAGCCCACCAAATACCCAAAATTATATCCAGAAAATAAGGGAAATAAATTTCTTCCAGATTCAGGACTTTCAAGGCATCAGCAAATTCTAAACTACCAGAGCTTCAGTCTTGCCAATTTATAAACCCAGAAGTTGAACCTTAATAAAAAAAACCAAGTATTTAATTATTCAGCTACAGATTCTAAAATTCACTAAGTCTTAGTTGCAGCTCTCTTTGCAAAAAGGAAAGGGTTGGATTTTTTTGTAAGTGAATGCTGACACTCACAAACATTTTATCCCACATATTGGGAATACGCAAGTCACCAAACACTGTCTGTATGTGACAACAGCACAACTAAGCAACTAAGTACTCCATTTATTTAAAGGCCAAGATTGATTATTTGTGTTTTTAAGATCTTATCTTTTCTTCTGGGTAGATTGAACAAACCAAATAAAAAGCAGCACAACAAAGTACCTCACTGTACAGCACCTGTATTGCCAGAGATACTTTTAGCCAGGAGAAGAAAAAACACACCTAAAATATACATAGTAACACTCCCTCATGTGCTGACTTGACTTGTAGTACATTTGTTGAAAGAAATATATCTCTCAGATATTAAATGCAAGATCTCTGCAGTAATTCTCACCTCCCTCAAGAGAAAATACACATTTTGGCTGTTCTCACCCTAAGATGATTTGATGTTTCAGCAATTTAAGAGCTGTTTTTATAAGCAGTTTAACTGGCTGTATACCAGGGGTAACAGCAGAAATAAAAATGCCATTCACTTCTACACCTAGAATTAAAGCCCTAATGTCAGGCTAACTACATCATATCTAGGCCTACACATAGGCCCTCAAACTTGTTTTTGCATCAGTTGCTGAATATCAAGTTTATTAAGCACACTTGCTTACCCCCTTTTCTTCTAGGAGTTAACAGAGGAGACCGAGTCATAGCCAAGCATGAAATAGTTTGAAAACACCAAAATACATGCTCTACTACTACTGCTTCCAAGCTCCTGTTACTACAGGATCTTAACCATGTGGTTTTTTAGATACTAAAGCACCAGGTCTTTAAACAGCTCATATTTTACATGGATATTATCAAGGTTGAATTTTCACAATGCAGTTTAGCAGAAAGTTATGTCCAAACATAAAACACATGGGTGTTTTATTACAAGCAAAGATGCCTATGGTACCTCATGTTTTTCAGGGTACAGGCTTTAAGGGGGCAAGGGTTTATTTACTGTTAGATCAACTCACTTCAACTGAACTTTGAAGAAGAAAACTTCTTTAGGGGGAAAAAAAAAATCTCAAACACTGAAAAAACTATTTCATAGACATTAAGCTTTAAGCCACCAGCAAGAAGTTTGGGAATAATAATAAAGACTGTCCAGCTGTCACAACTGTGGCATCAATACAAAAACCTTTCCAAACTTGGCTTCCACTGCTTAGTTTCTGAAAAAATAGTCAATGGTTTCTGACCAAAAAAAAAAACCAAAACAAAACAAACAAAAAACCCCCCTCTATATTCCTCTGTATTTTCCACTACACTTCCATTTACTAAGAAGTGACAGAGCAAACTTCAAATATTTCAGCCTCAATGAAGTAAGAAGTAAAATTAAGGCTGCACGCACTTATATATACAGCTCTAATTCATAAGAACTGACAAGCAAGGATATTGGAAAGTAAAGAAATTCAAACACTGGCTTCCAGTAGTACAAGTTTATTTCCATACTGACCTTGAATTTCCTTACCTTTTAAAACTCTAATAATATTCTACTAGGATTTCATAAGAAAGTTGAAAAGAAGATTAAGAAGATGCTCCCCCTAATCCTGGGAGATGATCTTATTCCTTCTTATAAGGAACCCACTACACTTAGATACATAACAGGAGAGCTTCTTTCCTATGGGCTTTGTTAGATACACCATGGAACTTTTCCCTGTAAAGGTTTTTAAGCAGTCCCCCAACACACATTTCAGAAACCCAAACACTCTTTCAGGAACCTCCTTCTCCAAGATCTCCCCAATGGGTCTCCACTCAGCCTTTACTAGGGTCCAATCCTAAGAGGGCCTGATACAGGAACCTGAAAGGACCAGAATCCTCAAGTGGTTTTCAATTTTGACCTCAAACTGGTTTTGCATGAAGACGTTATAAACAGATTTCCCAGCCTCACTACCTTAGACCATCCAGGCTCATAATACTTTGCACTAAAAAAATAACCCCACATTTCCCCAACACAAGAGGCTCAAGGAGATCTGGAAAGTGTTAAAATGAAAACAAAGCACTACTGCATTGCTGAGAAGGAGTTACTTCCCTGATTTTCCTTTGTCTTTGTTTAGCAGGTGAAGCCTAAGCCACCCCTGTTATTCACATACTTTGATACCAGCCTCTATTTTTGCTGCTAGATATAAAAAGAGTTTTGATATTGCTTAAACAGCATTTCAATGCATTAAATTACAGCAGGAATTAGATGTGTGTATTTCACTCAAATCTAAACAAGCAGTTTTCAAAAAAATGGCTGCAGACATTTTTCCATGAAGGCCTGTGCCTAAGATAGGACAAAACTACAGTGGGGAAAGACAAGTCACATTAATTAAAGGAGAGTGCAGTAATCAATAACAAGTACACAGAGATCACTACATTTCAGATATCAAGCAAAATAATTTTTTTTTAGAATTACATCACTAATCAAAAAGAAAAAGTGCTCAACATCTCCCCTACACAATTTCACTGCCTTTTGCCATTTAAGCAGTATTACAGTAATGTGATTCTTTAAAATAGCACATAGAAACATTTACATACTTTATACTGAAAAAATATTTACCTTAATGCCCTAGAAATTACATTAAGAAATCAACAGTTGCCCGAAAGGGCTTCAGTATAAGTTGTCTGCATAAACTAATGAAAACCCCTATTGCATGCAAAAAGCCACTTAAGGATAGATACCCAAATATTCACTGGGTCACAAGTTAAATGCTGTGTTAACACAACATTCTGTACCAAACCAGGATCAAATATACCCAGACCATTTCAAGTAAGTGTTTGGAGATTTTTAAGATAGACATGGGCAACAGAGGATGTTCAGTAACATCTCTCACACAAACAAGGCATAAAATCAGGCCAGTAAGAAAAAGCAATACCCAAAACACAACTTAAGTTGCTCATGTTACATGTTAATCAAAATCAACAACAAATAAAGCTACAATTCCAAATCCCGCCTGTAAGAGAAAGTATGAAATTTCTTTCAGTGTGAAGATTAAAACAGCTAGGAAATAAAAGAGCTGTCACCTACCACTGCTCAGTCAGATGTACAAAGACATCCAGTAGCTCTGCTATTTATAAGATCCCACACAGTTGCAAGCTATTGAGTCAGAAAAGTGAAAAAAGTCTTGTGACTGATATATACACAGTCTGTAGAAAAAAAAACCTCTGCTGTGTTTCTCTTGCTATTAACAGCAAGGAAACAGTATTTAAGACTAGAAACACAGTTTAAAAACAAACAACCCAACCTCTCAGCTATTACAT
>VZRS01003502.1:595552-606765 GCA_013398055.1 Ifrita kowaldi
CTCAGCTATTACATCGCATCTGCCAAAAAAATACTAAAAGCACCTTAAGGTGTTGGGCTTATTTTATTTGAGGAGGTGCTTGTTTTTTTTAAACATGAGAAACAAACACAGTTTTGGATCAAGTTCTTTTTCTGATGCAATGGCCTGCAACAGCCAGAACCTAGAAATTCCCTGTGGAAGCCATCTCGAGACCAGAGTTGACCCTAACACAAACTCTGATTTACAGATGCTGAAATTTATGTTAATCCTAGTTTCCACATTCTAGGGCTAACTTTAGTCTTCTACAGGCATGCTTTCCCATTTTGCTTAAAAAAATCCCTCACATAGCGAAGTTCAGTTTCTAACACTTGATAACAATTAGCAAGATGTATTTTTAAATTTTGAAGTTCCACTATTTCTTTCAGTCTACAATATTACAGGCATTCATCAGTGCATCACTCACCAGAACAGAAGCTGTCATGCTCCAAATCAAGACTTAAACTTACAATTCTCAAATAACAGAAAAAAAAACAATGCTCCCTAATAAAGTATGTCATAACAGTTACAAGTACACTTTAACTATTTATCACTTTTCTCTTCCATGGAAGGTTAAAAACTTGAAACTTCAAGTACTGACATAGTTAATATATTCATCATTAAGGATTTTTCATAGTGTGAGACTGTCATACTAAGGACTGCCTGCAATATAACCTCTGCAACACACAAATCTAGGCATGGAAATCTGAAAGACTTCCTCGGCATTGCCCAGGAAAACAAAGCTAAATGCAGGAAGACAGCTATTGAAATAAGAGTTAATAAGCTTTCATCATTTTTCTTTGCTCAGTGAACTTCTGCAGCTAAAACGCATAATTGCCCTTCCTTGCCAAACAAGCTCCCCCAGCTTTCCGTGCCAGTTCTAGTGAAGGAAAGCCAACTGACCAACAGCATTTCACAGACTCTCTAATAACAGACAAGCTCATTATATTAGCAAGACCACCAGCAAACGTGCATGTTTTCCTCCTATGCTTTCTTAAGACCACACACAATTAGGACTTCCAGTACACTTATTACAGTACCTACAACACATATCCCCAAACACTGAGGAAAAACTTCATTATAAATAGGTACCGTGCAGCTACACATGACAGAGATGGCATCCTGACTAGGCAGCAGTGAGATAAAGGGCAAAGAAAAACTACTAATCCATTCACAAACTGAAAGAGTGGAGCAATAGGATTATACAAAGGAGCTGAGTTGCCCTCATTCATATCAATTTCACTCTACTGAAATTAGGTAAATGAAATTGCAGAAGTTAAATTGAAGAATTCAGCTTAAAATGAGACAAGTCCCAAGCTACTGGAAATCCAGCTTCCAGCTTTGCAAACAAAGTCGACAGGATAACACTGCCCTGCTGAAACCAAAACTAAAACGAACACACAAACTAAAAGATTACAAGCACTTTTTGATCCATTGCACTGAGCAACACAAACATGATTACTTACGCTTGCCTTCACCTTACAGTTAACATGCTAACTCAAATCATGCTAAAAACCTTTTACTTAGGATTGGTTTTAAGCTGTCCTGTAAAGGTGAAGTTGAAACATAAGAAAACACTGTACAATTAAAAACAGACTGAAACAAAGAAACCAAACTTTGATGTGCAAGGGGCAGAAGAGTCAGCAAGCTGACACAGCAAGAAAGTTGCATCACTGCTGTGAACTCACTGCCCACATTCCTGCATAATCAGAAGGCTCGTTTTTGCTGAGGCAACCTTGGAGATATTTCATCAGTTACATGACACCGGCTCTTCTAACCACCTTCAAAGGAACATCACTGTCATTAAGTAATTTTCCTTTGCTTAAGAAAAAAAAAAGTCCTTGACCTTCAAAAAAGACTGAAGAGAAGCTGAACCATCTGTTTCCACATGTTTGGTTTTGCAGTAGTTTTAGACCAAGTAAAACTAATACTTTTAGACAGATCTTTACCATTATCTCCCTAGAGCACCTTATCCATCCTATACATATGTGAGCTGTAAGCCCAGTAATAAAGATGCCACTTTGGAAGTAATCACTTAGTTGTTCAAAACCCCGCATCACCAACTTGTTCTTTAAGTGGGTTATGAAATGAAAAATGCAGGCATCTGCTGGCTCAGCAAGGCTATTCAAAACATGAAAACAAAACCCTGGCCTTTTTCTCATTTTGGCCTATCAAAGTACATCAGCACTACAAGCTTCTTTTTTGTTGTTTTTTCCTGCACTGAAAACATTGAACTTACATATGACTGAGACAGTTTGAAATTCAGGAAAGGATGAACTGTGCTCCTTTCTCAGCCCAGAAAGTGAAGGAGTGTCCATATGAGCACCAGCTATGCAACCCACCACTGCTGCTGAGAGTGCTTAAAGAATAATAATAAAAATCACAACCCCAGAAACAAGGCACCTTCCTCTTGCCTTTACCTCAAGCTATGGCGTAGGGGAGGGGAGAATTGACTTCCTTGCCCGTTCCCAGCCACATTTTCCCCTGTCATCAGCTCAGGCAATCCTGTGGCCACAAGTTCTTGCAGAAAACCCTTTTTGGGCAGCAGATCAAAACACACACCTGATTAGTACTGTGGGTCCATAAGCACTGAATGCACTGCAATGGAAGCAGGTACAGCCGGCAGCTGGGGACAGCAAGAGTGACACCACAGGGTTTGAAATGTTAAACAGCTCAACTGGATTGAGTCTTATGTAGAACTACACCTTTGTGATTTTTCATAGATGAAGGAAGCTGGTGAAGCTACCAAATTACATGAGAGAGCAAGGAAGTAAAATCTGACTAAAAGGGTAATTGCTTTTCATTCAGGCTCCCAAGACAACGATTCCATTATTAATATTAAAGAGTCATGCCTTCTCTTTCAAGTTTGGCTGGGGAAAAAGAGTGACATAAATATCAGCTAAGCAAAACCTTCTGAAAAAAAAAGATAGATAACTACATCTTTAACCCAAACAGATTCTAGAAAAATAAGAAGTCTCCTTTACATAACCCAGATTAATTTTTAAATAACAAACAAACAAACAAACAAAAATCAACCAGAAAAGAAGAAAAAAAGAAAGCATCACCAAAAGAAGAAAAAAAAACACATCACAACCTAAAATTCCCATTTAAACAAAGACACAGCAAAACTTCAAGATAAAAAGCTTCTGTTGTGGGTAGTAGCTGGCAACATGGCTCTCTGGAATAAAGCAGCTCTTCAAGGTTCAGTTTATGTGTTTACATCTCAAGAGAATAAGATGACTAAAAGCATGGAATAAGAAACACTAAGTAAAAAAATAGCATTCAGTCTTCCCTGAAGAAGTTCTTTTGGGTTTTTTTTTTTTGTTGTTTAAGAAAAGCACAACGGTAACAGAAACTACCACCAAGTTCAGTGTTTCACAACTTCCAGATCCTACACATCTCACTGTATAAAATCAAAATACATCACAAAAACACCACATCACAACTACACTTTACATTGCTGATAATCCTGAAGAGCAAACGATGCCCACCTACATTAACTATAATTAAAACCAATACTTCATCTTACAGCATGTAGTTAAAGAAACATATTTCAGTGTTAAGACGCAGATTCATGTTTAACATTTCAGAACTATTGTGAAAAAAAGAAAATAAGAAAACCCAAAGTGACACACAGGAAGAATAGATCATTGGTGCTGCAAACACCAAGATCTTCAAAAGACTTCTGTAAGGCACCAACTGCTTTCAGGCCAGAACACCCACCAGATTGCATCGCACTTTTTCAGCCAAGTTTAATGACCGAATTATGTGCACACATAATTTGTGTGCAGAAAAATTAATTCCTCTACCAGTCTTAGGGGACCATTTTTGTGGACAAGTCAGAGGGAACAGGAAAAGGAATGTTACGCAAGCATTAAGAGTTAGTAAATTGGAGGTTGTGTCCAGAACTGTAACCTTCACTCCTAGGCAGCATCTAAGTGATGAACAGCACAGACCAAACGTACAGCGATGCTCAGAGTCAGAAAAACATGACAGCAAAATGCAATTAAAACCATCAAAGGTTTGTAGAGCTTGTATGGCTTGATGTTATGAGTGCCAACAACAACAGCAAACTTCAACTTGCCTCTATTCTGAGCAAGGCTTTCCAGATGTCTTCAGAGACCTGAAACAACAGATTCTGCAATTCCTGATGACTTGCATTGTACTGTTTTCATAATTTTCATAAACAGTAGTTACACAGGAGATTTAGATGCCCCTATGAAGATAGTGAAAAGGATAAAGACTTCCACAAGAAAAGCTGCTTCTTACAATCTCCTTAATGCAGTGTTTTTTGGTTTATGCTGCCCTTACCACAGATATTTCAAGATCCTTATAGACTTTTTACAATGATGCTTTGCTTTAAAATAAAATCCAACAAGTATATATAGTTTTCTTATAAATATGAAATGCCTGTGTTAAAAACTATAGGTTTGGGGGAACTGAAATATACATTTGCATAGAACAGGACAATAAATTTCTGTAATGGCAAATTTATTTTGCATTATTTTACTCCATCTTTCAGTACAAAATCTTCCATCTTCCAGATGAGATTGGCAAAACAGGGATTTCAAGGGTTTATCAGCTGTTCTCCTTGATGAAGCTGAAGAAAGCTTTGCTTGTGGAAATATTTTTGAGAAGCAGATTAACTTACAATGGCACTGGTGTACAGAATGTTTCCAACTACGTTCTGGCCTTCATAGAACTTCCCTACACAACATTGAGAGGATTTTACTTAACACACTTATAGAAAAGGAACCAAACAGACTGACTAGCAGACAATACCAGGGATTTAATTTGTAGAACAGAAAGCAATACACAGCAGCAGTAAGACAGAACACTGTAAGACTTATTTTAGTAGCAGTGTTCACTCTTGGCTGCAGAATCACAGCAGCACCTGTAACTTCTAAAGCAATAAGCATGAATGATCAGAGTGGAATGCCTAGGCAACAGGTCACATTATTAAAGGGCAGAAAAATAAACACACCTAAATACTACCTACTGGAAGCTAAGGAAAACTATTAAGAGAAAAGGAAGATGACTTAAAGCTGGGAGAAGAGGAAAAAACACATTAAAAGCTAACACCATCAAAGGGAAAGACCCATATTCTAGACAAGCAATAATCTGTAACATAGAGTACATAGCACACTCACTAGGAAACCTAAAGCAGCAATTTGAGGCTCAGATTCAAAGCAGAGTTCCGTAGTTCATAACAGCCTTTCTTCACATACATTAAAAAAAAATCCTAACTAAATTCCAAAGAAAGTAGGATAGAACTTTGACATACCTTCTGTTGTTATAACCATATCAAAGAACCACAGCATAACACTACTCCCAGAAGGAGCTAGACTATACATCAGAACACATGCTCTTCAATTAGGAAAGCTTGAAAAACTCATATACCTCATATTTTTATTGAAATATTTCCTATGAAGTTTCATTGGAAAGTGAGTGATCACCACAAACAAAAATTCCAGAGAGGAAACAATTAAAGCAACTTCCCTATAGTTTAGGAGCTATTTTGCCCAAGACACTCTCCACCTTTACAAAGCACCTAACACACCACAAAGTGACCATGTATCTGACCATTCTAGATGGCATTCTTCACTGGCAGATTCACACCAATCAAGCAGCAAGAGTCACTTACAGAGTTCCAGAGCAGCATAACAGAGGTGCTGGTACAGTATGAACAGATTTGTAGTGTTCAGGTAGCAATCTGTATTCATAACAGGCTACAGTCTTGCATTTTCATTCTTTTNAGTTCTTTTGTGTTTTTTTTTTTTTGTTGTTTAAGAAAAGCACAACGGTAACAGAAACTACCACCAAGTTCAGTGTTTCACAACTTCCAGATCCTACACATCTCACTGTATAAAATCAAAATACATCACAAAAACACCACATCACAACTACACTTTACATTGCTGATAATCCTGAAGAGCAAACGATGCCCACCTACATTAACTATAATTAAAACCAATACTTCATCTTACAGCATGTAGTTAAAGAAACATATTTCAGTGTTAAGACGCAGATTCATGTTTAACATTTCAGAACTATTGTGAAAAAAAGAAAATAAGAAAACCCAAAGTGACACACAGGAAGAATAGATCATTGGTGCTGCAAACACCAAGATCTTCAAAAGACTTCTGTAAGGCACCAACTGCTTTCAGGCCAGAACACCCACCAGATTGCATCGCACTTTTTCAGCCAAGTTTAATGACCGAATTATGTGCACACATAATTTGTGTGCAGAAAAATTAATTCCTCTACCAGTCTTAGGGGACCATTTTTGTGGACAAGTCAGAGGGAACAGGAAAAGGAATGTTACGCAAGCATTAAGAGTTAGTAAATTGGAGGTTGTGTCCAGAACTGTAACCTTCACTCCTAGGCAGCATCTAAGTGATGAACAGCACAGACCAAACGTACAGCGATGCTCAGAGTCAGAAAAACATGACAGCAAAATGCAATTAAAACCATCAAAGGTTTGTAGAGCTTGTATGGCTTGATGTTATGAGTGCCAACAACAACAGCAAACTTCAACTTGCCTCTATTCTGAGCAAGGCTTTCCAGATGTCTTCAGAGACCTGAAACAACAGATTCTGCAATTCCTGATGGCTTGCATTGTACTGTTTTCATAATTTTCATAAACAGTAGTTACACAGGAGATTTAGATGCCCCTATGAAGATAGTGAAAAGGATAAAGACTTCCACAAGAAAAGCTGCTTCTTACAATCTCCTTAATGCAGTGTTTTTTGGTTTATGCTGCCCTTACCACAGATATTTCAAGATCCTTATAGACTTTTTACAATGATGCTTTGCTTTAAAATAAAATCCAACAAGTATATATAGTTTTCTTATAAATATGAAATGCCTGTGTTAAAAACTATAGGTTTGGGGGAACTGAAATATACATTTGCATAGAACAGGACAATAAATTTCTGTAATGGCAAATTTATTTTGCATTATTTTACTCCATCTTTCAGTACAAAATCTTCCATCTTCCAGATGAGATTGGCAAAACAGGGATTTCAAGGGTTTATCAGCTGTTCTCCTTGATGAAGCTGAAGAAAGCTTTGCTTGTGGAAATATTTTTGAGAAGCAGATTAACTTACAATGGCACTGGTGTACAGAATGTTTCCAACTACGTTCTGGCCTTCATAGAACTTCCCTACACAACATTGAGAGGATTTTACTTAACACACTTATAGAAAAGGAACCAAACAGACTGACTAGCAGACAATACCAGGGATTTAATTTGTAGAACAGAAAGCAATACACAGCAGCAGTAAGACAGAACACTGTAAGACTTATTTTAGTAGCAGTGTTCACTCTTGGCTGCAGAATCACAGCAGCACCTGTAACTTCTAAAGCAATAAGCATGAATGATCAGAGTGGAATGCCTAGGCAACAGGTCACATTATTAAAGGGCAGAAAAATAAACACACCTAAATACTACCTACTGGAAGCTAAGGAAAACTATTAAGAGAAAAGGAAGATGACTTAAAGCTGGGAGAAGAGGAAAAAACACATTAAAAGCTAACACCATCAAAGGGAAAGACCCATATTCTAGACAAGCAATAATCTGTAACATAGAGTACATAGCACACTCACTAGGAAACCTAAAGCAGCAATTTGAGGCTCAGATTCAAAGCAGAGTTCCGTAGTTCATAACAGCCTTTCTTCACATACATTAAAAAAAAATCCTAACTAAATTCCAAAGAAAGTAGGATAGAACTTTGACATACCTTCTGTTGTTATAACCATATCAAAGAACCACAGCATAACACTACTCCCAGAAGGAGCTAGACTATACATCAGAACACATGCTCTTCAATTAGGAAAGCTTGAAAAACTCATATACCTCATATTTTTATTGAAATATTTCCTATGAAGTTTCATTGGAAAGTGAGTGATCACCACAAACAAAAATTCCAGAGAGGAAACAATTAAAGCAACTTCCCTATAGTTTAGGAGCTATTTTGCCCAAGACACTCTCCACCTTTACAAAGCACCTAACACACCACAAAGTGACCATGTATCTGACCATTCTAGATGGCATTCTTCACTGGCAGATTCACACCAATCAAGCAGCAAGAGTCACTTACAGAGTTCCAGAGCAGCATAACAGAGGTGCTGGTACAGTATGAACAGATTTGTAGTGTTCAGGTAGCAATCTGTATTCATAACAGGCTACAGTCTTGCATTTTCATTCTTTTCCTGCTCACTACAGCTATCATCTCACTCAGGGTCTTGTTATAGAAATAGGGTATAAGTACATAGGGACAAAATTCATCCTCATCCTCATTTCCGATCTTACTTCCTGGACATACATTAATACCCACCGGTATGGCCACTACCGTACTCGGCAGAAACAGGGGAGGAAAAAACTCTACTACAGAACTCAGAGCAATGGGGATAAGGGGAGAAAAGCAGAGTAAAGATTACTCGTACCTTACATAATTTGTCTCAGTGTGTTGAGCAGAAAATCTCCTTCTGTCATCACATCAATTCCCAAACAAATATTCACAGCACAAACATAACCACCTGCATCTTCCCACATGCTTCCTCTGCACTACAAGTTGTGCCCATGAGCTGCCACATGCTTTGGGAGCTGCAGCCAAAAAGGATATAAGTGATTGTACCTGTAAACTAACTGCTGGGAAAGAAGAGAGGAAAAGGAGGAAATAAATAGCACGGCACTATATGGCACAGAACTGAAGATGCAGCAAGCAAATCCAACTGGAAGCCTTTGATTACACAGTGCCATTCCTCTCTCACTTTACTAGAAATGGAAGGGAGACTGATGGGGGATTTTGGAACTCCAAATTCAAGCCACAGCTGCAAACATGCAGAGCATCCTCTCTCTCAGGAGAACTTGACATTCACAAGGATGTCATCTAGAACCAAGACCACCAGAAAAAAAACAAGAACCAAAAGTTACCTCTGCAGGTAACACCTATTCCAAAATATCACTGGCCTTCCAGGTCCATCCTCACTTCCATCCCTCAAACTCCCTGCTATAAAACACACCCGTCTAACCATCCTATCCTCCTTTCTCAAACACATGCCTGTTTGTATTCTTCTTTCATATCATCCCTCTCACTGCCATACAACTGTGTAGCCCTGTGACAGTACTGTCCTTGCTACGAGCAACTCCTAAGCTTGGTACCACATTTGCAAGACCTCGGGACTAAAGCCTGTCAAGGCTTACTTTGGTTGAACTTCTGACCTGCCTGCAACTGTTCCTTGATTTAGCTGTGACAGCAATTTCCCTAATTAACCAGGTGCCTATGCCTAATTGATTCTACTTTTGTTTACCTGGGCACGCTGCAACCATAGTTTCATGCAGAATCAGTGACAAACAGTCACTGCACAGCATGACATATTCACAACTCCACGACAATAATGTGGTGTAGAGAAATACAGGCCTGGTACAGGAGCAATGGCCTTGAGAAGGGAAGAGACAGGACACAGCAGAGCACAGGCATGGGATAAACAGAGATGGCTTCTACAGACTCGGCACAGGACACCCCACAACTTGAGAGACGCTGGCTAAAAGAAACACAGACCTGAACAAAATTGGTTTTTAGGGGTAACAAACAAGAAAGAAATAGTCTTTAATACACAGTCCCTTTCACTTATTTGGATGTACTGTGGAGCTAGCCAACAGAAGTAGCTAACCACAGAGCTTCATGGAACAATCAGTGAAGAGCAAAGTCACATTAGCAAGCATACAAAAATGATCTCAAGCAGACCCTAGAGAGAGGAAGATGAAACTACAACCATGAGCAACCACACACTCCCGGTAAAGGACACCTGATGCTGACAGCTCTCTGCAGCAGCTCACCACCACCACCAGGATGAAACCACTGACCTTAGGACTTGGCAACAGAGAGCACAACTACTGTAACAGCACTGTTGTTCTTTCTTTTTTGCAACATTTAAATCTGAACTAATAATCACTAGGCTCTAAAGATTCCAACTATTCTAACAAGAAATTCTTGACCTTTCCTTTAAGGTACGCTTCCATTTTTAGACACAAACGACATTTTGTATGTAGCATCCCAGAGAGGCCTGTGCTCAGTAATTTACATAGAGAAATATGAGCAAGGATACACAGAGAGAACAAAGTATCCAGCAGGCACCAAGACTCTCAAAGTGCTCCCTACACAGCAGCCACTACCCCTGAAACGGCCCCGAGAAGCAGAGTTTCAGTACCCGAAGGCTTTTCCACACATCTGGCATCTACCACACTGCGTACAAAGACGAGCACAAGGTCTTCTTTCCTTTAGCGTACAAATATCGAACCCTTCCCTCCTCTTTCTAAAGTCACACTCAACTCACCTCCTTGACAGAGCTTCTCCCAAGATATTCCTGTGAAATACAGCCCGTGAAACATGTTGATGACACCAGACACTAAAAAGCGACACACATGGCACGGTAATAGGCATCAGGAAAACAGTCAGATGAGGAAAACACCTAACTGAGAAAACATTCATTACCCAGAAAGGATCGGAGAAACTGAAACAGTTTTATACCCTTACCTGATACAGAGTATCAGCCTTAAGTAAGCATCAATACTTACCTAAATACCAAGAAGTTCTTAGAGATGAAATAGTATTTTGTGAAACAGCTGTCATGGGGAGAACTTCCAGAGAAGAAACACTTAATGGCTCAAGGAAAAAACGTTGTAGTTTCTAGTTCATACACGTTTCAAGACATCAGTTTTCATTTAACTACCTGTCACTACTAAAAACTAAAAACGGTCTCTAAACAGACTGTTTCTTTGTACTATTACTATATAGTGATAAGTAAAAATACATTCTCTCCTGCTAGAGCATATATAGACATTGTCATACGGTCAGCATTCCATATGGTTAACACAACTGCCTTTATAGGAAACTCTTACACACAAAAAAGTTCACAGATGGGGTATGTCCACGACGATATGAACATAACGACAGAGGCGACTCTCTTAACCTCCAAACACTAAAATATCCAGCATCTGCATTTATTAAACAAGCATACGAAACATGTAGGTATCAGTGTCACAGCACGATCTACAGCACTAACACCCAGTAAGACATAAAAATAATTAAGAAACCCACATTTGAATCACTTCAATTGCACTAAGCAGCTATTTTTCAGCTGGAAATCAAGCCGCCTGCCCCTTCACGGACAAACACACGGACGGCCGGGCC
>VZRS01003502.1:607089-686826 GCA_013398055.1 Ifrita kowaldi
GGGCAGGAGGAGGTGGCCGACGATCACAGAGACAGCGTGGAAGCCAGGCAGCAAACACCAGGCACTGGGGCAGAGGGGGTCTCAGGTGCAACCCCACCTTCTTGTGGCCGTGTTCCTCAGGAGCAAAGCAAGATGGAGCAGAAACAACAACGCTCACAGGGAGCACAGACATCATTTTATGTATTTATTTAATAGGCTTTGTGAGCTGCACGTGTTCTGTTGTTGTCATCCCTGCCACCGTCATTCCTTTGGTCGACAGAGCAAGGCTCACTGTTCTCTACACCTTTCAGGCTCAGGATCACCACCTCCATCTTGCCTCGCACCCTGGCTTCTTACTTCCCTCTGCCTTCAGACAGTAGTAGCTCCTTATCTCTGCCACCCAGGCTCCCAGCCGACTGCAGATAAGGCCGAGTTTATCTTCCCACCGCGCCTTCCCCGTCAGCGCACTTTGGTACCGGGGAGCCAGATTTCCAAGAAAGAAGAAAGCAGGACACTTGTTTCGGTTGTTTGTGGGGTTTTTTTTGGGGGGGTTGTTTTTTTTTTCTGCTGTTGTTTGTTGTTTGCTGTTTGCTTTTTTTAAAAAACAGGCTTTATTATCCCATTAGTTATATCAGCGGATCTTCCACCGCACTTACAGGAAGAAGCAAAGAGACGGCGAGCCCCAGCTGCTGCGGCACAGCCCGCGTTCTCGGCGAGCCCGTCACTTACCTCACGCCATCACTCCGGGGCCCGGCCCCGCGGCTCCCGACCGCCACACCCCCGCTGGGCCCGGCCTCGGCCTCACGCCCAAGCCCGAGCAGGAATCCCCCAAAGAGCAGCAGCAGCGGCGGCGGCGGCAGCAGGCGCTGCCACCTCCCCCTACACAGCCGCCAGAACGGCGAGAAAGTGAGTTGGAAGCAGGGGGCGCGTCCTGCCCCGCCCCNCAGCACCGAGCCCGGGGCAGGGTGGGCGGCGCGGCGTCCCTGGAAAGCCCGTCCTGAGCTGGGTGGGTGGATTGTTTGTGGCGTTGTGTGTAGCGGCTCCGCGGAGGGAGGCGCGCGGCGCCTGCGCGGTGCCCCCGCCGTGTGCCGCCCCGTTCGGCCGGGACCCCGGCGCCCCTTCCCGGCAGCACCGCGTCTCTGCCGGTGGTGCCGAGGCTCTTGGCTGCGTAGGAGAAGCCTCTTGGCACCCGGGGTTCCGCAGCTTGGGAGCCGGGAGACCGCTGGGGAGCTCGGATTGCAGTGGGGACTGGCGGGGGGGGGGNTGCAGTGGGGACTGGCGGGGGATGGTCCTGTTTTCCTTCCTGTTTGCTTAGAGGACGAGCTTCCCTTTGCCCCAGCTGAGCAGGGTCTCTCCGTCTCCTGGAGACCTGCCGGCCTCTGATCTTCGCCGGCAAGGTTCTTGTTCCCTCTGGACACACAAGAAAGGGGGAGAGGAAACAGACTGTATGGTTAGCAGCTTTGGAAAGAGGGAGGTAGAGCAGGGTGCCGCGGGTCAGAGCGAGTGTGGCGGTGACACGTGTGGCAGCAGGCTGGGCACTGCTGGTGCTGCAGTACGCCTGGAACGCTGCCGTGGTGTTGGTGCTTTTCCCGTCGTTACTTAAAGTGTTTCTCTTGCCTGTGTATGCAAGGTGTTCACAGAGCCAGTAACGCTGGCAGTTGGCCTGGTTTGAAATACAGCCAAGAGTAGCCTGGAACCCAAATTCAGCACGTCAGACCCGTGGTCAGCAGGTTGAGAGCCTGAGTAGGGTGACTGTGCACTGTCACTGTTTCAGAACTGTCAGTCACTACACTGATAATTTTCTGCACTGTAAGTTTATTGGGAAGAACAGTCGATTGTGTTGTCACAGCTCTTCGTGCACCCTAGTTAGTGTTTTGTGTCTTTTGATGTGTTTGGGCAGGGAGAACTTTACAGAAAAGTATTTTGGCTGTGTTTCTTCACACAGCAATTAGGTAGTCGTGGCTTTGAAATCCTCTTGCTGGCTGCCATAGGGTGCTGTTTGCAACAGTAATTTTCTGGTACTAATTAAAGCAGTGTATTAGCCTAAAGCATTTGCTGTTGAGCACCTTGTCTTTCTTGTAGCTGAGGAGAGGAGTGTTAATTCGGATTTAAATATGTTAATGTGCCTGAGGGGCTTAAAGTAATTGCATTTAAACTACTGGCACAAATATACTGAGCGTTTCTTAAACTTGTTCTGAGGCATATTCTACCTCCTCCCAGCAACTTGGAGCTTTCCAACTCAATCTTCTTGTTTCATAATATTTAGTAAAGTAGGTACATATGGCTCAGGATGAGCATCCTTTTGGAACTGGTGAGTTTTTCGTCTTTATATTAACAAGCAGTTTCAGGTTCCTGTGCACTTTCAGTAGCTGCTCTTGGGGCTTAGAGAGTATGACTTGACTTGTATCTTTGCCATCTGTGTTCATCATGAAAGTATTCTCCGAAGTGGGTTGCAGTAAGGAAAAGAACTATCTGCTGTCTACTCCTGTCTTCAAATAGCTTTTTGTTTGTCTGTGGTGTGAACTGCAAGCAGAGAGAGATCAGGCTTTTAATTGTTTGTGTAAATGTTAATTCCTTGTTTCACTGTTTCTGCAGCTCTGAAGAGATCACTTTCCAGCTAAAGATGGCTGCTGATACCTCTGTTGATATCCTTCAAAAAGTTCTGGAGAATGAAATACTTCAGACAACCAAGGTTGTGGAAGAACATCTGGATGCTGAATTACAGAAGCTGGACCAAATGGACGAAGATGAATTGGAACGCCTTAAACAGAGGAGGCTTGAGGCCCTAAAAAAGAGCCAGCAGCAGAAACAAGTAATTTCTGTAGTACAGACTCTTGATGTGTAGAGTGTAACAGACATTTTGGAAACCCTTGGGAAATTATTTATGTGAACTAAGTATTTTGGGGTTGTTTGGTTGGTTTTGTGGATTTCTCCTTCTTTCTCTCCTTTCTGTGCTTATTAATTTTAAATTATCCAGGAAACCAAATGTCTGTCCACATGTGCATGCTTTGTGTTTTTTAACAGGAGGAGAGAAGCACCTCTGTGATTGTTACAATAAGGATAGGATAAAGAGTCTCATACAGAGATTTGAGTGTTCACTGAGCATTGCTGTCTGGAAGCATAAGCCCTGTAGGCAACCTAATCATAAGGCTTTAGGCTCCTTCTGAAGCTTCCTTCTGAAGCTTCTGGATTGTTACTTACAGCATGTAAGTGATGTGTGCCCTCCTCTTACAGTATTTTATAGAAGGATGAAACAGGATTTTTCCTTATTTCTAGGTTGGAATAATTTATCATACTCCTTCTAAGCCAATGAAATGTTGTCTTGGTATTACTGCTCATTTCTTCTTACAGGAAGGAAATTCTCCCTTGGGACCTGATACCTCATGTCAAATGAGGTGGTCTTTATGCTCCCTCAGAGCTCTTTTTGAGCAATAGCTTACAC
Source organism: Ifrita kowaldi (assembly GCA_013398055.1). Lineage (NCBI taxonomy): Eukaryota > Metazoa > Chordata > Aves > Passeriformes > Cinclosomatidae > Ifrita > Ifrita kowaldi. The sequence continues at coordinate 610,511 of VZRS01003502.1, forward strand.
CATAATTTTGGTAGCATATGGTGCGAGACCTGAATTATAAGTAGGGAAAGCTGTAGGTTTCTTAGCTTATTCCATCTGAGCTAACCTAAACAAGGAATTGATTGTGTTGGGGGAGAAGTGACTTGGCTGAAAGGAGATGCTCTGGCTGTGATGTAGTCCTTAAAAGCTAATACCAGACTTTGAAATGGGAATGCAGTGAAATGTCATGGCGTGGTGGGGATGCTGGAGGACAGGCAGTGCCAGCAGCTCTGATTCTGTGAACACGGAAGTAGAGAAAGTGGCACGCTATTGTCTTGTCTTCAGAAGTTCAGTTTATATTTGATTCTAGTGTTTTTCTTTTTCAGAAGTCATAACACTTAGATGTCCTTGTGAACATGTGATAGATCTCATGCAAAAACTTTTTCATGTCATTTGATTTTAAGTCACTGTTCTCACACACTTTCAAATGCAAATGTGGAGTAGGATACTGCTCAGTAAAAGGAGTGTGCTGTCACATTCTTCTGGAATAAATCTGTGGAGAGGGGAATTAATGCATAATCACTGTTGAGGGATGTGAGTCCTTGATTGGCATCATGATGACTTCTTCATGTGCTCATACTTCCATGAATTTTTAATGTAAATATTCAGGAGATTCTTTGTTCTATCCTAATTTAGCTTACACGATATCTTTGGCTTGCTGGGAAACCTTTTTTTTTCCTTCACTCCGCTAAGACAAAACTGCAAGATTAGGGGCAGTGATTTATCTAAATTTTTATCCCCAATGGAAAATGAAGGTTTTTGTCAAATTTTGTCATACTGCACTACTTCTAATAATTTAGATTTGTCTGTACTTGTTTTAACACACTGCAATTAACTTTTAGTAACATAGAGGCTGTGGGTTTTTTCCCTAAGTGTGTTTGTCAGAAGTGTGGAAGATTAGCTCTTTGGAAACTGTATTTGCACACTTAATCAGACAGTTTTTGAAGTTACCTCTAGATTTTAGCTTGTGAAATTCTGTTTCTCCATCGATGTTATGACTAATGGTGCACATGTGTTTTCTGAATGTTTTTCTGTGAGCCTGGTTCATGTTAAGATCCCTGTAGTGTGTATTTGATAGGTAAATGTCTATTGCGGATGAGTTAGTGGGCTTTTTTCTCACTGATTTTTTTCATACAGTAAAAAATTAAAATAAATTTATTTAATTCATATAATGACTTGACTAAGTTTAAGACAAGAGTTCTTTGAGTGTATAAAAACATTTCCGAGAGAATAGCCCAAGCTGTCAGTTGGCAATTTTTCAAATGCCAGGCGTTTTTGTTGTATTCTTTGAACTAGTCTTGTCTTACTGAGAGGCTGCATTACAGAAATTTATGTAGCTCTGTACAAGATTTGTATTTCCAAATAAGCAAGGTGGCCTTATTTGTGTATTTTCAAGATAAAACTAAAGGGGAGGAAGTATTTGTTTCTCCATTACTATACGAAACGGGTTTTCACTGCAACCCCCCTCTTCCATTCTCTACAAGCTGTAGAGTTTGCACAACAGGTAGACTAACAACCTCCATACTAATTATTTGCTTTTATGTTTTCCAAAAGGAGTGGCTTTCAAAAGGACATGGAGAGTATAGAGAAATCCCAAGCGAGAGAGACTTTTTCCAAGAAGTCAAAGAAAGTAAAAATGTGGTTTGCCATTTCTATAGAGATACAACGTTCAGGTATAGTAAATAAGCTGTGCTGAAGAAACCTTTTGTTTAAAGATGTCTACAGAAACAGATGTGGGTTTTTGTTCTTTCAAATCCCACACATGAACAGGCATTTTTAGAAGTATTCACATTGCTTCATTATAAATCTCAGTCACTTTTCAAGACATTTGATTTTTTAAAATGTATTTTCTCCATTACAGTTAATCTGAACATGATTTGACAGCAATTAATACTCTGCTACATAGTTGATTAGAACATAGATGTATAACCTCTTTGACAATATTTGTGTTTCATTATTGATTTAGTTTGAGGCAGCCAGGTCTGTAAATGTAGACCATACAAGAGCAGCATTTCAAAAAGATGGCCTTGGTCATTCCAGACAGAGATATTCTGGGTGGTTCTGGCAAACAGAAATAAAAATATAAGCAAAATCTTGTCTAAGTATCTTGAGAATTTAACCTTTTACTTTGAAAGGATCAGTTGGAGCTGCTTTCCCTTTGTGCCTGTGCCTTTGTGATTCTGTCACTTTTTTTAGTGTGTGAGACACCTAGATCTGAGAATATGTGCTGACTCAGAATAGGAACCCAAACTAAGATGTTCCACTTCCTTGGAAGAATTTCAGAAGTTCTGGATTGTAGGCTGTTCCTCACTGGGTCTCTCTCAATGTGTTCTGTTAAAATGCAGTTGCAAAGTAGAGTAGTGTATGGAAGGCGGAGCCAGTTGTCCTGGTTTTGGTTCATTGGGGGTTTTTTCCCCCCAAAGGTGTTATGTTCTCCCTAGCTTATAGAAACTGAAACAGCCTCCATGTGAGAAATTGAAAGAGGTCAAGGCTCAATTTTGCAGTGAGGTATCTGTGTCCTACATTTTCTAAGACAAATAGCATTTCTGTTTGTCTAGCTTTTACTCAAGAAGGTGAAAGGCAGGCACTGCAAATAAAGTAGCTTAGGACAGGTTTGGGTTCTTGTTTCTTGAGTCAGCAAAGTCTGTAGGCTCAGACAGGAGAAGGAACTTCAGAGAAAGTGCTTTGTAAAATGTGTCATGCTGACAGACAGCTTGAAGCTCGTGTGTTGGGTTTACCAACCACCACATCAAGTTGCTTTCATCTTTGTGAGTCCAGCTTTTTCATCTGTTCAGCTCTCCTCTCGAGGTTAAGGACAGTCACATCACAGAGTTCATGCAGCTAAGCCAAACCGCTTAGAGAAGACAATTCAGAAAGCTGAGATTGTAGCTGACAAGTCCACAAATCTCTGTGATCTGATAAGTATTTTGAGCAGTTCATGTCACTGTCCCATAGCTGAGAAACAATAATTGTATGCTCACTCCTGTTCCATGGCAACAGAAAAGCAAAGAATTTTTGCCTACAGCACTCCTGTGCAAAGCAGTCTGGGCAAATAACTCTTTTTTCACTTAGACTGAGTTACTGCATCTCAGCTGTGAAGGTAGTGACTGAAAAATCCAAAACACTGTAACACGTTGAGAGTACTTCTCTGAAGAAATCTTCTCTAGAGAGATTTTTCCAGTTGACAGGCAGTGAAGCTAGAGCTGTAACAATAGAAGTCAGAAAGAAATGTCATCAATAAGTGGAGGCCTCAAGAAATGAGAGCGAGGCTTTCAGTGTATGGAAGGTAATTAGGAAGAAATTAGAGAAAAGGATGGTATAATTGTACAGTAAAGGTGCTCCAGGCTGTTCCTCTATTAGTCATTAAATCCAGCTACCTCTGAAATGTACTTTCACTTGAAACTAGATTCTCAATTACAAAGGTCATGTCTGAGTATTAACATGATAGAACTAGCTCTTTACTGCTCCTTTTGAACTTTCTCTTAAATGCATATATTCTTCAGCTTATTCATTCTAACCCTTTATATGTTTGGGGTTAATTTTTCCACAGGTGCCAAATAATGGACAAACATTTGACTGTATTGGCAAAAAAGCACATCGAGACAAAATTCTTGAAATTAAATGCTGAAAAATCTCCTTTCTTGTGCGAGAGACTGCGCATCAAAGTAATTCCCACTCTAGCACTAATAAAAGATGGAAAAACACAAGACTACGTCGTGGGTTTTACTGACCTCGGTAACACTGATGACTTCACTACAGAAACCTTAGAATGGAGATTAGGCTGTGCAGACGTAATTAATTACAGGTAATTAAGTGTTTCATGATTCTTTTCTTTTCAGATAAAGTGCAAAGAGAATGAGCTTGCAGACGAGAGAATCTGAAAGGCTGTAACTTCAATAAGTTGTACGCTAGAAAAGACATCTAAGAGTTTCATGTAGTTACTTAAACTGTGTGCTTCGTCAAGGGAAAGAAGAGAATCTCTTTGGCAAAGTATTGAGACATTGTAATGAGTGTTGAGTTGTCCTTTTTATAGAGTAATGAAGATAAACCCAGTTCTTGTCATGAAGTGTATGGAGTAGCAGTGATGCTCTGATATGGCTTCAGAGTCATGCATCTAATGTAATCCTCTCCAAAGCAGCTGTGGATGCTTCATGTCACAGTTGCAATGCAGTGAAGTCTGTGTGGTTTTAATCCACTTGAGAGAAAACTCAGCAAGTCATCCTTAAACTGCATCTTAGTCAATGTTGCATACATGAATATACTTTTTCCTTCAACGAACAGTACTGAAAATGAAAGATAACTTGAAGAAGTGTAAATAAATTGAGTAACAATACAATAGAATAATCATAAATACCACATCAAAGACTACAGAACAAAAGGCAGTAGAACATACCTGTCACCACAATAGCCTAACTTTACAGGAGAATTATTAAACAAAATTTTGCTTTGCTTTCCAGTGTGGCTCAAATGTCATCTATCTTTTTAGGTTAATTTTGCTCTGTTGTTTTGAATGTCTTTAGTGCTTTTTAATTTTAAATTTTATTACCTGAATTTACTTACATGTCTAATTAGGCAAATTTTTGGCAAGAAGTGTTGTATCTTAAAGCCAAAGAAACTGCTACTCAATTTGGCTTAATAGCTGTTGAACTTCGGGTGAAATGACTGAAATTTATAATTTTAAAACAACTGGCATTTCCCAGTTCAGTAACAAGCAAATATGCAGAGACATCTTGGATGCATATTCTAGACAGCAACAGCCTTTTATGGGAAAAAATCCTTCACTAGAGTTGTATCAAGCACCACTGAATTTGCTAAACATTGATACATTGGCTTATGGCATGATTTTACTTCTACTTGACTCTACTAGTACCGTGTATTCTTAGCTCCTTGTGGTGTGTGGGAGCTTTGTTCTTCGTTCATTTTGGCAGACCCTGGCTTTGCAATGCAAGCCACATTTCCACACTGCTCTGAAAGTACCGTCCCACTCTCTGGAGTTCCTGAAAAGGGCATAGGCCTCCTCAGAAATAATAGAAATAATTCTTTTCCTTCAACCTGTGAGATAGCAGATGGTAAAAGGATATACTTTATTTAGGGGAAAAACTGTTCAGGTCAGATTATTTACCCAAAATCAGGATTCAAGTGGTGTATTGATGTATGTAATTAAATAGCAATCAGTGAACTGTATATTTAGGATTAATATCAGCAAAATAGTATTAATATTTTGAAAAGAACTACAAATTTTAAACACCTGTTTATAGCTAATTCCAGTAGGTTGTAGTTGTTGTAATTGCTTACTCACTGACAGTTGAATGCAAACCCCTCACAGGTCATGTGAGGGAAAGCAGGGCACACCCTTTTCTGAGCAGTCCCAGGGAATTCCCCTCCTTGTGCAACCCTGCTGGAAGAGAAGCAGGTGCTCCAGCTTCCTGTGAAAATCTGCTGTTCCCAGCAGGGAACACAGGTCCATTCCCATAGACACACATGCTGGTGAGAGAGCCCCTGCAGGGTCATGGGGCACTCTGAGGTGTCAGTTCCCCCATAGTCCTGTAGAAGTGCAGTCCTGTGGGGAAGCTGCTCTGTCTGGCCTAGGCAGAGATAGCACAAGGTGACTTCTGGCAAATCCCAGTTTTGACTCCAAAGTCCCCATTAACAACATTTGAGCTTCTTTTGTACTGATGGCTCCTCACCTGTTTTGAAAAGTCTCTCTGTAATTCCCTGGTTACAGTTTAATCTGACAGATGGTTATCTTTAGCATGATCAGTTTGCAGGAAAAACTTTTTCTGACAATTTTTCTCTACAGCTCCAGTCTTAGGTGCTGTTTACTTGCACACTCCTATCTTAACCCCAGTTATCCAGGCCATTTCGACCAGGATGTGCTATACTAGCAGCACCACAGTGCTGCTTAGGGTGGCTGTAGGAAGTAGGCATTGTGTTCTCTTAGAATGTGTTTTTCTGGAGAAACAGGTCATTAGAGATGATGCTTACTGTCTGTATGAATATGGCTTTAATTAACTTGTCTTGCCCTTCTCCCGTAGTGGAAACTTGATGGAGCCACCTTTTCAAAGTCAAAAGAAATATGGAACAAGCTTTACGAAGCTGGATAAGAAGACCATCAGAGGAAAGATATATGATTCAGATTCTGATGATGACTAGAAGAGCCACTAAATATATTTGTAAATCATCTTTTGTTTATGCGTGGTACATTTCTAAGAATGTTTTTTATAAAGCTTACTGCTTTTCATTACATCTGCACATAATTCTCATTTTTCTATACCGTTTTATACAACTGAGTCACAGCAGGAAAAAGCTTAAGTATTTTTTTTCTCTTTTGGACGTCATTTGTAATTTAAAAGTCTTGCTCCTTCTAGCTAAACAACATGGAAAATGATGAACTTAAGCCCTTTGTCTTAAGTATAAGTTTATGAAATGTTTTGAAATAACTTAGAAACAGCTGTATGAAGTCAGACCAAAGGTCCCTCTGGCCCAGGATCCAGTCTCAGTGGCTAAAAGGAGATGCACAAGGAAGAATGAAAACAGGGTGACCAGAAAGCAATGCTTCTCCACAGTCTACTTTAAGCAATCCGTGGCTTGGGGAACTCCATGTGTGAGAGCATTTGCTGCTTAAAATAATGGAAGAAAAATCTCTTTAAATCCTCATAGTATCCAGGTAGCCACACCATGTGGCAAGGAGGCTACAGTTTAACTGTGCTGTGTGAGGAACTACTTCCTCTTGTTTTCACTGAATCTGACAAGGTTTGTTTTTCTGTTTTTCTTTATTAAAGGAGGTAACAGACACTTTAAAAAAAAAGATTGTTCTCTATCAGTTCCTCTTCCAGTTGTCTTTTTAAATTAATTATTACTTACATTATTAGTAAAGCAGCACAAAATTATTAGTAAAGAAATTTTGTATTTTAACAAATAATTGCTTATCTTATGGTGCCATATCATGCCATTGAGTAAATTAATTGCATTGCACTATAAGTTGTAAAAACAGTCATAACTTTCGTGAATTCTGAAATAGATGGCCGAGAAAAAGGCCCTTTTAGCATCTACGAAGGCTGCATGTCAGAGCTGATACACCAGGTAATAGCACATAGCAACAAGCCTATTGAAAACAGCCTAGTTCATGGGTTTGTATCATTCTGTGGTTGTGAATGTGTGGATTTGATAGCAGATGCTTTGTACAAGAGAGTAGAATAGAGAAAAGTATTTGGGAGAAACCTTGATCGTTAAGTTTAGATATAGTGCCACATACTGTGTACTGTTCTTCAGTAATGGACAGAATTTTCAAGAAAGATCTTTCTTGGATAGAGTGTAAAATTCCTGGCTAGGTGAACAGTTGATCAGTTTTCTTTTCATTTTCAAAACAATAGTTTGCTTTGTGCTGAAGGACCCTTTTGAGGTGGTACTTTGAATCCAGTTGGTCCAAAAAGCAGTGAAGTGGGTCTAGTCAATCTTGCTGCCTTGTAGTAGAGACCACTTGTGATTGGGCCAGCCCAGCAATATATCTCTTTAAGTTTAAAAAATTATATTTTATTTCTGTTCATGTACATTGAAATAAAATTATTTTCATTCTAATGTTGACTCCTGCATCCTTTCAAAGGAGATCTAGGTGCTGTGGATTGATTTCTCTATTAATAAGTCCATCAGAACGGTTGTATGAGCTCCTTCTAGATTTCTAACAGGCAACGTACAGTTCTGCCTTAACATACAGGGTCACTTTGAGAACACAATCAGCTTAAGATGTACACAGCTGCCTGTTCATCTAGGAGAAGCATAAAGGAGCCTTGCTTCACCTTGATCTCCTTTTTAATGCACAAACTCTTTAAATGCATTAGAAAGTGCTGCTTTTTCTTTTTTTTTTTCTTCCTTCATCCAGTTGCATGAAATTCAGGAAACCAGGATTCCAACAGTCTTTTTACAAGTGTCTTAGCAGGGCTCATCACTGTGCCCTAATTGTGTTGAATAAGCTGTGGAAATATAAAATCACCTCTAATGCAGCTGCGTGCTGTGTGGAAACACATGGGCTTGTCAGGATTCCAGCACAGTGTGTTGTTGGAGGTTACTCAGTTTCACACAGGAATAGCCTCATTACAAACTCACTGCAAATCCTACTTGGAGTCTGTGGTTTCATGTCACTTTAAGCTGATGATTTTTTTTCTAGGTTAATCTTCCTTCATCCTTCCTGGGACCTCTTCCTTCATCAGGCTTGTGACATGACCACACATACTCTAGTGCTGATACAAGGAGTTTGGAGGAATGTGTGGTTTGGGTAGAAGACTGGTGGAGTGGGCTGGGTTGCAAGGGACCTTATAGATCATCTAGTTCCAATCCCTCTGCCATGGACAGGGACACTCCTGCCATGGGTAACAAGGGAACTTGAGACTGTTCATACTGTAAGTTTAAATTTATTTTGAAGTAGCAATCTCATAGATTTGCTCCTTCAAGTCTTTACTTTCATGTCTGCTTTCTGCATATTCTGTCTTGAATAAGCATCAAAACTGTTACTGAACAGTTCTCTTGGTTACATCTCCATCCTGCATATTACTTTGAGATGAACAATTCAAACCCAAAAATTTTATTTTTGCTGAAACCTAGAAGTTCTTTAAGAAATGAAAAATTCATCTAGTTTGAGTAGTGAGGAACAAATTACTCTTCTGTGGTAGAGGTTAATGATTTTGCTGAGCAGGTTAAATTAATGAATTGTCCGTGATCAGAAGACATGGGACAGCAAGCTAGAAGTGTCACAATGCAGAGAACACCAGCTCAAATAGATGTCAGCTGTACAGACTTGAAAAGCTGAAAGATTAACTTTGTCAACAGCAATCTAGTGGCCCTGTGGCTGATAGATGAGATGGTGAGGATGCTGATGATTCGCAATATCTAGAAAGAATGCAGGTTGTATGGGATTAATTGCTTACAGCAGATGGATCAGGTATTTGAGGACATGACTGACTAAGGTTCTTGATCCTAGACTAATCACAAAATGGTACCTGGTCTGGCATGTGTCAGCCACGAAAGGTTGTTAGACAACAAAGAGATGAGAAATGTTCAGGTATAGCTTTGGAAGTGATGGGTCTTATGCCTGAACTCAGCATATAACTTTTAATAATGACTAGTGCTTAAGTCTGTGCCTGATGCTTGGTATGAAATAATACAAGAAAAGCATGAAGGCAATAATAACCGAACAGGATTTCAGTTGTCCAGGTCTTGATGCTGAATTAAATGGACTTGACTGGACATTCCTTGATCACTGATTGATCCTGTGTTTTGCTGTGTTTCTACTCAAGAAATCTACCCTGAAGTGAAGTGCTGAGTTGAGCTTTGGGATCTGGGGAGTGTGAAGAAGTCTGGTCCCAAAAAGAGGCAGATTCTGGAGAGGGCAACAGCTGAGTAGCTGCTCTCAGACCCCATTAGCAGGCTGGATTACCTGCAAGTGTCACAGGGGTGGAGGGAGGCCAACTCAAAAGATTAATTGATGGTCTCAAGTCCTCTGTTAACAATGAATCCCCTTTTTTCTATCCCCCACCTAGAAATTCTAAAATTAAGGATTTTCTACAGAAATTTCTATAGAAGGTTTGGGCTTTGACCAGTACAGTTTCTAAGACAAGCCCTGTGTCTTCCCCATAAAAGTAAAGCTGGTGTTCTCAGCCCAGTGGGAGGGATGCTGTCACTTTTTCTCTTGCATACACACAAACAAGCACTAGCTGATGCAGAAATAGCATGGCTTTTGTACTCATTGCATATACAATAGCTGTGTAACGCACTTTTTGAAAGGAAAATTCTGTCAGTAGTGGTTGATCTGTCTGTCTCTTTAGAACAGCTGTATGTGACAGTTTGAGAGTGAGAGTTACACACTGGAGCTGAAGAAAAGCCTCTAAGAATCAGAAGGTGAGTGTGCTTGGTGTTACAGGACACTGCTTGAGAATTGTTCTGAGGGGTATGTTGCTCCTGAGCCACATTTAAAGGATAAATAGAGAGAGGTTCCACCACATTTGACAAAAAAAGGTCTACTCTGATCTTTTGTTCTTGGATCACACTTCGGAGCCTTCAGCATTCAGCCTGTCCAACATGATTGTGGTGATCCAAGACGTTGCGTTCTGCCAGATGCTCCTTGTTCCCTGTCCCTCTGCAGAGCACCATTCTGTATCATAAGCTACAGAAGGGAATTTATGCTCATACTTTCTTCATCAAATTAAGGCAACACATCAAACTGGCTGAAGTAGTACATAAGACCGCAGAACATTGCCCAAAAATACCTTGTTGAAATTTGGTGTATTAATTTTAAGTGCATGTACACTGAGAGATATCGGGTGCTTATTGATGGAAAGGAAGCAGTTAAGAAAACTTACTTTTAGAGATCCCATAAGGTGCATATTCTAAAGCTACTTTGTGGTTTTTGATTAGTTGTTACAGCCATGGCTTGAACTGCCTAAAAGAAGCCAACACTGATCTAAGAGCCACGTAGCTGTGTCAGCTCAGTGTCGAATCTGTGTTAATATAATTTGCATTTTGGAACACAGCCTGTTCAAGCACCACCCACCTGGTGGTATGACTTCAGCATATGACTCTTATAAAAAAGGTTTAAAAATTAACTTAATTTCTTCACAAGCCGTGCAATCTCTGGTAACGACTGGCTTTTCCCAAGATGACATTGTATGAAAATCAGGTGATTGTAGTACACAGAACAACATTAATTACTTTCCTGATCTACTTCCTCCTTGCTAATTATTTCTTTTGTTATTGCACTGCCCTAGAAAAAAGCCTGAAATTGTTTCCTGTTTGTTTTCTAGAATGTTAACAGTCCTCAGTGCTTTGTATCATTAATTCCAGGCACACAGAAATGCTCTTGATACTTATCATTGAAACACAGAATAGTTTGAGTTGGAAGGGACCTTAAACATCACCTGGGCAGGGACATCTTCCACTAAGCCAGGTTGCTCAAAGCCCTATCTAATGTGGCCTTCAACACTTCCTGGGATGGGGCCCCTACAGCTTCTCTGGGCAACTTGTTTCAGAGTCTCACATGAAGACTTTCTTCCTTGTATCAAATCCAAACCTGCCCTCTGCAGTTTGAAGCCATTCCCCCTTGTCCTATCACTATATGCCCTTGTACAAAGTGCTTCCACAACTCTCTCATTTCCCCCTCTAGGTAGTGGAATGTGCTATAAGGTGTCCCCAGAGTATTCCCTTTTCCAGGCTGTAGAATCCCAACTCTCTCAGCTTTTTTTTTGTAGGAGAGGTGCTCCAGCCCTCTGATCACCTTGGTGACCCTCCTCTGGACTTGCTCCAGCAGTTGCACATCCTTCTTACATTGGGAGCCCAGAGCTGAATGTTTTACTCTAGGTGGGATTTCATGAGACTAGTGCAGGGGCAGAATCCCCTTCCTCAGCCTGCTAGCCACTCTGATTTTGGGGCAGCCCAGACACAGTTGTCCTTCTGGTCTGTGAGTGCACAGTGCTGGGTCATATTGAGCTTCTTGTCAACCAATGCCCCCAAGTCCTTCTCAGGGCTGCTCTCAATCCATTCATCCCCCTGCCTATATTCGTGCTTGGGATTGTCCCGACTCATGTGCAGGACCCTATCCTGGCTCAAACCTCAAATGATTTGCTTTAGGTGATAGATCTGTCTTTAAGATGAGATGTGAACTGAACTCTCATAGGATCCAGTCCAGTGACCTTTTTGCTAGAACACCATTCCTACAGTAAAATCAAAAATCTCATTTTAGAGAGCAGAAGGAAAATACTTTTTTTCTCCCTCATAAACACTTCTGGCCTTAGTTATTTTATGTGAAGGCCAGAGAGAGGCAGAGTGGGATGTTAATTCCATGCTCATCTGCATTCTTCAGAAAGGCAAGATAAAGGAAGAGATTGGGACCCTCAGCACTCGTTCACTTCTGAATACAATGAAAACAGAGAGCCTCATGTCTTACCTGTTTGAAGACTTTTGAAGATGTATAGATGTGGTGCTCAGGGATGTGGTTTAGTGGTGGAACTGGCAGTGCTGGGTTAGTGGTTGGACTCGATGACCTTAGAAGTGTTTTCCAACCTGCATGATTCTATGATTACTTCCAGGTATACTAGATGTAAAAAAGAAAAAATATGGAAATTTAATTATTAAACTGGGTGTGTTCCTTTAAAAGCTGGGAAGGACAACCATAGAGGATTTGTCTGAGATGATGCTATAGATGCATCTTTAACTGGTCAGTTAGTGGTAGGTATCCAACCTACGTCAGCAGTGATGGGCAGCTTCCCTATAAAGCAGTTACACAGTCTGAGGATACCTGGTGTTACCTATAATTACATCCAAGACAAAAGGAACAACCTGAGGAATTCGTCTGCCTGTCGATGTTATGAAACAAGTTGAAACTCCCAATGGAGACAATAATTAATGTGGGTATCATTCCGAGTAATTTTAGATGGTATTCTCACCACCCAGCGACATGTGTTGCTATAACCTGCAACCTGAAGGAGAATAACATGTGCAGCATATAATTATTTTCAAAACGATACTTCATTTTGATCACTTCTCCATTAAGCAGAATGAAAAAATTTCACTCGGCATGAGGGGGAAAAAATACAAAGTGAAAATCTGTGAGTAGGAAAGAACTGTTGGTACTGAACCTTGGTGTGCTTTAGATCTCGGGAGTGGTCCCTTCTAGTTTATGTAAGACAAGTGGAAAATGCTATTTGTGTCAGGTAACATTTTTTGTCCACTCTACTCTCCCTTTACCTGAATGTAACTGACAGTGTCATCGACAGATCACAGAGAAAGTGTGTCTGTGGTCACTGACTGCAGCTGAATGCCAGGATGTACATGAGTACCAGGAACCTTCCCTGCTTCTTAAATTTAAGAAGATGCAGGTACCATTTGATAAGTGAAGTCCTCCTCTTTCCTTGACTTTCCATCCCCTCCCTCCTAGTCACACTCCGTGCTGACCAAACCCAGCACAAGGAGAATAGGTATTGGCACTGTACTCCTGATGTAATTTTCCAAATTAAATCGATCATAAAAATGAAAAATTGTGCTGTACTAGTGACAGATGCAGCTCACTCTCTTTAAGTGGCTCACCTACATTCAGTGTTTTGGGTTTACAGCCCCACAAAAACCTTTGAGCAGAAGATGGTGTTTTCTAAAACACCCTGCCTTGGACAAATGCACTGGCTGAGAGCCCTGCTCCATTCAGTGTATATGAGCATGACCATGTTTCCATAGAGGGTGCTTGCTTTTGGCTTTTACTCTAGAAGGCAGTAGGCAAAATTTGTGTGGATAAGGAGGTTTTTAGTGAGAAAAAGTCCATAACACTGCTGAAAAAAATATCCTCTTGTTTGGGCTTACTGTGGAAATTGTATGAATACAAGGAATCTGTCCCAGGGACCTAAGAGCTTCTAGCAGCACAGATAAAAATACTTGTATTTAAAACATAACATCCACTACTCAATGAGTACATAAGGAGAAATGCAATGCAGAGTAGGCATTAAGCATTCATGTGACTACTGTGAAATGTAGAAAAATGTGATTACATGGTAATAAATTAAAGATAAATATATGTAGCAAAGACAAACAGTATTTAAATTCAAAACTTTATCTTGAGGACCATCAGCAAGTGGACAACACATTAGGAAATAAATCTTACCCAAGGTTAGAGGCTACTTCTCAAAAAAAGGTCCTAAGTCAGCATGAACACAGGTTCAGTGACAGAGGAACATTAGTTTTTTGTCACTAACATGATGCTGTTCTCAGAAAAGCATATCTGGATGTTAATACTAAATTGTTATAATCTATTTGAGAGAAAACATCTCTTTCTAATAAAAATTGTCTTGTTCTGTAGAGGATAAATGAATATATCTACTGGGTTTGTTGCCATCAAGCTGTGCACTGTGAGTTTTTCCCAGATCATTTCTTCTGGCTTTCCTCCCCTCCAGCATTTCATCAGTTGCTATTTCCTTTGGAAGCATTAAAGCACACTGTACATGTGATGTTTCTATTTCCTACGGGTTAAACCATGACAACACCACATAGCTGTGCACCTTACATTATGTCAAACTTTACCTTCTGCTATTTAAAATGTTAAACCCCAGTAAAAGGATTAAGTGACAGTCCAGTCTGAGATACCACAATGAGATATCAGGTTTGTACATGAAGAATGATTGCCTAGCCTTGTTGTAGTGTTTGGGAAGGTTTCATTAGGAGTTCTATATTTAAGACTCACCTTAACCCTTACACCAAACCTCTTGTAACAATGCCTGGTTTTGAACATGTAAATTAGTATCTGGCCAAAACAGCATTTCCTACCTGCCACATCTCAATCCCAAAAGAGCAGTGGGAATAGACAGATTTGTGATACATCAAATACTGAAGAGAAAGCTACCAGAAGAAAATCTTGCCTTCCTAGCCTCCATGCATGCTGGGCAGAGTCTTGGGAAGAGAAAAATATGACAAAAGGAACAGGACTGAAGGGCACTGGCCTCCCAGAGTGTCTTTCCTTCTCCAAGTGATTCAGATGTTTTAGATATGTGAAAGTCTCTTGGCTGCAAAGTGCAAGACTTTCAGAGCCCCTCTGTGTGTCCCCACTAACTTCAGCTGCTGAGAGACCAGTTTCCTTCCTCCTGATTTCTGCTGCAACCTCCCACCTCCCCAAATCTGAAACTCAGACCCTGTCTCTGCTCTCAAAGTAGTCAAGTGCCCATCCTGAATTAGGTTTGTTGTAAGCAGTGAAGCAGTGGGATGATTTTCCTTACTTGTCCTTGTTAAAATTCATATGGAAGTATGATGCTTAATTAAAAGCTTGCCTATCTGAAGTAATTGAGGAAACAAGACAAAAACAATCCTTCCAGAAATATGGGCAGATGCAAAGCAAGAAGAGGACTACACAGGGATCTGTTTTTTGCCTGGCCTCTGCCACTGATTCACTTCAATAGTTTGTGCAAGACATTTACTGTGCATCAATGTACTTATTGATGGAGGAAAACCAGTGTTTATTTCCTTTCACAGACTTGTCCTGAGTCTGACTAACCACCACTTGTGCAAATCTTTGGATGAAAGGAATCATTGGAGCTCTAAGCTCTTAATATATATTACTTATTGTACTTTAAAACAGTCATCACACTAGGTAGGAATTAACATTCCAAAGCCCATAGGGTGGATACCTTTTCCTACATATATATATAAAAGTCATCAAGTGACCTGCCTCAGAGGAAGGACACTGAATACAGGTGAGTCTGAATTCACTCACAGAATATTTATTTAGAACCAGAAGCCTTGATTTGTTTTGATTTAGCATTTTGCCAATATTGTGATTGCTATGCTGTTTCTACCTAAGGCCTGTGAGGTATTTGTGATGGGAGTGAAAAGAAATTCCTGCATGTGGAAAGAGCTACATCCTGTAGCTTTCAGTAGGGACCCAGATGGGTTTGCCATTGAATTCATAGGTGTTGGGTCAAGCTGTATTAATCTGGGCTTGTGAATACTTAGTGTCAGTGTTAGAGCTCAAATGGAGCTACCGAGTGTACCCTGACCTGGCTGTGGGCACTGCTGGCCTGAATAAGCTCAGTCAGGACAAGGGAGTTTTTCCAGTGATACCGGTGGATTATTTGTGTTTCTGCATCCACACAATCTGGTTTGCAGTAGAAAGGCAGGCTAGAGAAAAGGTCACATGCTATTAAAACTGATAAAGCATTTTCAAGTGTTAGCAGGACTAGTGTTAATTGCCTACAAGACTAATAATGGTGTGTTTTGTGTTTGAAATCTTCCTGGAAAAAAAAAAATTGTAAACCATACAAGCTGCTCAATTTAAATGTGTTTATCAGCAAGGCAAATACAGCCAATTTTTTTCCGTTTGATAGCTATCATCTGATGACATTTTGGAATTTTATTAATATGCACAACTCATGCATTTATTAGTAAAGTGGTTATCTGCCAATACCACACAGAGAAGTATTATTTCATCAAATAAATCTTGGAGTTGCCTTGCATGCTCTTAGCAGAGAATTAAGGGTCATAGTTCTCGATTGTTGAAAACAAGTTTTTCCAAAAGCCAAGGAAAAATCCTTTTTGAACAGAGAGGCAGGGGTTGTGTGCGCTTTGTAGCACATTAGACTTCAAACACCTATGAAATTTAAGCAAAGGTAGTGGACCTTCTCATTGTAAAGACACATTATGGGCCTTCAGGAGGGACCATGTGGGCAAGCAATGAGAACTGACAGGGGCTAAAATGGTCCCTGCTGGCCCAGGCTGCCATCAGGGACCTCCCTGATCCCAATCTGCCCAAGGGGAGAAAGTACCTCTGCTGCCCAAGCCCTCTTTGGCTAATGCCATCCATGTCAGGGTGGAAGCTTTTGGCACACTGACTTTGCTACAGTGCTGTTGAAAATCAGCAGTCGTTTCTTCATGTTTTGCAAACCACTGTGTTTCTAGGTTTCCTGGGACAGCTGAGGAGAGCCATCACCATGATCCCTGCGCTGCTGTTGCTGGGTCTTTCAGCCCTTGTTGGTGAGATGGGTTTGGGTTGCTGTCAAAAGCACACTGGGAGTTCTTTGCGGAAGGACCATGGAGAGGAGGTTTGCAGTCAGGCCTGAGGCTCCCTTCCTGCACGGCTCTGTAAGATCCTGTGTGGCTGAAGGTCCTCAGCTGCTGTATGAGGCTGCTTGCTGCCCACACAGGTCTTTTAAACCTCCAGCACATCTGGAGGATGGGACTGAAACCAAGAGAGTCACAGAGATGTCTCCTCTCAATTTTCCCAGCTAACCTTATCTGATTTCCCTGCCTGCTCAGAAATGGTCTCACACAAGTGGCAAGCTGTTTGATGGAGGCTATTTGTTCCTCAGTTTCTGAGGAGACGGGGTAATTTTTCTGGACAGAGACAAGCATTGTCCTGAATTAATTCCTCACCAAATTAAGGAGGCACACAGGAGACAATCCCTGCCAGGGATCATCTGAGTGGTTCCGAACACTGCAGGGCACTGAATGGGAAGAGCCCTCTGAAATAAATGCGGAGGCTGTGGTTCCCCTCTCCCACACCAGCCTTTAGACCTAATGGGGCAGGTGCACATTCATCTAAATGGTCCTTAGATCCATTTGCTTCAATATTCAATTAGAAAAGAACAAAGTTCTGTTCTCTACCTTTCTTTGATAACATTGCTGAGGGAGAGCAGTGGCAACCGTACAAGCAGGGCCAACACAAGGGGATGTGGATTGCAGGTCTGGACAAATCTCTCATGCTTGACTTGTATGCACTTGCAGCACTTGTACAATACTGCTCTGCGATCTTATGTGTTCAAACACCTCCGTTTAATATTTCAGCTCCATCCGTGAGTTACAGTTGCTATGGCGATATAAGTGCTCTTTCAGTCCCCACGGTGTCCTGCACACCTGTAAGAGCCTCGGATTGTGGTATGTATCATTCATTGCTTGATTTGTCAACCTGTTTGTACCTGACAGAGAGATGCCTAACCTTCTATTATTGCCAAATTAAATGTGGTGCAGCTATTCAGTTAGCCAAAAGGGAGAAAGCGACACTTCCTCTTCCAAAATAGCAGGTGCTGTGAAGCCTCCAGACCTGGTGGGAAGTGAAAGGATGAGCTTCATGTCCCACAGTCAGGATCTTCTGCCTCAAAGCAAAGGGAAATAGTACTTTTCAGTTAAAACAGCTTCTTCATCAGCCAGGATTTTAGCATCAGTCTCCTCACAAAGCCCTGGGGCTTGTCTGCTCCAAGCATAAGATACACAGAGCCAGGTCCTGAGGGCTGCCATGTTGGCTGAGCTGACCAGTGCTGACCTGCCAGAGACACACTTTACAGGGGGAAAGTCCCAGGTGTGTAGCCATCCTACCTCTGGTTGAGTCATTTTTGGTAAATCCTTCACATTTCTCTCTTTCTTGCCTGGTGTTATTGCCCTGTGTCACCACGCAGCTGACTATGTCACATTCATACTGCTGATATCTCCAGGGATATTGCCATGTTCCTTGGATGTAGGCTCTTCCAGGGCAGACATCTGACTGCGGATGTTCAAGCACAGATCTGAACCTGTTTGCTTGTTTACAAAGTGTTCCAAATTGGCTTTAAAAAAGCCCCCACTCTTTAGAAATAGAACACAGCTGTTACTGCAGTGTGGCCAGTCAGTAGCAACATAATGCTCAATTTCTTTCAAATCCATTTTGAAACCTCACTTTTCGGACTCCAGAGGTGCAGCAGAAGAAGAGGACCATGCATGTGTGGCCACAGTAGGGCTGTGCTTGTTCCTCAAACCCCACTGCCCAACTGGATGTAGATGCAATTTCTTAAAAACTTGAGTTACTCCTTTGTCACACTTGCTCAAGGGGGAAGCAAGGGGTTTGGACAGGGCTGTGTGTGTAAGTCTGCCTTTTCCTACACCGCAGGATATGCCATGATACGGAGGACTGCTGAGGCAGACCTCGTACGCCTGAGGAGATACGAGATCCCGATTAGGAGAGTAGCCAGAAACCTGTGCTTGGACCCAGCGCTCATCGGTGGCATCATGTCCCAGGAGAGCCGTGTCGGCCTGCTCCTGGACAATGGCTGGGACCGGGGACGGCAGAAGTACGGCCTGATGCAGGTACAGCAGGGTGATAAGCATGAGTAACAGCACAGAAATGTGGTGCATACCCCGGGGCTGTACCTTAGCAAATGACTGCTCTGTGTTTGAAAGAGCACTTTATTGCAATCCCCCTGCATCAAAAGGCTGTGCTTAAGTGCTGTCCCGAATAAGGTCACTTCAATGTGTCGCAGCCTGGGAATGCAATGAATAGGGAGTGGCATTCAGAGGGAAACCCATTTTCTTGCTTGTCTTTCCTAGATCAGCAGGCAGCAACTGCAACCTTATGCGGTGTGGGATAGTGAAGAGCACATAAATCAGTGCTCAAATATCCTGGTTCTTTCCATTAATGAAGTACGGGCAAGACATCCTACCTGGACCTGGGACCGGCAGCTGAGAGGTAAGGGATGGGCTTTGTACTAGGAAGGGACAGACCAACTGATGGGAGTGTTGTGTGCTTGTTGATGTTGCTTTTAAGGGAAAAAGGAGCATCAGTATGGCAGATTTTACAGCATCTCTTACAAAAAACCCACAAAAAACCCCAAACAAACAAAAGAAACCCCCAAAGCCCCAAAATAACAACCAGAACCAGAGTTTTCTAGTCTAACAGAAGCAGTACCAGACCAGCAGACTGGAAATGAAAAATGGCTGTTAGGTGGATAAACAAGATAAAGCAACTAAACAAAAGTCACTGAGGAATGCAGAAACTGAGAACTGAGAACTGTGAAACTCACAACACAACAGGATTATTGTGGCAACCTATTAAGTTATGTCCAGGAAGCTTGCGATTCAGGTTTCCTTGTAGTCCGTGCTATCTGTGCGCTGGTTTGTTCACCCTATGGTATTTCTTACTCTCCCTTCCTTTCTCTGCTACTGCCCTTCCTTTGCTCTGTTGTTTTGGTAACAGTGTTCCATTTCCACCCGCATTTGGAGAGAGTTACGGGCTCCTTCACTGTAGCAGTAAAGATTTTACAAAATCAGTCACTTTTCAATAATAATGCACAATTGGCACTTTGTCAAGCAGTTGTGTGTGTTTGGTGAGGTGCATTGCCCTTTTTGCTACAAATTTTTGCTCTTAAATCTCTATTTCTTACTTACAAGCCAATAACAACTCCTTCTTAACTCTTTCCAGGGGGACTCTGCACCTACCATGCAAAAATGGGCAACCTCCAGGTCTACGAGGCAGACCCGTGCAACAGAGACTACAACTACGCCGACAGCGTGATTAGGCGAGCCCAGTACTTTAAGAGAAATGGGTTCTAGGTCATAAACCTGCCCCACCACTGAGCCTCCCCTCTGCAGACTGGCCCAGCAGTGATTGTAGTACCCAGAGCAGTTCCCCAGGTCTCCTGGCAGGACTAGTGCTGGTGGCATTGCCAATGACACCTTGCTCACTCCAGCAAATCCCAGCCCCTCGCTCACTGATAGGCAAGCTCAGCACTGCCTTCCAGGAGACCCCCAGGGATGAGATACCCCAAGCTCAGGGCCCCTGAAAGGCAGATGTGGACAGACCAGCAATGTTTAAATCTTGAGTGAGGCAGGTGACTCCTCCTGTTCAAAGCTGAACCCCGGGGCTGTTTGTGCATCCCCCAGACATGTACACAAGCAGCTCCCCCTGGGCATCAGCTGTGCTCTTCCCACCTGCATCCACCTCTTTCCCTCTCCATGGCCGATGAGGGGGATGAATGCCCTAAGTTTTCCTTCCCTTGGTGCTGCTGACTAAGGAGCAATGAAGAGACTTCTCAGTGAGCCTTTGATCTCTGCGGTAGCTGAGCATTCCTGCAGCCAGCCTTGAGGGAAACAATACTAAAACATGCCTTGGTTGGTCTCCTGAGTCCATGGCCATGGTGCAACTGAGGACCTCTTCAGGGCCTCTATACGGAAAGTACTGCAAGTGCCACAGCAAAATGCCTTTCCATCAGAGACTAGCCCCTGGAACAGGAGTCAGTCCCGTATGTAGCCACCCCAGGAGCTGTATCACAGCAATAGTTTTGGTAAAAAACCCCTCAACCTTTCCTGCTTCAGCTTTGCCGCATTTATGCTGAGTTTCCTCCAAATTTAAAAGCATTTCAGCACCTGTCCCTCTGCCAGGAATCTCAGTTTCTAATAGAAGTGAATGATCTCTGGGTCTAAAAGGTTTGTTTGAAAGTGGATGGGTCTCTCAGTGCCAATTTATTAATTAGAGAATAATAATGAGAATAAGATAGAAATAAAGATAAATGTTAAATCCCAATGTTTATTTTTTTTCAATATCATGGGGCTCAGTGGGTAGCAATCTACAGCTTGAGTAAATAACTCCATTCAGTACTCTCGTAATGGGTCTAAAACTCAATTTGAGAACAGGGAGAGGATAATGGTGCTGCAGACTGAATAGGTCAGAAGAGCTGGGCCTGAGCCCAGCTGCTGACCCAAACTTGTGAACATGGGAATAGGGATGTACACATTTAGCCTTTCAAATTACCATTTTGGAGGTGTCAGGGCACTTTTCTTCCAACTGCCACCATTGCTGATGCAGCAGTGATGTGCCGGGCAGTCCCCTACCTGGCAGCAAGGGGCAGTGCTGTGGGTGTGCCTGAGCTGGCAGGCAGGGCCAGCACTGGCAGCATGAGAGCTGGTTTGGAGACAGCTTTTGCAAGCAGAGCAATTTTAATGCTGTGCCCCTTGCCTTGCCAGTCACTCATCTGCTTACCATCACGGCAAGGACTCTGCATGATTAACATAAGTTACAAGCAAACTGATTTTATCACCTCTGGGGACCAGAGGGAATGCTAGCTGGTCTCAAATGTCACTGATTTTTTTTTTTTAAGACTACCATGAACAGTTTGTTGTTAAGTAACCACAGATATTGAACTATATTTTATTTAGTCTTTTGGGAATTCTGCACTATATTAATATAACTTTACTAAAATCATTACTTTGTAATACAAACTTATGAAATGTATCACATGCTTGCCTACTAGACGTAACTTATGTAAAATTCATAGGATGAAGTCTTTGGTGCATTATGTTATGTAAACCTCTGTGTTACATAAACCTCTTATGTAAAGCCTATGAATGAATTTTTGGTCGATCAGTATAAACTTCAGACGGGGCAGGGAATCTCATTGCTGCCTATGTGTACAAAGCTGGGGTTTGAATTCCAAGGGTGAACAAGAGTGGAGCGTTCCTTGGTTGCCTTCATGTCATCCTCAATCGCTGCCAGTCAGCTCCGTGTCACCACTACTGATGCTGCCAACCCTGCAGATCTCTGAGCTCCTCAGGAGTCCAATTTGTGCAAGTGCTACCTATGAAGCTGCTGCTTCATGTTGTGGTAGCAACACCCAAGGGCCTGCAGACCTGCCTGCTGAGTTGTGCAGCATCACCACAAAGGATTATTTGTATTTTTAAGTCTATTTAAAATTTAAAGTTATGGAAAATCTATATTTTGTTCCAAATATTGTTTTAGGGTATCAGCACTTTGCAGTGAATACAGAAAATCTCTGCAGAAAGTGAGTTAAAGCTTGATAAATTGGTAGGAAGGAGTAAGTAAGTAAGGAAAGTTTAACAATAGCATGCTGCCTTAAGATTTGAGCAAAAGGTTTCCTGACAAATAATGAGTTCAGATTGTTTTTCCCCTCTGATCTTTTTCTGTTACCTTTGTCCATGTTACTGGAAGTTCCTGTTCTGCCTGATGTGGACAGGGCTGCAGTCACACTCTTGGTCACCCTTTTGACCCATGGCCTATTGAAAAAAACCCCAAAAACAACAGACATCTTGCAAAGCAAATGATCTAATACCAAGTAACATATCAGAAAAAGCAAAAGCACAGGCAAGGAAAGAGAAAAGCCAAATCAGAGGGAAAAGAAAGGTCCAGGGAGTCAAAGGCCAAGACACCTGCCTGAAACATTGAGGAAGACGCTAGAGTAAAGGATTGAACTTTTTCTTCAAGAGATCCTGTGGGAGAATAAAGCAGCAAGAAACAGTCAGGAGGGTTCTGGCAGCCTGACTTGGCAGGAAAAACCACCTCAGACCAATTAAAATCTTTATCTAACTGTGTAAGTGGCCAAGAGAGAAGCCATGGTTGTGCTATATCGTGAGGTTGATAAGGCTTTCAGCAGAAACATGAAGTGCCCTTGTACATGAAGGGCCTTGAAGGAAGTAGAAAAAGCATTGATTATCAGAAGCTTCTGGCCAAACTGGTGAGACTTTTCAAGTGGAGCTACACAAGCCTGTGCTACACCAGTTTCTCTGAAATTTGCCATCAGGAAATGAATGGAGGATGTGAGCTATCAAACCGTGGGCTACATGGAAAGGGAACACGAGCACTTTCAGTGTGGTTAGAAACGGTGAAAACCAGTTAGGAACCAAAGCACTGAAATCAATTAAACACAGGTGCAAAACACTCGATGAGGTCAAGCAGGGGTGTAGCAGGTGGGCGACCATCCCACAGATAGGGCTGGGGATTCTAGTGGGAAGCAAAGAAGTTGATGCCAGTGGAGGAGAGAGGAGAAATCAAAAAGAAGGAATATCCCATTTGGGGGTTATCTTTGTTATAGCATTGTTATAGCAGGTGTGAAGCACTTGGGGTGACTCTTCTCTCAGCTGTTCAGCTGTCAGTGAGGCTTGGCAACAGTGTTTGAGCCTGTTGCACCAACAAAAATGTGCTCAGGACAATCACAACCCTGATGGAAAGCATAGTAGAAATAAGCAATTGGATTTTTTTCCCCCCGAAAAGAGAAAAAGCATACAGTTATGATTTTCTAATATGCAAAAGAAATAAAGAGCAATGACCTACATCCTTCCCTTCCCCTCGAGGGTAAGAGAAATAGCAGTGAGTTTGGCAGCAGATTTGTGTCGGATACTTCAAAAAACTTTCAGGCTAATGAAGCAATGCAACAATCCTCCATGTTTTAAACAACATCCAAGACCAACACGTAAAAGTAGCTGTACATCATATATAATCACAGAATGGTTTGAGTTTGAAAGGACCTTAAAGACCACCAAGTTCAACTCCCCTGCCATAGGTAGGGACACCTCCCCCTAGACCAGGCTGCTCAGGGCTCCATCCAACCTGACCTTGAACACTTCCGAAGATGGGGCATCCACAACTTCTCTGGACAACTTATTCCAGTGCCTCACCACACTCACAGTAAACAATTTCTTCCTAATATCTAATCTAAACCTGCTCTCTTGGCAGTCATGCTTTGTAGAGAAGGGAAATGCAGTTAAGTGTTGTTTAAGGACCTTTCCAGGCTAACACTGCTGAATCAGAATCAGCAGTCAGCAAAAGGAAAACAAATTACAGACAGGGAAGAAAAACTTTCTCTGTTGGGGTCCTGTGATTTGGTTTTACAACTGATGTCAGTACTGGGAAATCTACTTAATTGTGCTTCTCACAATAAAGAGCAAGTGTTAGGGTGGAGACTTTCTCTTGCATCAACTTGTCAAGCTGCAGGTGGCATGGGCTGATCCCCCCATGGCTCAGATGGGGATCTGCCTGGAGTCTGGAGCTGCAATGACTGGCTTTCATAGAAACCAGGCAGAGGGACCAATTAAACAACCTCTTTCAGCAGTAACTGAAGCAGCGGGAAAACACTGTCAAAACCAAGTCCCTGTTGGGTCAGAGCCCTAAGCCACGTGGGAGAACAGATTGTTCCGATGGCTGATTCCAAATGCTGCAGCTGGATCTGCCTGAGCCACATGTCCGTGTCTCTCTCTCCGAGATATGCAGAAAACAAAGCTGAACACCAGCACATCAACGCAGAGCTGAATAGCTGTGTTTGTTCTGCTTTGTTACTCATTGCAAAACTGAGCTGGGATTTCCTAGCCAGCAACCTGTCTCCAGGACAGGGCCTCTTATGTTGCCCGGGATGGGCACCAGCCTGTGGTCCCAGGGACCCCTATGGAGCCGGTGCTGCAGCTGGGGGTAACTATTTCTACTGCTTGCCTCAGTTTATTCAATTGCCTGCCGTGAAACTGAATACTCCCATATTGGATGCACATGGCCTGCTTTTTCCCATTTCAGTGTTAAAAGAGAGCATGTTGGAGGATTGCAACCCCAGAGCAGTTTCCCACTAACAGCCCTCAAACAAAACCCTTGTGCCTCTCTGTAGCATTTGTTTCTGTGGGTTCATCAACCAGCTCGCCCTAGAAGCAGGGATTTATTGCAACTAAAAAATTCTGCTTCTGCACCTCGTCCTGATGAGGTGCTGATCCAGCCGGTATGCAGGCTCCCAGTCATGCCAGCATCCCGCATTTGCTGCTCCTCTGGCCTCACTGACCACTCTCACAGAACTCAAAAAGGATAGTACAGTCCTACTACAGCATTTTTATCAGTAGCAACTGGGATTTCCACCCACAGGTTTTTAGCATGCATCCCTTTTCCTGTAATATTTTTATGCTGTAACATTTTTATCCTTCACATACAGCATCACTCCTCCACCTCTACATCCTACTCAGTCGTTCCTGTGAGTCTGGCAGTGCTGCATCTCATTGGTTTTCTAGCCTCCACCAAGCCTCTGAGACACCTCCTGTCTCAGGGTTATCATTTGGTCCAGGCGTTTGGGTTCTGGCTTGATTTTGAAGTCTCTAGCAACTGTACAAAAACACTTGTAAGTTTGCCTTTGCTTCAGTGCTTAACACTGCACATGCCAAATCCTTGCCACTGCATTTTGTCTTTCTCATGTATTGTGATCGTGCTGTTTATTTCCCTCATGGTTTTTTTTCAGAGGTAAACTGAACATCAGCCTTGTGCACCATGTAGATCACATGAGTTCAAACTGGATACTCTGTATTTTTCAGCTTTCCCCTGCTTCTAGTGCAAATGCTCATCTAAAAGCTCTTCAATTTCCAGTGATACAGGTTGTCTATGCTACAGCTCAGGTGCGGCCTGCCCCTCCTATGCTGCACCTCTCACCCATGTTTTGCCAGTTCCTCACATGTCTCAACCATCTACAAGTCCCTGCATTTCCCCCTGAGGCCATCTTGCAGCCTCGAGACAAGGGACCTTCTCCCAGCATGCAGAGCACTGTGCCTTCCTGACATGGGCTGGGTAACCTCCCACAGCTTAAATGGGCTTGATTGCTTTGGGAAGCTTGTATCAGCCTAGTTTCTCCCCTGAAAGCATAACTAGGATCACTCATTTCTTACCCACCCATTATTAAGCTAATTAGCAATTAGGAGAAATGTTCAAGAGCATGAAAAAACCCACACAGTGAGGATCTGGCTGACCTGAGACTCTACTGCTGCAGCCCTCAGCCTTCCACAAACCCTAAATTTTCAAGAAGTGGAAAGGTTTTTTTGTTCCAAAGCAGGCAAGGAGACATTTGGCTCATTTCTGTCCTTTAAATCAGGTTTTATTTTATGAATTCCCTGCTTATTCAGCCACCCCTTAGCTGATTCAGATCAAGAATCTGACAAAGTTTTCAAAGGGGCTTGAGTGAGTGCATGGTTACAGAAATCAGGATTATAGATTCCTACCATAATAACAAAAATCCTGGCAGCATATTTTTTGGTACCTTTCTTCTAGAAATGAAGACAAACTCTAAAAAGACACAGCTGCATGCCTGAGCCATAAAGGCCATACAGAGGACCAAATTATCCCACAGATATTTGCCCTGAACCATTTAATTGCCAGAGGCAATTCTTCCTTCCTGCCAGACACAGGACAGAAGAGTGAAGAGTAGCTGGTACTAGATCTGGTCCAGTGCCCTGCTGCCTGGCTTCTGGGTAAACCAAATTGTCTCTCCCCTGTGATTCTTGTGATCAGTGAAAAGCTGCTTGCTAATTGATCGTGGATACTGATATTGAATGGATCATTGTGGCCCTTGCTGTATGTACTATAGGTGGACGTCCTTCCCTAACACATGCACAACATATTCCTGTAGCAGGGCTGTCAGTTTGCTCTCTGTGGAGGCTGAAGAGCTAGCTGAGTATAAAGCAAGGCCCAGGGAATTCAGGTGAAACAGTTCAGATGTGGCAAAGGAGGTTGGTATAGAGAATGTGTGCAGGGAATAAAGTTGTTCATGGTGGGAGTGCATCAATTACTGTGATGTAAAAGAAGCAAACTAGTACATCCTTTATGTTTCTGCCCCAGCAATGAGGAAATAGTAGCACAGAAACCAGAGATTACTGGTTTGTGAATCACCTTTGGTAGTACTTTGAATTTTTTAAATGTCACTTGTTTTGAGCCACATTTGCTCTATTTTGAAAATTTTCTATTTTCCTTCCTTCCAGTTGTGCTTTGCTCTGTTTCAACCTTCTTTACTCTCATTCATAATTGTGAACATGAAGAGCCCCATGCACGAGCTGCTGTGACTTTTTGCAGCTGGTTCTCTATGGCAGGTATCAACAGTACAGGAAAAACTTACAGAATCGAATCTCTCAGTGCAATGACAAGGGACGAATTCCCTGGCTAAAAATGTAAAAGAGCTGCCGAAAGAGCAAAACAGCATTTCTCACCCACAAAATCTACCGTGGGGGAGAAGCGGGTCAGGATAGATTCTGCCGCGGGGAGTTCTGCCATCCAGCGGCTGTTTCCTTACTGCTGCACAGCTACAGTAGCTTTGAAATCCACACTGCCTGCTAATTTGGGGTTGTTGACCTTTGTTGTCTTTGTGCAAGAGGGGATAACAACAGGGACCTGGCAGAGTCTCTGCATATCCGAATTCTCAGCAGTTGCAGCTCTGGTCATGTTATTGTTCCTGGATCTTTGCCTGCAAAAATTTGATTAAATCCAGAAGCACAGGTTCCCATTTTCCCATTGTCAGCATGTTATTGCTTCCAAGAACTGAAGGGGAGCAGTTGTTTTCAGACAAGGCTCCTCCTAGTTCCAAACTGTTAGCAACGGGACTTTAAATTAAATTTAAAGGTATTTCATTTTTAAAATCATAACTGTGTTTGTGCTGTAGAACAGAATCCCTGTTGTGTTTGGGAGGATGCACAAGTTGTCAGGTGTTTCTGTTTCTTGCAAGACCAGCGGGGGTGGGAAGTGCACCGAGCCAGCTGTTGCAGAACACTGCCAGCAGATAGAAAGCCCATTTGTCTCCAGGAAGTGCATTGAGAAGGTGGGGAGACATCCTGCAGCAAACATGTCATGTCTGTGGTCTTTGTCTAATATTCTTGTAAATGATTCACTGTACCAAAGGCTGTTTTCCATTAAGTGTTAGCACTGTTCCTCACAGTTGATGTTTGCATGTTTTCCCTCCTGCAGAGGTGTGTTGAGACAACAGATAAATGCAGATAAATTGCAAGTCAAACAATCCGCAAGTCAGATAAATTGTAATGGGTGTAACTGAAGGATGTTTCTCTTCGATTTTCTTGTAGCTATGGAAAAGCAAGCTGGAGCCAGTAAACAGTGTAGGATTTCCTTTGACTCTCATCAGATTTTTTTTTTTTTTTAAATTTTGGAATAGGAAACCTGCCTTTTTGAGATGCCTTTCTCCATTGGCCAAGCAGGCAGCCCAAGTAACAAACTCAGACTAAGACAGCTAAGTCTTAGGCAATTAGGGGAGATGAATTGTGCACAAAGCACCAGTTCACCTCACAAGGTACACGTGAGCTAGCATGACCAAGAGGTAATCCCCTCCAGAGCAGGCCATACATACCATGACTGCATCTGCTGGCACCAACACCTGCAGTAGTATCAAAAGGATGCCATGGGTTTCAGTCATGGATCTGAAAGCATTTTAACAGCATGAGTCACACGTTGCACTTGCCTGACATCTGGTTGTAAATACTGCCCTGTGCTGGTTTCAGCTGAAACCAGCACATGCTCTTACGCTGTTCAGAGCGTTATGGGAATACACGGAATGTTGACACAACTGGAGCTTTGGAGGCAACTGTGAAACCAGAAGGTCTGAGCTGTGTAGGTAGGCATTCATTCAGTTGTTCATTCCCCCCTTACACCCACGCACAAGCTCATGCCTGTTATGGATCCTGGTCTCTGATTGTCAGTCATTGCCAAGCAAGCAGACTTTTTTCACAATCAACAAAGATCCTACTTGGGCACATAAGTTTATGGTGGGAATAGAGTTGCATTTGAGATGACGTTTAAGACCATCACAGAAAAAATGAAAGTCTGTTGGGTGTATCCAACCCCTGAACTTGCTTTTCTCTCTCCCTTAAGAGAGTTTCCCTCAAAACCTGAACTCCTGAACATTCCTCCACTGTACTCCTAAATTAAAAGGGACTAAATCTGGGACTAATCCAGAGTCTTAGATTTAAAACAAGTGTCACCTTACTCTCAATCTGTATGCTAGAGAACTGCCCTCTGAATCTGGAAAAAAGTCTTTTATATCATTTGTGTATTGATTTCTAAGGCACCCTTCAGTAAAATTAGTCAATTTTATCTTTGTTTCACTCTAAACAGATTCAGAAGGATTCAAAATGTCAGCTCAGCCATAATGACCTTCAGAAAAACTGGGTTTGGATTCTAAAAATGAAAGGCAAAGTCATGCCTGTCATGTTGTAGGAGTTCCTGCCTCAGAGAAGACAGCAGAAAAAGAACATGGAGAAATACCATGCCAAGATGGCAAAAGCTGGCACTGGTGAAGGTCTTGCTCCAGCTGTGATTGATTGACTGTTGGTATTACCTTTCAAGAGTCATATGCTGGAACAGTGCTGAAGGACAACCTGGGTGACCATGGGAATGCACTTGGCTTAATGCAGCTATGGTCAGCCTTAAAAACACCAATCTCATCCTTCCTTTGAAGCAGAGTCAGAAAAGGGGCAGGGGCCCTGCTGAAAGGCAACCCTCTAAACCTTTTCAGCCAACTCTTTGGCCAGGCTAAAGCCAATGCCAACCAGGCTAAAGCCAGTGCTGACCAGGCTGTCAGCTCCCAGCACCAGGGAAGGCCCAGATGATTATCAGTGCATGAGCAGAATGCTTTTATGCTGTGAGACTGATGATTGCTTCCAGGCACTCCCTTGGGATTGAAAAGATTAATTGTTCCATTTCACATTTAGATAATAAGTCTTGTTTCAAAAAGCACCTTTTAAAACTGAGCACGCTGTAGGCTGCAGCTACATACCATCAGGTTAATTACACTCTATGCACCACAGGGGCCTGGCTAGTGGGGGATATTGTTTCATTATTCAGGCCTACATTTGTGCCTCACTTGTTTGCCAAATTGTATCCTTATCTGTAAAATCCCTAAACATTTGCTGCACGCATGGGATCTGCTTTTTTAACAGCTCCAGCCCCCTCAGACTTGTGCTTTGCTACCTCACGGATAAGTGGAGAAGGACTGGGGCAGAGATCCAGGGGAGATCCCTATAGGAAATGGATTTTCCCACCCTTGATTCAACTGGGGAGGAGAGGAGCAGTCACTTTGCACCTGGAAACACTGTAAAGCAGCAGTAATCCTGCTTTCTGCATACTGTCACCTTTACAACAGCAGCTATGCTGGTTTTTTAAGGCTCTGAAAGACAAAGGAGTAGGGCAGGCATTCCTCTTCCTATTCCTTGGTTAGCCTTCTAGCATGTTTCTTTGAAACTTGGAAAAAGTACTACATCATTTTTCAGCTGCAAGGAGTAAGGGTGGGCTCTCCCCCTCATCTCTCCATTCTATTTGTTTTGTGGTTCTACACCCACCTACAAAAAGCAACCTATCCTGGCTGCCTGTCCTGGCAACTCTGAAGGAGGAACACACTAATTTTGAAAATGCATGATCCTGTCCGCAGGAAACACTCCTTATATTCCTGGGCAGTGGTTACACTGTCATTATGGTTGGGTTCCTTCACCCCAACTACAATACAAACATGTCTGAGGTTATTGGTGTGGGTGGGTGTGAAGGAATGTGACCACAAGGAACCAGTCATAAAAGTGAAGGTGTTACTGTGAGCAAAACACAGCAAGCGGTCAATGATCACCAAGTTTGGATGTAAAGGAGGAAATTTTGATTTCTTCACTAAGTTAAAACACAGAAGGAACACCTCTAACAAAAATAGCTGGAAATGGTATTACAGTGGCCAACAATATTGGTGAAAAGAGATCTATAAACTAAAGCAGTGCATCTCAGTTGCAATGTTTATTTGCTTATTTACAGATGAAGTAGCACCTCTGTTTATGTGTTTCCTTCACCCTCATTCCAGGTGGGATCTCAGCCTATAATGCAGGAGTTAACACTGTCCAAACCTACGACAAAATGGATATTGCCAAAACACTATGCCAATGATGTGGCTGCAAGAGCCAGGTTTTATAAGAGAAATGGATATTGAGATCTCTGAGTAATTAGATTTGAGGCCCTGGTTGCATACTTTGCTTCTAATTAAAAACATTCTGGATTTCTCCCCCAGACACAGTAAGAATGGGAGAGGACAATGAAGCCAGGAACAAGTTCAAGCTTGCAGTGGGTTTTTATTCAGAGTTTTCATCTGTGCCTGCAGCTTCTCAAGCAGCAGATTAATGCTGCAAGAAAGCTGTAACACTACTTAACAAGATTTTATCTGCCTTACGTTTTATCTGTCAATACGCATGTCTAACAGCAGAATAAAACAGCAGCGCTGGCTGTCGAGAGAGGCTGAGCTGTCCCTTCAGAGGCTTTCAAGGCCCAACTGGACAAAGCACTGAGCAACCTTGTCTGACCTCAGTGCTGGCCCTGTGTTGAGCAGCAGGTTGGACTAGAGACCAGAAAGGCACCTTCCAACATGAATTTTGCAATCATCTTAAGCCAGTCTGTTTGTTCCCTACACAAAAAGGCAACATCTCTCATCTTCATAAAGATCTACATGGAGCATTACAACGCTCCATTAGTGAAAGGATGTGGACACACACTGTGTTTGTGCACCCTGATGGTTCAGGTTTTAGGGTTGAGAGCAAATCTTTAGGAATGTATGCTTATACAGAGAAGGTTTGGGATAGCAGACTAACTGTGCAATAGTGGGGGCCCTTGGGGGAAATACTATTTCAGAAACTCCCAAACTTACACATATATGAAAAAATTTTTAAAAATACAATTTTATTTTTCATTGGGACTGTCAGCTTGTCAATTAAATATCTCTGCAAACGTCTCTTGTAGCTGAATCTTACTCAGAAATAACAGGTACTATGTATTTTCCTTTCTCTCTATGTGGGAGCCTGCTATTAGCTCTGCTTTGGCTTATATAGTTTATCAAACACTTTTTAAGCACTGAACGGTACCCAGCAAACCTTTTCATTAACACAATCCCTCCGGGAGACCCTGCAGCACGTTTGTAAGCTGCAGCGTCAGAGATCCATATGCATATCCACCCACAGACCGTGCGGGATGGATCTGGCAGAGCCCTCTGCTGGAGGCTCACCAGGCTGCAGTGCCGCGGACACGAATCCCGAACGTGCCTGCTAAGGCTAAGCCAGCCTGGCTGTGGTGCTCTGGGACACCAATCCTGGCGTAAGTCCTATTATTTGCTATCCACCAGCAACAAGATCCATTTGCCTAATTTTTTGTGTCCTAGTACTTGCACCATCTCTTTAAAGAATGCCCTGTGCCTTGGATGCACTACACATGTCCTTCAAAAGGGCTCAAACTCCACCTTGTAGCTCCCTGGAACATGATCAACACCTCACAAAGACTGCAGTTATAACACACTGCAGCACAAGATGCTGTGCAGATGCTGGAAGAAAGGAGCGAGGTGAGAAAAGCAACATTAATTTATCTGCTTCACTTTTTCCATGCTATTTTATTTCAGCTCAAATTCCCATTTCTGCCTTCAGCCTGGCCATAGGGGCCATTACACTCCTCAGTGCCACTACCATGGCCTAACCTTTTCCCTCAGCACAGTGCCTCCAGCTTTTATGTCCCTGTACTGATATATCTATTCCTTTGAACTCCTACAGCTGTTTACTCTTCTCTGCAAGCAGGCAGCAAGGATAAACACTAATTTTCAGGGACTGCATCCCTCTGATCTTCTCACAACATGCAGTCATTAAGATTAACTCCTCTTCAGTGTGTCTGATGTGGGAGAGGCTCACAGCATGTTAAACTACACAGTTTATACTGGCTGGAATGCAAACTATTTTATCATTTGATACAGTGGCAGCTTGCTAACTTTGGTCGCAGTTCTTAAAACTGTAAATAAAACTACATACAGCGTAGTATTTTATAAGCTTGCAGCCCATAATTCTAACTCACATCACAGGTATGCTTCAGGGTCTCTACATTTCTAAAGTCTGCAATTTTAGAACAGGAAAAGCATTAACCTTCACAGACTGCAGCTCTTAGGCTATCCTCATGGAACACTTAGGATCAGGGGATACATGTGAAGACAGCAGGTTTCCTGAAAGACAAATTAGACAACTGACCAAGATGTGAATAACTCCTGTTACTCCCAAATGGAGAGTTCACCTACTTTTTAAGCTACAGAAGGAGCCAGATGACAGATTGTTTGCTAGGGAACGAGTGTGAGGTCTGGATAACCACGGTAAATCACTCTCTGTGGATAGCCAGTCAGTTCTCATGTGACTACAAAACAGAGGGCTTTTCAATTCCAATTCCCTCCTTTGTGCAGTGGAAGTCCTGCAATATTGCTGTAAATCTTTACTGCTGGCTGTGAAATGTCCTCACCATCATTAGCTAGATCTATTCTACTCACTTCTCTGCTTATTTGACTTTATAAATAAAGTTCTCTATCAGTTAGCCATAAACTACAGCAATTTAGCCACAAAATTAAAACACAGAGAGCCTATAACTCATTTAATATTTCATGTAACTATTAACAACATTGAATTTCCTATCTGTACACCTGCAATCCTTCTTTAAGCATCAGTGCCACCTTTGCCATTCATACCAGAGTAAGAATTTTTACAATTTCATACACAAACTCTTAACTGGGGATTTGAAATATTTATTTTATAAAATCTAAATCCAAGCAGCACACCTTATGACTTAATTTCTTTCTGCTCCACAGGTTTCAGGCGCTTTTTAATGACAAGCTCTCCCTTGGTTGTCAGAAAGGTGCTGGACACTTCCTCTTCTGTTGGCAGCCCGTGGGGTAGTTTCAGTGGCTGTATTCTACAGGCAAAAGAGTTTGCTCAGTGAAGTCCTGTGACTAGAAGAGAGTTACATTAAATGTTCCAAATTTACCAATAAATAAACAAACAGTTAACAAACCTTATTAGATGTTTAATAACTTTCAGTCTGGAATTCACGGATGGGATATTTTTGTGCAGTCTTGGCTGATGTGCCTATGTAAGGGATAAAACAGATTTTACAAATGTGTTGCCAAATCCCAAATCTTTGTTCGCTGAATTTTGCACACTACCAGTAAAAAAATAAATCACATTTGCAAATCTAAGATTTAGAGAAGTCTCATGCATCAAGAACACACATAAACATATGCAATCAAAACCTGACTTTACTCTCAGTAAAATGACAATTTCAGCTTTATTCCTATTCCATTATAAATGTATTTTTCTTCCAACTGTTAAAAATACTGTGAATGTAAATACAAGAGTTTAGGGGCAAAACTGCTTCCTTCAGTTATATCTTACATTGATCAAGCACACATTTTTTTCTCTGTACTATAACACCAACTAGACAAATCTTTGCACAACGTGCAGCTGGCCTGAAAAACTCGGATAAACACATCTTTGACACAAACTTTTAGAGTCTTGAATTTGGAAGCCTTTTCATTGATAAATGAGTTTTGTTTGCCTTCCTACAATATCTGAATAATATGACCCACAGAGAACCGAATTCATAGCATTTACAAACCTATTTCTATTATTTTAGAAGAATTCTCAGGGTAAAGTTCTCCTCAGGCAATGCAGCACAATACCACACAGAGATACTCTGAATTCCCACTCAAAGCACATTTGCCACAAACATTCCCCTCAGCTCCTAAACACATCATCAGCTTCTCAGATTGCCTTACAGCTGCCATAAATGTAATTCTGGTTTGTGACTGCAAAACTGAGGTCCTTAAAAAACCCACCACCTTAGTGCTACATTTCTGACATGCACAACAAGTATAAAGAACAACAATCATACTTTATCCAGTCCCAGATCACGTATTATCTTCTTTTCCCAATATGGGCGACCAATGACACTTTTTACTCTAGTAATAACGTGGATTTTGTGGGGCTCCTCAGGGTTACCTCCATACTTTTCATGATCTCCAGGCCGTGGCTGAAATACCTAGAATAAAAAGTTCACAAAACTGGAGGTTTTTTCTCTAAATATCTGTTCTGCAGTTAACTACTGTCTAAAACATACTTCAACCTTGGTAAAAATTCGTACGTATTTTTTTCTTTTCAGGTGGTCAAAGTACCAACAAAATGACCTCAAATTTAGCTTTTAGATTTTGAAGCCAAACACACTTCTATAATGGTTTGCTGATAAATACAGTAACTCTTGAGCCTGGCCACACAACTGCACAGAAATAAATACACGGACAACACCCTGTACCAGCACAACATCTAATTCACGTGCACTTTATCAGGGACCCTGTGCCCGGCCTCTAGATGGCAAGTTTTTCCACAGGCTTTTAGAATGCTTTTAAGGAAAAGAGTCAACTGACACCAGATGGTATCCTGCAAAAACAAACTAAAACTGTAAATGGAAAAATGTAAAGTGCAAGTCAAGCACATACCGAGTCTGGAATTCTCGACCTGGTGAAGAGACAACGAACCCACGCCGAGGACGCCATCCCTTCCATCCTCTTCCCCAGCATCTGCAAAGACAGAAGGGCATAAGTTGTCTGCGCTCCCCTTACAGCTCTCAATAGTCGTAAACAGATGACACAGCTATGAGTCCCAGTCCCACCTGGATCCCCACCTTCTCAGCGGCTGCGGAGCCCCGAACAGGATCCCCAAGTGGATCAACCCCCACGAGACACCACTTGGATCCCCTCCCCAGAACCCCATCTGGATTCCCACTTTCCCGGAGGCTGCAAGCCCCAGCCGGATCTCTCCACGGATCCCCACCTGGGTTCCCCCTCCCCCCAGGCCCCCACCTGGATTCCCCCATACACGCGATCTCCACCCCCCGATCCTCACCTTCCCGGTGCCTGCGAGCCCCAGGCCCGTGCTGCCTGCCGCGGCCGCCATCTCGGTGCGCACCCTTCGTTCCGGCCGGACACCGGTGTCGCGGCACTTCAGTTCCGAGGGGGCGGAAGGACAGCGGTGCGACACCTCCCCTCAGTTCCCCCGCCCAGTCCCCGTTCCCCGTCCCGCTCCCCGTTCCCGCTGCCCGTCGCCATCCCGGTCCGTGTCCCGTCCCTGCCCATGTCGCGGGAGCGGAGCGATGGCACTGCCGCGCTGGAGCGGGCCGGGGCGGAGACGGTGAAGCGGGCGGTGCAGCTGGACGCGGCGTCCCGGTTCCAGGAGTCGCTGGTGTGTTACCAGGAGGGCATCGACCTCCTGCTGCAGGTGGTGAAAGGTACCGGGCTGGGCAGCGCCGTCAGGACTCGGGGTGGCCCTGGGGACACACGGGCAGCGTTGGGCCCCGGCGCCCCACGGAGAGGCAGGGGGAGCTGGCGGTCTCCTCCCGGGAGAGCCGGAGCAGGCAGGGCTGGGGAGGGCCGGCCCCTGTGTTGAACTGGCCCATGACTTTTTGTGATTCACAGCCACGACAGATGAGGCGAAGAAGCACCGCTACCGGCAGAAGATAGCCGAGTACATGACCAGAGCTGAAGACATTAAGAAACACGTTGAGAAAGAGAAACAAGGTACAAATACTTAAAACGGGGATACCGAGAGGAGGGAGTCAGGCCCTGTCCGGTGGTGCAAATCACCAGGACACGAGGCAAGGGGCAGAAACTGATGCACAGGAAGTTCCACCTGAACTTGAGGAAGAACTTCTTTACTGTGCGGGTGACTGAGCACTGAAACAGATTGTCCAGAAAGGTTGTGGAGTCTCCCTCACTGGAGATATTCAAGAACTGTCTGGACACAATCCTGTGCCGTGTGCTCTGGGATGACCCTGCTTGAGCAGGGAGATTGGACCAAATGACCCACTGTGGTCCCTTCCAACCTGACCCATTCTGTGATTCTATGAGCTGTGATGTACCCAACGTACCCATTTGCTTTTAATTGTCTATTGTTGTGTGAATGGTTGATGGGCGAGGTGGTTTAACACGGAAATTATGTCCTGACCTTTACTTAAAAAGAGACTTACTTCCCTTTCAGATGGCAAATACCATAAACAGATCAGGATAGAAGAAAATGCAACAGGTTTTGGCTATGAAAAGCTTTTCCACGAGTACCTCACTGAAATTGTTTCTGAAGTTTGGGTGCAGGACCCCTACATTCGGCAGGTTCATCAGGCAAGTAGATACCCGGTGTAACTGATACAGATGTAGCCACTAGAGAAATTCCGAGCTACTAAATGAAATAAAACTTTTTCAGTTGTATAATTTTCTACGATTCTGCGAGATGCTAGTTAAGGGGCCGTGCAAGGTGAAAACAATCCACCTCCTCACTTCCTATGATGT
Source organism: Ifrita kowaldi (assembly GCA_013398055.1). Lineage (NCBI taxonomy): Eukaryota > Metazoa > Chordata > Aves > Passeriformes > Cinclosomatidae > Ifrita > Ifrita kowaldi. The sequence goes on from VZRS01003502.1 coordinate 647,470, forward strand.
GGTAAGTGTCTAGATTTTGGGTTCTATTTCCCTGTACTCAGGTGATGCCACATGCAAGACAAAATATAAAAACACAGACTTACTCCTACTTACCAGAACTTGTTAGACTCAGGCTCTGATGCTTTCAGCAGAAAACACAGATTAAGAGAAAAATAAAAATGTGATAGTTGAACGTAAGTAATTTTGTAAGTTCAGAGTTTTCTCATAACTCTAACAAATTCTGGGTAAGCAGAGTCTTAAAATGAAATTTTCTTGAAAGTTTTGTTATGGAAAATGTCATAAAAACCAAAGCATCTGTTGAGACAAGGGTTTTTTGCTCTTCCAACAGCTGTATTTGTCATTTTAGAGGCTTTCCTGAGCTGAAATCTCTCAAGCTATCACTGCACTTATTTAAACTATTACTGCACTTAATTTGGCTCAAATACTACATATCTAGTTTCAAAGCACTGAGAGTGAGCTCCTCCTCCACATCCCTTAGCAAATATACCTGGAGTCTGTCTGCTTTTTATCCTGTCTTTGAAACTGTAAATTTGCCTTCATCCAAGTTACTTTCTTTTGGTTTACTTTGATACTAAAAAGGTTTTGTTTGTGAGTTTAAGAAGAGGTGACTAGAAGTAGAACATATACTTAAAAAAAAAACCCAACAAAACCCCATCACATTTTTACTTTTGATAGGGTAGTGGGAGGAGTCAGCAGTTGAGTGTCTTGGAAGAAATAAAACAGTCATTGAGTAATTATGGAGTAACACTGAATATTGACTTTTCATCTTCAATACATGATCGAGAAATCAGGTGAGTGATATAAAAAATAAGCAAATGCCAGTTATTTGAAGTCAAACTATTTAACCCTAACTTTTGAGTCAATTACAGCTGTGGTTAACAAAGTAAAGGGCAGTGGCCCTCACTGGATGAAATCAGCCCTCTATAGTTCCACATTTTCTAATTGTGAATATAATATTAGTTGTCTCTGTACAGAATGGTGTCTTCTGTGGTTCACGCAGGTATTGGTGACACTAGGAAGTAATTGTGATTGAAACAAGGTGCTTGTGCATCATGTGGATGTAACCTTTTTATCCAGTGTACTCACAGTATTCAAATTTGTGCATTTTTAAAACAGATTCAACAATGGGTGGATGATTAAGATTGGAAGGGGTCTTGATTATTTTAAAAAACCACAGGTAAGGATGCTTTGACTTTTTAAATTAACTTAAAATGAGCTCTTCTACAGTATATGCTCACCATGTCAGTTCTGTTCATTTCTGCAGGGTCATTTCAGCATTGGATACTGTGACTTTGACTTGAGACCTTGTCATGAAACAACAGTGGATGTCTTTCATACTAAACACACAAAGAAAATGTGATCAGAAATGACTGCTTTTCATAAATGTTTTCATAAGCATAGAATTGTAAAACTGGAAGGTGTTGCTTGAATCCAGGTGGTTGCCCACAGAAGCAACTCTTTGAAGTACTTAGTGCAGCACAGCTTTTATCATCTATGGGTTTAAGAATATTTGAGACTTTTCAGTCTGAGAAAACACAACTGCATGATTCCTTCGTTGTACTTCTTCTGTAATCTTAATTAATACAATCCATGTCTAAATTTTATCTTGATTTCATAACAGACCCTCAGTATTGTCTTCCAGAGGTCTCTTTACGGCCATTTCTATTTTTACTGTTGATTTTGTCTTAAGCCAGTTTTGGATTTTATATCTTTAACTGACCACCTCACAATCATTGGAAGCTGGGCTGCCACATGTTCTCTTTTATAAGCAGTCTTATTTATTTCCTTTAATTCCTGTATTCTAGTCATGACTACTGTTTTGCTGGGTTTTGGTCAATCCTGTAATACTTTATTTCCCAGACTGTACTAGTAATCCCAAATTTAACATTCCATTTTCTTTTCCAAGCTCTTTGCCTATAAATGTGGTAGCATTCAGTACACAGTCATTTTAGGGTTGTCTTACGTGTCTCTGCATAATGGATTTTGGACTGGGAAGGCTGCAAAGAGCTGCATTCTCTTCCCTGTCACTCCTGTGTGTTCTTTTATTCTGTGATATGTGGTCATATACCTGATATCCATCCTTTGCATTAGGTGTGGAAAGGATGTGTGATCCTCTCCCAATCTTACTCTCTGACTTTAAAGTCCAATGACTGGCTTTTCATGCCACTCTCAACTGCAGTAAGCTAATTCCCTACTACTAGGTAGTCCCCTAAAATGAATAAATTTAAGTTTTTTCAGAAGTTGGATACCCTGAGTAGCTCAGTTGGTCAGAGTATGGTGTGAGTAATGCCAAGGTCATGTGTTTGATCCCTGTAAGGGCCATTCACTTAAGAGCTGGACTTGATCCTTGTGGATGCCTTGCAACTCAAAATACTCTGTGATTCTAAGCAATATGCTGCTTAGAATAAAGACAAAGTCTTCCCTTGTCATTCCTTCGCCCTTTGGAAACCAGCAGGTATTACCAGAGGAGCTGCTTTTTTTCTTTTATACAAGAGTTCTTTGTTAGCAAGGATCTGCCTAAGTCATACACTCTGACATGAAAAACAGGCAGTGGCCTCTTTTTCAGGTCCCATCAAAATCTTTTCAGCTTCAGGACTGACATGTGCCTTACACTTTCTGCCTTGTAGGCCTCTATATTCTAGTAGCATGTTTATTGCTAGAACCTTTTCTGTCTCCTATATTTCTTTTTCCTGATAGTTGGTGTATTCCATTATCTTCTTTTTTTTCTTAATGTGCCATATTATTTCATTTTCTGTCATCTAATGCTGCCATTCTTTTCCTCTTGCCTTTCACAACAAATCTGTTCCACAGCAATCAATAAGAAATGGAGCTGGTCTTTGCCTTGGTTTTTTGCCAGTGGTCTGCCTTCTTTATCCTTTCTCATAATAATGTTTCAGCTTTGCAGTGTTGCATCAGCAAAAGGAATAATGTATGTGCCACAGAGCTGTGTGCTACTAGTCATTCCCCCAGACATTCCATAGGAGCTCCCTGGCTTGCTGCTGTGAAACTTAAGTTTTCAGTCACTGTTGTGAATTTTATTCAGTTGTGTATAATATATGCCTATTTTTAATGGGAATAAAGGTTATTTTTTATTATTTGTAGCTTCAGTATTCTGTTTGATTTCTTCACTGTGTTGGGAAATTCAAGGAAGCTGTGTAATGCCTCAGAGATCCAGCCATGTTCTGGAGAAGGCTTACTGTAAATACAGTAGTTTCCCAAATGTGAAGCTTTGTGTCTTTTAACCTAGTCTAGCAATTTCAAACATAAAGAATCACAGAATTAACTAGGCTGGAGAAGACCTTTGAGATCATCGAGTCCAACCTATGACCTAGCATCACCTTGTCAACTAGACCATGGCACTGAGTGCCACATCCAGTCTTCTTAAACACCTTCCAGGGACAGTGACTCCACCACCTCCCTGGGCAGCCATTCCAATGCCCAATCACTCTTTCTGTGAAGAATTGTTTCCTGATGTCCAGCCTAAACTTCCACTGGTGCTGCTTGAGGCTGTATCCTCTTGTCCTGTCGCTGGGTGCCTGGGAGAAGAGCCTGACCCCCACCTGGCTACAACCTCCTTTCCAGTATCAATAAACAGCCTGTGTTCTGACCTAATCAAAACTGCATTACACTTGTTCTTCAACAACAGTGAAATACATCCTGAGCCTTTCTTTCATCATTTTACTATATATTGAGCTATTATTTTTATTTAGCTTTAAAACTGTCACTTTCAGTTCATTATTGCCTTTTAATGGAAAATTTTCTGCTAGGCAGTAACAGAAGGAACCTCTTTCTCCTAAATATGTATTTGCATTTGCAAATGTTTAGCTTTGATACCAGTACCCATGGCAGCAGGGACTCAGCTTTGTGCCAGGCAGTGCAAGAACAAAGGAGGCACATACAGCCTCTGTCCTAGTTAGCCTCTCCTGCCCTCATCACATAAATGCCAGCATTGAACTTCCTAATCCTTCCCCTGCTCTTGCATACACACAGACAAAAGCCCTAACCCAGGGTGGAACTACAGTGATTCACTACCCAGTGATTCACTACTCAGTGCTGAGCTGAGCTCACTACAGCACTTATACAGCAGAGGCACAGAAGCACCAGCACTCTGCAAGAAAGGAATTTCAAACAGAAACCAGGGAACATCCCTCTCCACACAGCTCAGGGGCTGAGATGTGGCCTTCAGGCTACGACCCACATGGAGCAGGATGCAGGCTGGGGCATCCAGTGCAGCAGCACAGCACCAGTTTTACACCTACCCCATCCCATCTGTGTCAGCCATTTGTACCTTCTCTGCTACAGGGCAAATTTGGGATGCCCTCACCATTTTTCCTGGTTCAAGCAGCAATGATGTCTTGTCAGCAGTGGTTTCAATCCTACAGTTTGGGATGCGGGTGCAGGCAGTGTGAAGTTTAATTTTAATATTAAAAAAAAAAGGACAAGATTGAACAGGTTGTTTTCTACAAGCCGAATTTTTCTCTTACTAGCAAATGTATTAATTTTGTTTTCAATACATTAAATAAAAAAGCAGCAGAAGTTTAACTTACATTTTCAAAATGCAAGTCACATTAACATTATCATATTCTCACATAGTAGACTCCACCTGCTGTGCAACTCATCATCTTGTGGACACACTCTTAGCAATGTTGTCACTAGCGTAGTGGTTTCATTTGGGCAAAACTTACTGCCAGTCAGACTCTTGACCAGTTCACTGTACAGTCCTGGTGGCAGCCACTGCTCTGGCAGATCAATGTTACAGACCTCAATCCTTCCATGCTTTACATCCATATTTACTTTAACATCAAGAACAGAATCTTTATAGGCCATGTTAAGACAAGTGCTAACGCTGAACTTTGGTGTCTTTCCATATACCCACTCCCAGGTTTGTAGTTCTTTAGTTTTGTTACTAATTCCAGGAAGCAGAGTCTCATCAGCTGGATTTATCACGGTGATATGGTGATCTATTTGGTGTTGCATAGCATATTCTTTAGCAATGGCATCCAGGAGCATCTCAGAAGTTAAACTAGGATCCTCTTCAAAGAGATTTTTCACTGAGGCAGGCACGCTAGGAGTGGCATTGCTCTTTAGCCCTTTATAAGGACTTTTTAGCACAGAAGATAAAACAAACTTATCTACATTACAGAGTAAGGTACAGTGGTGATAAGCACTTGTCCTTCCCAGCTTTGCAGCAGTGCCTGAGATTTTGTATTGCCTGTCTAGCAAGATGTCGTATCTGTCAGTGACATGTACATCTAACTGGGGTCGCAAGGCTTTCAGTGCCTTCACAACGAGCTTCAGGTTCTCCATTCGTTCATATTTTTTTCTAGTTGTGAAGAAAGTTAAATTGATGTTACCTAAGTCATGGTAAACTGTCCCTCCTCCACTTCTCCTCCTGGCTAGTTTTATATTTTTTTGCCTCAATAGCCTGAGGTTGCATTCCTGCCAGGGATTCTGATGTCTCCCTATTACCACAGCAGGGGAATTTCTCCAAAGGAAAAGGACCTGTTGCTTCTCTAAATCCATGTGGTCATGGATCCAGTCTTCCACAGCTAGATTTTGGTAAACATCATTAGAAACAGACTGGATAATGAGGCCTCCACTAGCTGTGCTCCAGAAGCAAGCTTTTGGAGTTCTGAGGATGCAGGACAGCCAAAGGCAGTTCTTTAATGACTGGAGCACCATGTTTTTAATAACTGCACAGCGGATGGAAGGAATGCTGCTCTGCTAATGCTGAATGCGGCAGGAGCGCAGCCGGCTCGTGTGACAGAACTGCAATGCCAGTGGCAGCCGAGACAGTCACGCACTTCCCACAGCAGCACGCGAGTTCCAAGGCATGGTGCTCCTCCGGTGATACCGCCCAGACCCTGGCAGGAGCCTCGCAGAACATTCGGGGGTGTCAGGGCAGCTGCTCCTCGCGGTCCCTGGTGTCTGAAAGACCAAAGGAAGAAACGGAATGTGTATTTTCCCCTCACTCAACGCAGCCTTGCTAATGCGGTTTCACTTCGCGTAGTCCACCTTTGTTAGGGTTTTCTGCCTTTTTTTTCCAAGGGGTTCCTGGCGCGGTGTCCCCGCAGCCCCTGGCGCCGCGTCCCCGCCCGCACAGCCCCGCCCGGCGCCCTGCGCTACTCACGGCGGGGAGAGGAGCGGTCCCGGCACCCGTGACCCTGTGGGCTCCTTGGAGCCGGCGGCCTCGGCAGCGCCTTCCGCTTCCCGGGTGAGGGGTGCTGGGGGCGGGCGCTGCGCCTGCCCTGCAGCCGGGGAGGGGTGGGGGTGCCGGGGTGGGAACAGGGACTGGTGCGCAGTGAGCGCGGGGGTCTCGCCTGTCCCGGCGCAGCCACGGCACTGGGCGGGGGACGCAGCTGGGAAGAAGCAAGAATGAGCGGGTTATAGAATCACAGCATAAGTCAGGTTGGAAAGAACCACAATGGGTCTTCTGGTCCAACCTCCTGCTCAAGCAGGATCATCTCAGAGCACGCGGCACAAGATTGTGTCCAGGATGTTCTTGAATATCCCCAGTGAGGGAGACTCCACACCCTCTCTGGGCAATCTGTTCCAGTGGTCAGTCACCTCGCAGTAAAGAAGTTCTTCCTCATGTTCAGGTAGAATTTCCTGTGCATCAGTTTCTGGCTATTGTTTCTTGTCCTGTTGCTTGGCACCTCCGGGAAGAGCCTGGCTTCATCCTCTTCACACCTTCACTTCAGACACTTAGGGGCATTGCCCACAATATTTACAGCGTCATGGCAACAAGAGGCCGGTGCAATCATAAAATGGATGATTTTTCTTGCAAGACCCAGATGTGCAGTTCCTCTCTGCAGGATATTGTGGATGCTAGAAGTTTTCATGAGTTTGCAAGAAGACTGAAAGGGTTAACACAAATGCACAGAGACTTGTGAAATACACAGAAACTCTCTATAGTACTCATGAAGATATAGAAGCTAAATGTTGATAGCATAATTCATTAACAGGCTGGAAGGTGATCAAAGACTAAATGTATTGCCAGCAGCAGATTGTCTTCAGATTTGCATTTAAGCCATTCTTAAAGTCGAGCAGACCTCAGCTACGATTCTTCTTCAAAAGCTATTGTCTGTGCTTAAGCTCACACCGTGGGACAATGTTCAGCGCTAGCTGAAGTTTTTTATCCACAGTATTATCCCTATGGACAAGTATGTGCTGTATTTCTCTCGTTCATGGACGTGTATTTCTAAAAGGTACATTGCATGCCTTTGTCTTCCATTCTGCCTTAAAAGAACTGTGTGGCTGTAGAAGAAAAAGGCTCTAAATGGAACTTGCTGTGATGTGTGCACCAGCAACTGGAATGTTGTACTGTCACATTTAAAAAAAAAAAAAAGTTGGGAATTTTTTTAAGCAATTTGAAATGGGCACAACTTTTTGCTGAATTAGACTGGTGATAATTTTTCACTGAGGTGAACTATTCTGTAATGCACAAGGTGAAAAGCATGTGTATGGTAAAAAGCATAAAAATGTGCTGGAAATTAACGTTGAAGGCAGTTGACAAAATCCAAAAGCAAACCTGTGCACTCTAGCACTAGTCAGAAGTATGGAAATGCATCTTGTGAGACATCTGATGTTACTAAAACCCAAAGGAAATGTGGGACCATTTGTTTCTATTTTGTCACTTGATTCTTGAACATTTGCAATGTGTCATTTTGCCACGGGGTGTCCCTAAAAACCTACTGTGAGCTGTTGCACTCTGTGTTTTTCTTGTCAAAAACTGTTTTCATAGTTAGAACCATAATTTGCTAAAAAATGTAAAGTGCAGAATACTAGGTGGACAGATAAAAATGTCATGGGTCTGTTTCTGATAAGATGAAGGATGAAATACATATGCAACAATAAATGCTTTCCTATAGTTGAAGACAAATGCAACAAGATAATTAGAAATATTCTGACAATAAGTAAAAAGTATTAATTTGTAAATGCACAGCATGATTTATTTATCTCTTCTGGATTGGACGTTTAAATTTTTTTATGTCCCTACTACTATTGTATAAATATCTGTAAAATACATCAATTATTATTTTCACTTTTAAAACAATCCTGTGTATGAATTTAATTTCTTCTTTGGTCAACAAAGCATTGTTTGGTATACAAAAAGCAATGCAACTGCTCTGCACAACATTAACCAGCATTAAGATATAAAAGATAACTCATCATATGTCCCTTAGAGGATACCTTAGACATATCAGAACAAAACCAATTTAAAATGTATAATTTCACTCCTAAAATGAATTTTTATGCAGAATAATTTTGTTAAAGTTAGGAAAGCATGAAATGCCCTTTTCATACATCTTTTGGAGATAAACATGATAATGCAGTGCAGTGCCATCTTTCACTGTGCCAAAATCTAAAAGAAAGATTTACGAGAAATCCAGGATGAGGAGACGGAAAAGAAAAAGACTTGTTTCTCTTGCTCTGTTTCTGGAAGTTAAAATCTTCCAATTTCTTTTCTGCCTTTAGGTGGGGATCATATTTCAGAGGTGTTACTCACTCCTAATGTCTGAAAAGGTGAGCTGTATCCATGAGTGCTTAATAGTGGCTGCTTGCCAAAAGACCCCGTTATTCACCCTGCACTGTCTCCAGAATATAAAACCTGTGCTAGTGGCTAGCAGGGAAGAGAGGACATTTTGTCTGGTTTCTCAGCTTGACTTTGGGACTACCTAAAGCAGCCTCTTTCAAAGGCTGTTTATATCCTTGCCACGAGCAGGCAGCAGGAATCACAGGGTTCACATGGCCTCCTAACCCTTTTTTGCATCACTTTCTTCACAGGCACCAGTCTGCTTGTCCCTGTCTGTGTTCCAAGAAGAAGATATGTGCAGCCAGAGGTACTGTAAATAAGAACTCCTATTTTGGGATATAAGAAAACATAAGAAGTAATTTCTCTCAAATGGTTTTGTTGGTGGAATAAAGAAAAGCATAATTAGCCTCGTAATACTCTGATGTTTTAACTTCACAGTGTTTGTAAACCAGTAATATGTTAGTCCTGGCATTAAAAATCAGGAATGTGTTCAAACTGGGGTTTATCATATGTGCAAAGCTAATGTTTGACACTGTCAAGAAACAAGTGTAGTGCTAAGGGTAATATTTATTCTGGATGATAGAACTGGCACATAGTCTTACAAATAGATACATGAATTAGGTGAGCTTTGGATAGAAGATAAGGTTTAATTAAAGGAAGCTATTTTCACAAGATTAAGTCAGTCTTATTTAATACTTGTGTTGTTCTTGTTAGGCCAGAGAGATTGTGTGGCAATTGCTGGAGTTTTCATCTGTAAAAGTGTCTCCTTGGATATTAGTTTCTGGAAGAGATGAACGTAATTAGAGTAGAGGTGTTCAGCTGAGCTCCCTGAGTTCACTGTCAGTCCCAGCTGATCAGCTGTGGCAGTTTCAGAATACCCATCTCTCTCCTGGGGCTGGACTGACAAGACTTGGCTGCTTGGCTTTGTCTCAGAAATCTTCTGACCTGTAAGCATTGCTCATGCTGCCTTTCCCTGCCTTTTGCTGAGGCTTTTGCATTAATCACAGGCAAGGCCTATGCTCCATGTGTGGGCCCAGCAAGTTTGGGTTAAAGGTGCTTTAAAAGAATTTTTAGAATGAATTTCACTCAAAACAGCAATGGGTGGTGTCTGAGTGTGCCAATTTATGATCCATCCCCCCGTTTCCATCCACAAATAACTATGATGAATTTAACTATTATTTGAGGAAGTCATCTTTTTATCTGTCAAGGTGTGGAGAGAGTGTGGTGTCACTTGAGGAGAAGCTTGGCTTAACTACCTCCCCCAACAAAAAAGCTCTTCAAAAAGATGTAGCAGCAACTGGTCACTCAGTATTCATTTGTACTTAAAACCAAAAAGAAATATGAGCACCTTTCCTTGACTTTAGTAATGTTTATTGAGAAACTCTGCTCTACATCATAAACCCGATACTGAAAGTTGAATTTGCATAGATAAGAGTTATTCAAAAACCTCCCAAGATGAAACCAAGTAGAGAAATAATTAAAATTTCTATGAAAGCAGTGGTCATAAATATTTATATCAGAATTAATGGGAAAAGGGGTTTACTGATAATTTTGTACAAGATTTTACAATGCATCTTTTTTAAAATGATTTTTAGGAATATTTCTAACCAGTATTTCATTTTGTTTTGCCTATAGAATTTCAGTCATATACACCTATAGGGACAACAGATATTATGATCATCGTGGAAAGCAAGAGTAAAGCAAATACAAGTGCAGAGACTGCATGCTTGCTAGAAAGCTGCTTAGGTAAGCTGTTGTGCTGGTACTGAGCCAGAAGTCAGTATGTCCATTACAGCTGCTTGGCTTCTGTCCTACAGAACTCCGAGCTCAAGGAAATCATAGAGTCGTAGAATAGTTTGGGTTGGAAGGGACCTTAAAGACCACCTAGTTCCAACTCCCCTTTCAATAGGCAGGGACACCTTCCACTAGACCCTGTTGCTCAGAGCTCCATCCAGCCTGGTGTTGACCACCTCCAGGTATGGGGACTCCGCAGCCTTTTTAGGCAACCTGTTCCAGTGCTTCATCACCCTCCTAAGAAGAACTGAATTCTTCTTGAAAATAAATAATTCCTCCCTATTACCTAATTTAAACCTTCCCTCCTTCAGCTTGACATCATTCCCCCTTGTCCTATCACTACATGCCCTGGTGAAAAGTCCCTCTCCAGCCTTCTTGTAAGCTCCCTTTAGGTACTGGAAAGTCTCCCTGGAGCCTTCTCTTCTCCAGGCTGAACAACCCCAGCTCTCTCAGCCTGTCTTCATAGGAGAGGTGCTCCAGCCCTCTGATCAGCTTGGTGTCCCTCCTCTGGACTCCTCCAAAAGGTCGATGTCTTTCTTGACATGGGAGCTCCAGACCTGGATGCAGCACTCCAGGTGAGGTCTCATGAGGGCAGAGTAGAGAGGGAGAATCACCTCCTTTCCCTGCTGGGCACCCTTCTTTTGCTGCAGCCCAGGATGTGGTTGGCCTGCTGGCCTGCAAGGGCACTTTGCCAGCTCATGTTGAGCTTCTTGTCCACTAGCACCCCTAAGTCCTTCTCCCCAGGCTGCTCTCCATCCATTTCCTCCCAGCTTGTGTCCATGTCACTGACAGATGTTAAACTGCACCAGCCCAATATCAACCCCTGAAGAGCACCACTGGTCTCCACCTGGACACTGAGTCATTGGCCACTTTGAGTGCAACCATCCATCTAATTCTTCATCCATGGAATGGTCCATCTTGAAGTCCATGTCTCTCCTGAATAGAGGTAAGGACGTTGTGCAAGACAGTGTCAAATGCCTTGCACAAGCCCAGGTAGATGACAGCAGTTGCTTTTCCCTCACCATTTACTTCACACCACTGCTGTAACCCCCTTGTAGAAGGCCACCAAATTTGTCAGACATGATTTGCCATGGTGAAATCACGTTGACTGCCACTAATTACCTCCTTATTTACCATGTGCCATAGTATAGTTTCCTGGGGGATCTGCGTCATGATCTTGACAGGTACTGAGGCAAGAGTTACTGGCCTGTATTTCCCTGGGTCTTCCATATTTCATTTTGAATCAGTAGGAACTTCACCAAATTGCCACAACTTCTCAAATATGATGGGTAGTGGCTTAGCCACTTCATCCGCCAGTTCCCACAGGAATGGGCCCGGCCTGGAGGAAAGGACAATACTGTGAGAAGGTAATGGTTATATGGATAGCTTTTCCTTTGGGGGAGAGCTGGAGTCGGGGTTTCTAGGAGCTCTTCACAACCATCCAGAATAACCAAATACCTGGAAGAAGACGAACCACCTCCCGGCTTGGCATGCGGAGAGGGGCATTTGGGAGGGCGCGGCAGCTCGCCGGCCGCTGCCGGGCTCCCGGGAAACGCGGCGGGACGGATAGAGGGAAGGAAGGAGGGAGGAAAAGAGGCGGGTGGTGGGGCGGCAGCGGTGATGCCCGGAGCGGCGGCAGCCGCCGGTGCTCGCCCTGGCCCCGGTAGTGGCCATGAGCGGCTCCCCGAGGCGCCGGCGGGGGAGAGAGGAGAGTCACGCCAAGGTAGCGACCGGCGGGGCTCGGCTCAGCGCCCCGGCCGGCGGGGTGTGCGGGGGGCCCGGGGCCTGCGGGGGGCCCGGGGTGTGCGGGCGCTGCTGGTGCTGTGGGGAGCAAGGAGGAAAGGAACATCAGAAGTGGTTCATCACTGAACTACTTGGGAACGCAAAAACATTTTGGGCGGCTTAATCAGTCCAAAACATTTGCTAACTCTGAGTGCTTCTGGTCCTGCAATAAGGGCTGCTGCAGGTGTCTCTAGTGCTGCATGAAGCCGCGAGCGAGGGGTCCTGATGGGAAGCTGAATCCCAGTTGCGATGGGGCTGTGTTCTTGCAATTTAGAGGATGGTGGTGAAATGTGTCGCAGCAGGAAATTCTTACCACTTTATGGCAAGTATAGTGTAAGTATGTATTTTAGGATATATAATATTATCATGTTTTCCAAAAAGTGCTCTTTCACTAGTTGGTAAAGTAGTATTGTGAGTGAGCAAATACTGTGTGCAAGTTTTATGTGTAGATTTGAGTTCTCTGTGCTCAGTGAGGTCCTGAAGGTGCCAATTGCATGATTGCTCTGATCTGTTCTCTTCCCTAGGACTAGGGCAATGCATATAACTGCTGAACCTGAGGGTGCCTCTTTCAGAGAGGACAGAATATTAGGATGGGATTCACCTAATATAATTGATTTGTCAGAAGTGATGATGATTGTAATAGATATCTAGGCTGTCTTTATCATCAGAGGTACTCCTAGGACATGACTAATTCTAGTATGAATGCAAAAAATTGATTGTAGGAATCACTTTCTAGAAATTACTCTTTGTAGAGACCCAAAATTAAATTAGTTTACTCTTAAACAAATGAGATTAGATGTGCAATTTTGAATTTCAGAATTGCAGTTTATCTTCAGAATCCGTTTTAGGCCCCTAGGTGACTTTCTGTATTTCAACAATACTTACTTGCACATTACTTTATTTCCATTGCAAAAATTCACCTTTCATGGACCTTAAACAACCATGGTGGCCTACTTTCTTTCGTATTTAAAAATTCATTAGATATTCCAGGACAAATCTACTTAATTGTCCTCCTTAGTTTTGAACAGATATATTTCAAGTTAATTAACATTTAGCTTTTATGTCCTTTTCTTTCTTGTTAGATCCATATTAGAAGGACATTCAGACATATTCTGCAATATAACAAAAAAAGAGAAAATACAGACATTCAGAAGTTACTTTAAAGTATTATGTGGATATTTATTTTAATTAGATATCTGCTTCATCTTCATTTTGAAGAGTATATTTATCCATTTTACATTGAAGTATCAATAATTACAAAAGTTTTATTTCAGTGTATGTATTCTCTCATTTATGCTAATGCAGGTTATTTTGCAAACAATCTGAAATAAAGCAGGGGAGGTCACCTTCAAGGCTTGATGCCTTTAGTCAGTCACTGGAAAAGGACTGCTATGAATGTGAGACTGAGAATTTGTTGAAGGTATTAAGAAACACATTTTTAAGTCCTAAGCTAACCTCTACTTGTGGCAGCATGTAAAAAAAAATCCATCCAGTTGAGCTTGGGAAATCACTTTGGAAGAGGAAGATTGTATTTTTTAGCATGTCAGTTTATCCCATGTTAAACTACTAAAGCTATAACTACCAAGAAGAAAAACTAATTGATTGTAAACAGAAGGATGCGTAAGATGGGAATGGGACAATAATAGAAGTTTTCAAACCAGGTATAATAAGCAAGTGTTTTAAGTTTTATTTCTCTACTTTAACCTTATATCTCCATGTTCTTTAAGGGAGTGATTTCTGATGCAGGAGTCTTGAAAATGTTGAGAGAACATGAAGAACTTGCGTCAACACTTAAAATATATGAGTGTCATGTGGCAGAAATTCAGGGTAGCTTCAAAGTTTTAACAGCTGAGAGCGATAAAACTCTCGATCTTTATGAACAGGTAACTTTATTTATATTTGTATGATTAATAGAAATAACAAGGTAATGTGCAAGAAAAAATATTTTTGGCTTTGTATGAAGAAAGAAAGAATGCAAAGTATTTGTTTAAAAAATAGAAAAAAAAGTTATGGAAATTCTGTTATTTGAATCTGTCAGTTCAGTGCAAGTTTGTAAGTGCTGTCCTGAGTTAAAAATGCTTTCCTGAATCAAAGAATGTGTGCACAAATGATTACTACATCTTCAATATTACACAGTTTCTGGGATGTTCTGCATTACCAGCCATAGGCCACGGTAATGTATTGATTATCTATTCCATGTTTCCGTTATGCTGCTTTTTTAAAAATCAGGTGCAGGAGGAGAGTTCCCAGCTTCATCAGGAAGTTATAAAATGCCCCAGGACTCCTAAAAGCACTGTGACAGCTCAAACTGTATTAAGACATGTGGAGCTATAAGGGGATACAGCACTGTCAGATTTCTGAAGGGTGCCTACAGAACGTGATAGCCTCAGGGATCAGGTACAGGTTTGATTCTGTTCCATCCCCCCTCAGCCCCACCCCACAGGTTATTTAAACATGAAAACTACTTAGCACTGTAATTAAAGTTGTTAAGGATTTCTATTCTGGTCCTGAGAATTAATTGCTTTACAAGTCTGTGGTGAGTTGAGGCTTGTTCTATGTGTGATTTTCTTGTTGCTCTTATTTGATACAGATTTCCCAAGAAACTGCATTTAATGAAAGGCTTATTTGGAACAGAGAATTGAAGAGCTTGAAACTACTATTCATAATGTAAGGGAAAATAATTATTTATTGAATTGTAAATATAATACAGGTGATGTTCATGGTTAATCCTGCAGGACCAACCTGACTGCTATCAGGAAACAGCAGGCTGAGAGCAGTGGATGTTATTTACCAAGACTATTTCCCCTCTACTCTGCTCTGGTAAGACACCACCTGGAGGACTGTGTCCACCTCTGGGGTTTCCAACATAACAAGGACGTGGACCTGTTGGAGTAAGTCCAGAGGAGGCCATGAAGATGGTCAGAGCAGACTGGAGCACCTCTCCTACAAAGACAGGCTGAAAGAGTTGGAGTTGTTCAGCCTGGAGAAGGGAAGACTTGGAGGAGATGTTTTAGCACCTTCCAGTACCTAAAGGGGACCAACAAGAGAGCTGGGGAGGGACTCCTCACAGGAACATGTAGTTACAGGACAAGAGGGAATGGTTTTAAACTGGAAGACGACAGGTTTAGAATAGGTACAAGTTAGAAATTCTTCACTGTGAGGGTGGTGAGGCCCTGGAACAGATTGCCCAGAGAAGCTGTGGATGTCTCATCCCTGGAAGTGTTCAAGACCAGTCTGGATGGAGCACTCAGCAACCTGGTGTAATGAAAGGTGTCCCTGCCCATTGCAGGGTGTGTGGAACAAGACGGTCTTTAAAGTCCCTTCCAACTGAAACCATTCTGTGATTCTGTGATTTTAAGACTGTATGAAGATTTCAACACCATTACCCACAGTGTTCTTATATCCAGGTTAGGATAGGCTTGTTCCACTTGGAGTAGGAGTGGCTTAAGAGGGACGTAAGTCCTGCCTGCCAGTACTCAGCAAGAAATCATAAACAGGCTTTTTACTGCAGTGCTTGGTGGAAAGATGAGCAACAATGGGCATCCACTGAAACCAGAGGGGTTCAGGCTGAATACAAGGAAATACTTGCTTCTCATGAGGGCAGCTGAGCAGTCCCCAGCCTTGGAGATTTTCAAGACTGGACTGGACAAAGCCCTGAGCAGCCTGACCTCAGAGCTGGCCCTGCTTTGAGCAGGGGTTTAGGCTAGAGACCTGGAGTCCATCCAAATGTGAATTACCTTATGACTGTGTATTACTAAGACCTGGTGCTTCAAAGCTAAATGTAATTGCTTTGTTCTGGCAAGTCGTATTTAATATGGTTTAAGTACTTGTGAGTGCAGCTGTTTGCTAACATATGGCACTTAAATAGAAAACTAAAGCATTAATGAAATGAATATAAATCTTAAATTTACTTACAGTCTTGGTAGAACTTGATTTTTAAGTAAATTAACATTGATTTCTGTAGTATATCTTTCTTCTAGATCTCTTGGTTACAAATTCTGGTTTATCTTCTTTTTCCCCCTCAGTCTTCTAAAATCCTACCAAACTTATAAATATAATACCACAGTTTATAATATTAAACTGAGTGCATCTGATACGAAGAATACACTGTAGGCTGAAATAGCTCTGAGTAGTAAATTAACTTTAATCACACGCCTACATACAGCATGTAGTGAGTATTGGGAGCCCTGTTTTAGGTACATCATCTTATTTCTTCTGTTCTTTTGGTACCCTTTGAAGGCAATACATCAACATGAAGTTTATGACACTAGTATTGGAAAAGGTCCTGTATACCAGAGGCTTACTGACTTGCTCTTTAGAGGCCTGACCTTTGATTATAGTAACACAGAAATTAGTACTGAAAGATGTGGTAAGCGAGGAGAGGGATGAGGTGAGAATTTTTGTACTACAGAAGAAGTGTTTCAAATAATTTAGAAAGGACAGTCTTTCAAATGTTAAGTGTAAGCATTTTAATAAAAAGATAGCGGTTTCTTTAAGCTGAATATTTCAAACCAGCTTTGCTGGAGCCTGTGCAGGAGACTTTGGATCTGTTCTTTGTTCTAGCTACAGACCTGAAGGCCTCATGATGGTAACTCGGTTACATAATGCTTTATGCAAGTGTTTTGCAGTGATTTCTCTACCTAGTTATTGTCATAGGTGTGTAACTTAATAGAGGCTTACAGCCATTATTGGTCATGTTGTATCCCAAACTATGATTTCTCCCTTCATACACTCATAATAATGTTTTCTTTTATGTTATTTTGCACTAAAAACTTTTAATGTTGATCAATGACAAACATTTTTTTGCTTGGGCATAATTGCCAACCAAAAATTTACATGAATAAATGAAAATATTCCCAGAGGTCTGAAAGATGGGAAATTGATTTACCTCCAAAAGAAGTGAAAGTCACATTTCAGCTCTTTGCCATGTATCTTCAGTAAACTGAATCAGGCCTTGAGTAAATGAGATGCTTGGACATTTCTTCTTCAGCAAAAGAGTTGTGCTAAAAACAGAGTAAAAATTGAGATAATATAAATTCTATAAATCAGCTCTTTTTTTTCCCCTCAGCTGTTAATGTTTGATTATATTTATAGTTAGATAGTGAACAGTTAGAACAGATGTGCAGAGTGGCACTAATGAAAGACACCATTCATTCTCTGGAAACCGAGATGAAAAGATTGACAAGAAAAGCAGTGGATTCTGAAACTGAGCTGAGTTGACAGGAAGCTGAATATGTTTCTCTTAGTTAAGTAAAAGTGTGTAATTGCATTAATTTGACTAGTAACATCAGCCAATGTTCACTAGTTTATGTAACTGTTTTGTAGCACAAAGGGAAAGGAATTTACAAAAGCTACTTATGAGCCATCCTCCTTTTTTGGAATGAAATTGTTTTCCTCAGTGCTTATTTATATGTAAATGTTCTTGTCTTGTTGATACGATGATATGGTGGAAACCATCTTCAGTGAAAAAGTAAAATACACTTAATTTAGAGTTAGGAGCTTGCTATTAGAAACTACAGGGATTGGTGGGTTTTGGTAATTTGCATGTGAACAATTTTCTTTTTTTTAATTTTTTTTTTAATAGAAACAGGCAAACATGCATAAGCTAGTGAGTGTCGTGTTGCTAGTTTTAAAGATCCATTTCTTAAGTTTGGAGCCTTTTCATGAGAGGAAATAAAACTGAATCTTTGCATAGGGCTTATGGTCTGCTGCTCAGCTGGAGCTCCTAACCATGTTCAGAAGCATAGTAGGACTAGACTCAATCAAAGCATTTAGGGAATGAAACATAGGTCAGCAAGTGCTGCTTTATAATAAATTGTCAGATTCATGAATACTGTTGAATTGTTGAAAACTAGTTGCTGCTACTGAAAGATCTTTTTCTTTACACCCCCAAGCCAGACTGATAATTCTTTTCAGTTTCTTGAACAGTGTTTGTCATTAATATTACTACATTTGAACAGATAATTTGGTTGTAACTTGAAACAGGTCAGGCATTCCAGTGGGTGTCCCAGGGGATTATTTTTATTTTAATTATTTTGGTGACTCTTTTATAATCACCTGTTGCAAAGAATTCTTCGTACTTTTCTGTAATCCTGTAAAGGATTATTCAGAATCTAATATACTGAGATTAAAGTTAACGTTAATAAAATATCCCAAATAGTCTAAAATAGACAGAAAAATCTCAATTTTCCTATATTTTACAATTTTAGTGACCTTTCCAAAAGAAAAAAAAAATTAATATACCAATGTCTGAATTCTCCTGTTTAATGCTTCTGCTTTTCCAGTTTATTGAATGAAAAGACAGAACTGAGTCTTTCAGAGATTCAGTGAAGCCTTGTGAAGAAAAGACTTGAAATGCAACTTAGCCAAGAGAAAATTATGCTTTTAGATGAAAAAACTGGTGAGTGACAGATCCAATTTTTATAATAAAATTCAGTAGGCTCATTTTCATATTCTGCAGTTGTCTTCTTTTTTTAATGGGTTGAAAGAAAAGGCGTTGAATGCAAATAAATATACTTCTGAAAGTTTTAACATTTTGAGTGCAAAACTCTTGTTTTCTTTCATTATTGAAAGGTTTTTGCATTTTAAAATTATGTGACAGAGCTCTGGCAAATGTAAGTTTCAATGACAACACATGCTGTCAGTGGAACAGCATGTGCTGGTACCAGTGTGCAGTGTCTGAGCATATCAGATATATTTGTGATTCACTAAGGCAGTGGTAGCACCCTAAAATACTGATGGTGGAAATGAGGAAAACATGCTTTATAGTATATTGTAGTATGTATCCTGTACTGTATATTGCACCTTTTTTATATTGTGGGAGTAAAGGAGATGAATAGAAGGATGATTATTCCCGTGGTGCCAAGGAATGTGTTCTTCCAAAACTACAGCTGTAGAATGGTGGTGCTTCCCCTAATGCAGAGCAAGATACTGCTTGCCTTCTTTACAGCAAGGGCACGTTGGTGGCTCATGTTCATCATGGTGCCCATCAGGACCCCCAGCCTTCCTGCCAAGCTGCTCTCCAGCAGGGTGGCCCCCGATGTGTGCTGGTGCCGGGGGTTGTTCCTCCCTAGCTTCAGGAATTCTCTTTATTGAACTTCCTGAGGTTGTTCTCAGCCCATTTCTGCAGCTGGTGAAGGTCCCTCCAGATGGCAGCACGACCCTCTGGTGTATCAGCTACTCCTCCCAGTTTATTACCTCCTGGGGAATATCAGGAAAACAGTCTCTTACTTCATCTGTAATTACATGCTGCAGTATACAGGTTGCTTCTGTCTATAGCAATTTTGTTTAAACTCTTGTTATAATACCGGAGAAAGTTATTTTCAAGGATCTAAGTACTTGCTCTTGAAAAATAGATTTGTTCCGAGATGTAATTTAAGGCCCTGATCTAAAGAATTCAGTTCTGTAATTATATACAGATTATTATTACCTTTTGAAAAGGTGCATGCTTCAGTGCTTTCTTGAAGGGGAACTTTTGCCTTTTTCTTTTATGCTTTAGAAGTGTATTAAAAGAATTTTAATTTCAAATGGGTTGAATTAATAAAAAGTGAGACCCTTCTGATTACATCCAGATGATTTTTCAAGACAAAGTCTTGTACAACAAGAAGACATCTGTGCTTTGAAAGAAACAATTGCACAACTTAGTAAGGAGAAGTCATCTTTGCAAGACTGTATGGAAGAAGGGAGAGAGAGGACTGCTACTTTTGAGGAAAGCCTGGCAATTAAACTATATTCTAATATTTAAATAGTCACAGAAGGTAAATAGGGGGATCTGTTGGGCCATCACACCTATCTTACATTGGTATCTACAACAGTGCTGTGTGCTGGTCTAGTTCTGCTCCAGTTTAAGGGCAGCATTAAACTCATGGTGGCTCCAACAGCAGTAGGTTTGACCTGTGCTGATCATCTCAATTTAGGTATTTTGTATCAGTTACACTTACCGAGAGAGGAGACTTTACGTACTCTCCTGAAGTGGAGAAAACCAACCAAAAAAATATTTTGTTTGTCATAAAAGTTAGCCTCAGTTCTTCCTTGGGGTCCTGTGATGTTAAAGATGTAGGATACTAAATAGTATTGCCTTGCTTGTCATTGAAAAAACATCTGAAATACGTTCTTTTCATCTTAAGTTTTATTGCACAGTGTGATTTCAATCTATATAATGAAGCTGCTCAGTTATTCATTATGAAACTGGATTTTTCACTTCAGCTTAAGTGGCATGGATGTCGGTTTAGGATAAACTAAACAAGGTATTTTTAAGCTGTTGTGGTTTAATACAAGAATTTGCATTGATTTTTAACAAAATCTGAAAGAAAAATTATTGCAGCACTTCTTGCTATAAGCACTGACTTTGCATTTTTCAAACAGTAAATTGTAAAATTGAGGCTGTTTTAGAGAAGAGATGGCTGTCTCTTACCTCACTTGTGTCTCCAGTAAAAGACATTTTCTAAGCCTATGCTTCTCTTAGTATCTGTGTCCAAAGACAAGGGAGGAAAAGTAATATACTTTGTGATGGAGTTATTTTCTGTCAACTAAAAACTACCAGACTAGTAGTTTATTCATTGTAGAAGAGCGTGTTAACTTACCTAATAGGCAGAAGACATCATTTAGGTTTGTGACTTTGAGCCAAATGCTGTATTTGGATAAACAAAGGATTAAAAAATTTTATTAAAATTATTATATTCTGCAAGAAGATAACATTTGTTCCTTTATTTGCCAAATTAAAAAAAAGGAAAAGAACTTTCAACTCTAAACAGTATATGATGAAACTTGGAAAATCACAATCCATTTTGCATTAAGTAGGTAATTCATTCAGCTAGCTGAATAAAGAGTAATATAATATTCTTTCAATTTTTTCACATTTATACTCAGCAGTGGTGAGAGATTTATTTTAATTTTGCATTTCTTTTCAAGGAGAAATATTTCAGATTTCAAGATCCTGATTTCAGAGCTGGAGCATTCCACAAAGTAAGGATGAAAATTCAAGATCATTATAAAATTTTGATTGATTTATAGCTTTAAATAAAAAACTGAATCATAGGATGTGTTAATATGTTACAGCTTTGTTTCATGACTTGAAAAACACTGGAAAAGCTATAATTTGTATTTGGTTGGGCAGTATTGTCATACCTGAACAATTTTTTATTTGCTGCTTAGAAAATCTGCTGAAGATGTCTCCATCTGTGAGAAGGGGATCACCAGTTTGCACCAACAGCTGCAGGAAACCAACAAAGAACTCAGACTAACAAGAACAGAGAATCATTAGCTCAGGAGAACAACAAATTACAAGAGCATCTTTGTAATATTAAGCAAGAAATTCAGGCATATTTGTAGAGGGAACCCTTGACTAGAAAGAAAAGATGGTGTCTTTTTCAAATAGCTCTGAGAATTGGTGGGTCCTCACATGAAATAAATCTGAGACTAGTTTTTAAGTTCAATGTTGCAAACCCAGATTTTCCCCTTATTGCTCAGCTCACTTGTATAAAGAGGATCAACTATTCTTATGCAATGGTTAGGATATTTGTCTTGAGGAACAGCTAATTAGTGGGTTTTTTCCCTGATCTTGAAGTAAAAACAATGAGGCAGCTATAATTATCACATACAATGAAAAGTACTATAAAGGAAGCAGCAGGTATTTCTTACAGTGTGCTGTGACTGGCCTAGAGTACTTAAAAGCTTATGACTTTGACTTGCTAATAATTCAATGCAATACACGTTTTAATGAGGTTCTAAACTTTATTGAAAGTATTGTATTTATGTTTCTTCAAGAGCAGCTTTTGGATAAAAGATGCTTGAAATAGTGGGTTATAATACAGCCTTACATTATCTACTGTGTCATTTATCTCTGTGCAGTTCCTAGTGAAAGTAGTTAAAATATTTCAAGTGTCATCTCATGCACACACAATACTCCTGCACTGATATGTTTTCCAAGCAGCTAGAAATTTAGCTTAATACCTGTAGGAGTTCATCACTGTAATGTTATGGATTTTCTTCTTTTTCTTCAGCTTCTTTCCTTAATTTAGATTTTCTGGTATTTGATCTGTGTACTTATTCTACTGCTCACTTGACTATCTTCCTCTAGAAGTGCTGCTCAGTTTTAAAGGAGAAAATTAACTGCACCTGATGTTAGGTATATAGAAATTTTAAGTCATTAAGGCTCCCTTTTAAGTGTAGAAAAGTCCTCCAGGTCATTAATTTACCTCTCACCCTTTATTATAGAGGTAGTATAGCTAATGGCTTTAGATCAGGTGCTTAATTCTTAAGTGAGACCACAATTTAGGTGAGACCACTTGCATTCTAAATAACTTTTCTCCCAAACATATTAATTGTTTCTCTTAAGTGCACTCCCAGAAAAGGTGAGGTTGGTAGTGGCTTTGACTGCCAAAAGTTCACGAGGGAATCACTTCTTCACCTTCTCTTGGAATCACAGTTGATAAGGATGATGTCAGCTGGTACAAAATGCAGCTTCCTGTTGCTCCCTGCTACTTTTGAAAGCGTCACAGTGTTTTTTGCAATACCTGGACACTTGTAGAAGCAGTTGGAAACAAAAAATCTTGGTCTCACAAGATGAAATACTTTTTAGTAGGATTGCCTCTAGAATATGTATTGGTTCCTCTAAGCTCTTCCATTTATTGAAGTGATACTCCAATTGTTTAAAGTATTATAATTTCCTTGCTTGGGTTCACTGGAGAAGTTCACAAATTTCCAGAACACCTTTCTCAGTAACTCACAGCCTTTTTGCAACAGGAATAGGGGTTTCTCCATAGAGTCTTCCCCACACTACCACACCTTCCCCCAGTTCTTGCAGCTGAGTTCTCCTTGTAATTTTGCACAGAATTTTCTGAACTGTGCAGTTCAAGACAGCCTTTCTGCAGTTTTTTTCCTTCTGTTCTCTTTCTCAAGCAATAGTTGTCAGAAATTCTGTGTCTGTTCTTCAAATACTTGTGGCTTTATTTCTCCTGATTGGGAGTTAAAGACTTAATTAATTAGGATATAAGCAATTCATTAATAATTAAATTACTTCATTATTTCTCTATCTTCTGCTTTTTAAAATGTAGGCTTTTAAAAAACTGTAATGTAAAAAAAGATGGAACTGACTGAGCTCTGATTGTTAAATGGGACAGGCTGTTTTGTAATGACAATCTAGCTGCTAAATAAACCATCTGTATTTTTCTTCTTAACTGCTACTTTCCTTTATGGATGTTTTTCTTCATTCCAAGAAGATTTAGCATTATTTATAAGTTAAAAAAAATTCTTTCCATGAATGAAAAATTAGGTTTATAGAATAATTTGCATTTTACATAGCCTTTGAAAAACTAGTTAATAAAGCCTTAGATACACACTAATTGTTTTTTTTAAGGTACAAACAGTATACTTGAACCTTATGGAAAAACCCTTTCTTCATAGGTACTATATAAAAAACCAGCAAAGTACCAAATTGAGCTTGATGATATGAAGTTGAAAGCCCAGGATTCAAAACAGATATTTTCAGGCTGAAGGATGTGCTGAAGTCTAAAGTGAGTATACAAATTAAAACTGTTGGTTTTTAAGTAAAAATGAAATTTTAATGATATCTTCATGGAAGAATTTCTTCCTAGCCAAAACTTGTTTGCATTCTATTAATTTGGTTTTAGTAGTCTGAACACATTTTTGTAGCTCTTTCTGCAGTACAAAATTAATGTTGTATATTTCATGGTGGTTATATATATATATATACGTGTGTGTTTATTAAACTTAAAGAACTAGACAGGGAATAATACAGAGACGTGGAACTCTTTTGTCTTTATTACTTTATGGGATTAAAGTAAAAAAAAATATTACTGCATTATATTGCTATACCTTGTATGTCTAATGTATCCTAGCAATTCTAACCAGATGTCTTTTGCCCATTAAAATGTAGTCATCTTGAACAAAATTCTGGTTCTTGAGAAATCTCTCATTGTTTTGGCCAAATGGCAAAATTTTCAGTGGAAAGAGAATATCCAATACAATATCTGTAGATCTGTAAGTATCCCTGTTTTGTGAAGCTTACTGTAAATTATTAAATAAACAAGCTTTACATGTTAGGAGAGAGAACTGCAAGCTCTTGGAGAATTACCACAAAGCCCGTGAACAAGGAGAAAGTTGGGAAGCAAATGCCACGAAGTAGAAACAGGCTTTTCCTGTTACACTGGTGCTGGTCAGTGCAGAGTCTGAGAGCCACAGCTGGAAAGGGAAAATAGAGTCCCTTGAAACACAGGTGGAGCAAGTGAGTTGAAATCGTTCTTTCCATAGTTCACCCTTGAAATGGTCTGGTAGTATTTTAAAATTATGTTTAATGCCACTTCTATTTTAGGGAGATTTTCCACCATTAACTGTATGATTTTGACTTTATATAATAATATGATTAAAATTCCACTTGTTACACTTGTGAAAAAAAGTCTTAAAAAAGAGAATAGCAAATTTTAAGACAAACAAAAAAAATTAAATGCTCTCATGTTTGGAATGAATGAAGGCATAAAGTCACACACAACTCCACAGCCTACCTGAAACATATCAAGTGCTTTGTCACCTATCATGTTCCTGTCCTCGCTCTTCTTGCCTTGAGCTTCTCAACCTTCTTTCCACTGCTTTAGATGTCCCAAAGAGCCTCTTCCCACTTGAAAATCTGAAGAACTTAAAGGAAAATTCACAGCTTGGCTTTGGAAATATGTCGTGAGCATATAAACATGGTTTGGGGGTTCTCCAGTTTTTGCTACAGATCATCTCTGCTTCCTGAGTATCACATAAACTGCTGAGGGCTACTCAAGAACATTAGATGCTCTAGAGGAACAAAACTGTTGCTGTTCAGAAAGTGGATGAAAACACAGCAATAACAGAACAGCACATGGGGATGGTGTGGCAGATTTTGTCATTCCTTTAAGATATAATAAAACTGGTACATTGTCCTAGTTGTCCAACAAGCCTGAAACCAGCAGACATTTCATCCTTCTAATTCCTCCCCACATGCCTGCTATTAAGTTTAGGAATAAACAGGTCTCTTCATGAACACTATGTCAACATATTAGGTCCGAATTCCAAATGCCATATTCCAGTTCATACAGTTACATGCAAGGCATATGTCTAAAACACAGAAGTTTATATTCAAAAATCTTGATGTGCTCAGCAGTGCTCTGTATTCCTTGTGCTTTTTCTCAGGTGAGATGGAGCTAGAATTAATGTGATGTGCTCCCATACAATAATCTCTTTGGATGTCATTTCTAGTAAATCCTTCAAGCAAATCACAGTGCCTCACGTCCCACACTCATTCTGCCACCTTCTGAAACTTAAGGAGTTGAAAGTGACTGACCAGGAATGTAAGTATCACTGGGAACAGTACAGGCATTTTTTAAAAAGGAAAAACCTAGGTTATGCTCATTTTAAATGTACAAAATTCTTAACGCTTTTAGTCAGACCTGCTGCTGCTGCCTTGTGCACTCCTCTTTAATATGATTCTCTCATCTCTCACTCATACCTGAATTCACAGATGACAGCAGTATAAATATGACTGACAGAATCTCAGCATTCACAGATCATCTACATACAAAACCAAATTTTATTGCTAAAATAAGAGGATCTCATCTGAAAATAAAATGTGGTTCATGGCAGAATTTTCAACCTTATTAATTCTGCAGAAGGAGTAGAATTCTAGGAAGAGAGTTTAAAATGTCAGTAGCTAATTTTGCTGTCAGAAGCAAGAACTCTTCTAGTTTTTTTATACAG
Source organism: Ifrita kowaldi (assembly GCA_013398055.1). Lineage (NCBI taxonomy): Eukaryota > Metazoa > Chordata > Aves > Passeriformes > Cinclosomatidae > Ifrita > Ifrita kowaldi. The sequence goes on from VZRS01003502.1 coordinate 673,319, forward strand.
GAATTATTTAAAGAAATAACTTTAAAGTTTATTGTAGAATAAATTACTGCAGCCTCTTAAAATTTGCCACAATTACATAGAGATGTTTCGCAGGATTTTGGAAGCGGTTTTAATTCTTTTTTTTTTAGTAGACTTTGATATTGCTTTACTGTAGCTTTTAACAACAGAAGCAGCATACAAGTGTCCTATTTCTGCCTTAAGCAACTCTCTTGTTAAAATGGGTGGAGAGCCCCAAAACATATGTTGGGAGAGAGTCTCTGTACTTGCAAATGTCACATCTACACAAGAACTTTGCATTAAGCTAGATGCAATCAAAGAACAATTAAATTAGCATTTCATTTCCACAGCAGAGAAGGTAGAAAGCTAAAGGGTATTTGAAATATATTAGAAAAATAAGTTTATGTTAATGTTATGCTTACGGGATCCAAATATACTTTAGGATCATGAATGATCACTTTTTCAATTTTTTAAATGTTTCATTTGGCATTTCTCAGGGGCTTACTCCTCAAAGGGCACGTGTTGTACACGCTTTGAAAAGGACACTGCTTCACTCCTTTGCAGGGCTGTACTATGGATACTCGAAAGTCAGGGCTTAAAATTACTACTGTTTTCATGAAAGATATCTTGGATTTTACAGCTGGTTTCTAGGTAAGCAGAATAGCTGGAGATGTTTATTAGCAATGAAACTTGATATGGACTTTAAAATGATTGACTGTTTTGGGAAGTATCAATATCTTTAATATTTTCTTAATTTCCCTTAAAAGTCAGGTTTTGTTGACCTTGATTTTTACAAAAACTTCAAAATCAATGTGTGATACACAAATTTTTTAAAACTCAGCTTGGATAAACTTTGAAAAGTTGTTCATACCCACTCGGATTATTCAGGTATTTTCAGTGTGATTCTATCACTGACCTGTCCATCCTCTGCTCCAACTGAGATGATTTCTTGTTCTTTACAAGAACAAGACTGATTCCAGCAATCTCTTTTAACCATTATGCCTTTTGCAAGCACAGTGGGTAAAGCTGCTGTTTGCCAGTTGGTTATCCCTTCCAGCCAAATGTGTGTGATGTCTTTTGTATCCTTGTGAAATCCTCTATGATTCTTTTGATAGGGAAGGGTTCCAGCATATGACATTTATCTGAAACTTTCATGAGATCTAATATGGCCAAGCTTCCCTGGATCCTTCTGTGAAGGGGATTGCTGGGACTGTGGAGAACAGCAACAGTTTCGGGAAAGAAAACTGCAGAAATGCAGTTGGAGAGTTGGAGAAAAGTCAGAAGTTGGGAAATTTTCAATAAATTTTCAACCACTAGTTGAAAAATATCTTTTCAACTACTAGTCTTTCATCAGCCATGTATAACCTTCAGATAAGGCTCTTACATTACATGATATTCCAATGAAGAATCTGCATTACTAGATTGCAGCATATTTATATTCAGAAGTGGAAACTAAACCTGATTCTGAATAATATTGTTCTTTCAATGTTTCTAATACTGTTTATTTCCCTACATCTTCTTCTGTCTACAATTTTCAGTGTTCTTTTGTTCTGAAATACAAATGTAAAGTATCAAATCTGTTTCTCTGAAAGGAACTAGATTTTTGAGTGACAGTTCGTAGAAAATGGGATGTTTCAGAATGAAGAAACCTTGCAGTTATGTTTGGTAAAAGAAAAAAAAATTGACTTTTGCTTTGATAAATGATAAATGCTTTTTTCTTGCTTTTTCATTTTTTTCCCTCTATGTTGGCCTATGATCTGAGTTCTTCCAGTATCTTCCTCCTTTGAACATACAAGTGGTTATCTTCTGAAACTTCTGAGGAATGTGCTGAAGAGGTGGAGTGTTTGTTAAGATGTCTCAGTTCATAGATTTCCCATGACCTTTGGCTAAGCATTATTGTGCTTAATGTAAACTAGGCTTGAGTAAAATACAGATAAAAGTGTTGCAGCACCCCAAACAGACTCAGACAGACTATAATGCATACATGAAAAGATGAAGGGAAAACAGCATCCAGCTTACTTATGCTAAGATTAAAAGAGGCAGCTTTCTTTGCCTTTGTAGCTGACCCAATACTGATTTTCCTGATTCTCAGTCTCTGGAATTATTGTTTGTGTGTGTAGCTATGTCTCAGGTATGACCATCGTTCCCTTTGCAGTGGAATATACTAGGTTTTATGGGTATTCTTTTTTAGGTTCCTCCAAGATATATAGATATTTAATCTCTTTGTTTGGATTTTATCCATTTTCCCTTTCCAGCAGTTTATTCTCGATGCTCCTGTAAGTAAAATAAGTGTAATCTCACTCTGCTGGTGATGTTGGTACCAGTTTGTAGTACCACATGTTATTTCCTGCATGCAAACAGTTAAACAATAGTTTCTTACCTCAACAAAATGTGAAACTTCCTTCCTCTTTAATGATTCTGTCTACAGAATCCATTGATCCATATATTTCATGGCATTTTGTCATTTGTATCAAGTTCATTTATATTAAGATATAAATGGATGATTTTATAAATCTGACAGAGGATTTTGATTGGGAAAATATAAAACTAATCACCCATCTTGGAGTAAAAGCAAATTCTTTCCTTGATCCCAGACTTCCTTTTCTATTTTTATCTTTTTTTTTAAACGTTACCCCAATAGAATGCCAGTTAGCTTAGTAGACATACATCTGAAACTTTAAAATCTTTATTTATCTACAGAGCAAGTATGAGTAATACCATTCTGAAACAGAGCTGCTAAGAAAACAGCTGGGAAATGAAAGAGCATCTATGAAAATCCTGGAATCTTTTCCTGTGTCCAGTTGTGAGAAAGAATTTCAGTCACAGAGAGCAAAGCAAGAGAAAGACTCTGAAATTCAATTTCTCAAGGAACAGCTTGCTTTAGTAGAAAAATAATCTGTGAGTAAATGACCAGAAGAGTATTGCAGTTTTTCTCATTCTTTCCAAGTGTATTTAAACAGAGGTGGTTTTATATCCAGCTGTATTTTCAAATGGCCAGTGTAGCTTGACTACCTTAATAGCAGAAGATACCAAAAACCTGCTTCTGATTCCTCAGTTATACCCTAACAGACTGTTCTGCATAGTGTTATATTTTGCTCCAAAAAAATGTTCTTAATCTCAATTGCTTGGTATAGCTTCCCTTTTAATTTTGAATAATTTCATGTGGCTACATGCTTGGAGAATTACAGTTGCTATCTAAAAAATGTGTAAGGACTGCACAGTGCAGAACCAAGATTTTACTCACCTCAGAAACAGAGCAGCTCGCTTAGAACTGGATATCATCAAAATACAGCTGGCAGGCAAGTACATGTTTTTGTATTGCTCTTCCTGCAGCTAATTGGGGTGAAATGCAATATAGTACTGAGACTTAGACTAATTAGTCAGATAAACAACAAAGTTTGGGTTTGCACTGCTGTACATCTCCTGTGTGTTCAGACATTATTCATGTCACTAAATTTAGTCTGTTCAGCTGTTACACATGCTGTCTAAATTAATTCTGTAGGTTGCCTGTATAGCCAACAGAGTGAGACAGTGAGATAAACTGCCCTCTGGAATAGCCTGGTTTAGGATGAGATGGGTCACTTTCCTGAAGATGCTCATCTCTCTTCACTCATTTATACTCATGCCTGTCTTGATCTATAGTGAAAATCCAGGTGACTAGTCATTTATACAAGTGCTTTACAGCCTACTAGTTCTCTGCACCCTCTAGAACGATTTTCACCTGTTCCAACCCCCATTCTCCCAAGTACTACTTGAAGTGCTGTGGATGGTTCCCAAATGGCAGTATGACAAGTTGTTGGTTGGTTGTTTTTTTTTTTTTTTTAATTTTGGAAGAAGAGACTTCAACAACATGTAGGAACTATTTCATATGATTTGGTCACAGCACCAAAGAATGGTCCCTGTCCTGCTTCATGAATTAATTTATCTACATAGTCTTGGTGTGTTATATAGTTTCCTTATCTTTGAAACAGCAATACTTCTCTATTTCATGGATGTATTGAGGATAATATATTACAGTTTTGGGTATTATTTTGGATATGTAAAAGAGTGAGCTAAAAGAAGCAGAGGGATGTGGTTATAGCATAGGTCTGAGAATGAGGTGTCTCATTTAATAAATTGTTGATATTCTGTTCTCTCAAGTAAGGACGAGGGGTCTGGAGAGGGCATTTCTGCTTTCATGGAAAGAAGTTAAAGATCCAAACCAGTTTCTTAGAGCCAATCTATTTTTCTGGCACTAGTAAGTGAAAACCAGAAAATTGGCCATATAAGAAAAGTGTTATCACTAAAGTCAGTATCATGTTAGTACATAATGGGAGCAACAGCTGTGAGTAGTGACTGGTTTGTTTTGTTGTTAGTTTAAAGGAGGGGGTGGGTATATGGTATCTTTGTTATAACACTGGCTGGATTAGTTGTACTGATTTACTGCCTTGGTGCAGAATGAAACAATGCCTGAAATTAGGAGGTGGAAGTGCCAATGCTGTCAGACCAGGAGGCTTGATCCATCTGTCTGGCATTTTCTTTACCAGCCAGGAAAAGCACCTCCCCATCTCTCTGACTGCAGAAACAGTTTGGGCTCCTGTGGAAACAACACAGACTAGATTCTCATTATGGAAACAACTGACAGACTGAAACCAGGATCCCAGAGGAGTACGTAGCTTCAAAACTTTCCAATGTATTATCCAATCCCACATACTTCCTTCCCATACAGCCAGATGCAGGAGTTATGGATTGATCAAATATCCAGGCCCCATCTCCTGCAGTCAAAATGACTGTACTTCCATTTTGCAACTTTCCCTTTGGGGATTCCAGCATCTCTTAAATATCCATCAGTTTCAGGGCACTTCAATAGACTCTAGTCCACTGGCCTTGCCAACTCGAACAGTACAGGAATACCACAAGCAGCACTGTTCTTACTTTTGAATAACCTTAAAATTAGGCTCTTCCTCCCCGGAGATGTTTACAGTTTTTAGTTTTAAACCTGCAGTAACCATGGCTGTCTTCTGTCTTTCAGGGAAAATTGAGACAATGGATATGTAGAAATTAATCTCAGTAAGGGAATAATACAAAGAGACTCACTCATCTGTCTTTCAGAGAAGTATATGATGAGAACTACATTTCCTTTTAAAATAAAATTTAAAAGTTGACAAATGGGAAAAAAAGGGCTTATAGTGACTATGAGATAGTTTTGATGGTTTTTGAAAAGTGCTTAGTCTCACGGTAAAATAATATTTATTTAGCGAATTTCAGGAGCTTCAATGCCAGGGCTGTACAAATTCACATCACTTAAGGTCTACATTAAGAGCATCATCCCCTCAACATTCCCATCATTGATCTCCTGATGGGTCTCTGGACTAGTCCCTGGAAGGCTAGGTGGTTCCACAACATTTAGCTTCCAAACACTGGGTGGGAAATGAAAACAAAAGCATGAACTCTGACATTTCTTGTCGAAATATCAACTGAATTCCATGGAAGTACATTCATGCAATAAAAGTTACAAGAAGATTCAGGATCACAATATTTTGATGATACTCCTTTTATTTTGTTTTATTGAATTGTATCAAGCTATATAGTCAACAGCAACTACTTGTACTGGGATGCTGTAGTCAAAAATTCTTAAAACAGTAATGGAAATAATGCTACAGAAAATCTCAGCTTGTCACTGTTTTGCACAAAGTGTAAATGCAAATATTTTCATCTTTCTTACAGAAAAGTTCTTAACTATCCAGTATTTCTTCTAGTGTTCAGAATAGGTTTTACTCTATATATGTACATGTTTTTGCAAGAACATAAACGCATTCTGTAAGTCTTCAAGTACTTGTAATCCTGAGGAGGAGCAAGCCCAGCCTTCTTTTTAACAATTAGCGGAATGGAGCTTCCACAATATGGAGCTACTCCTGACAGTTTCAGTCTCAGCTTAGTTTCCTATTTGGTAACTGCATGCTTGTTGCATCACGTGTTTGATAGATTGATGGCAGCATGCATGAAAAAAATATTGCCAGTTGAGGGGGAAAAATTCTCAGTTCGTGACTTGCTTTTGAGATTATAATGTACTTCCAAGTTTAATTTGTTAACTGAGATTATTACCTTTGGCACTTGATTAATCTTTGCTGTCAAAGGCTCCTCTAAGTATTCAAAATAGGTCCCAGTAATATGAGACAAGTTTCCTCGGGTCAGTGAGCTGGTTCTGGTGCCCCTAGCAAGAAAACACAGCTGTGCAAGACAGTTATTTTGTAGCTATTGCCAATCCTTGATAGCAAGTACAGGGAGTCTTCAGTCCTCTGATAGACCTGCGTCTGCTCCTCCTTCATCTGAGTACAGTGTAGCTCTTAAATTCGTTGAAAGAAACATTGTGTCATTTGGAATGGTTTCATTTGCTTTTAATTACCATAACACTTTCTTCTATTTTTGGCACTTACAAAGAAAAGAGGAAACAATCCATGTAGTCACCGCACTGATACTAACAATTATGGTGCTTTTTCTAGTTGCATTACTTCCTTTTCCGGGTGATAAAATTCCATTCTAAGTAGTAAACTTCTGGCTAAATAACAAATGAAGACTAATCTTCAACAAACTAGATTAGGAATTCAATTCCTATCTTGCTTGATGTTCCTTTTTTTTTTTTTTCCCCCTGGTTTTGTGAGGGATGTTTGGTTGGTGTTTTGTTGTTTTGCTTTGATTTGGTTTTTTTTATCCTGGTTGGCCTTATGTGGTTTTTTCACATTCCTAGGGTACAATGAGTTTAAGGACTAAAAATGAAGTAAGTGAGCCAGGTTTGTTTAAAATTTTCAGACTGTTTTAAGCTAAATTTTTCCCCAATTAAATCAATGTAGCTTTTGCATGGAAATGAACTCAATTTTTCTTCTGCTTGGTTATTTTCCATTTTTGAGAATTCAAGATACATAATTCATATATAATAACTAATATAATTCATAACTTCTTTTCCTCATCCAACTGTTTGTTATACTTTTTTTTTTTTTGCTAGGTGGGCAGAACTAGGGTTGTTTCAGACTGACTTACAGAATCCTAGAATGGTTTGGGCTGGAAGGGACATTAAAGACCATCTAGTTCTAACCTTCCACTAGACGAGGTTGCTCAATTCCCTTGAACACTACTTAGTTACTTGTTTATGCTAAGTAGTTTGGGATTGTTTTCATTTAAGAAAAAATGTGCAAGAATAACTGAAACATTGGAAGCTTGTGCTACATTTTAAAAGCTTAAATGGAAAGAATTTGTCAGGTTTGTGGAATGCAGTGATAAAGTAATGAAAAAAATAGCCTGTTAGAAAAGGCTCTCCTAAAGCAGCAGAAATCTGAATCTGGAAATGTCTGCTTTGCTTTGTATAAGTGATTTACATTTGAGTTGCCTACTTGCTTTAATGTCCAATACTAAAGTTCTTGATAAATTTTATGTCAAAAACTTAGAGTGTCTATCGGGAAAAAGATGAAATAGTAGAAATGTCTGAAATATCTATGGATGATGATTTTCCTCTCAGCTAGCTCTAGAAAGATTTAGAAAATTCATTGAAACCAGAATGAAATAAAAACCAATGTAAAATATTGCCTGAGAGTAAAAGCAAGAATATTAATGCAAATATTTGGGTGTGATAATCAGCAGAAACACAGAATTAAGACTTTTAAAATAGATATTTGGGGAATTGATGAAATACGATCTAGGTGTAAGTTCCTGTTAAGTGGTGTACTACTACTTCAGGAGGGTCCTCCAGGAGGGGAGATCTCATTTTTCAACTGCTTTAAGACAAGTTACCAGGGATTGAAAAAGGTATTGTGGAAACAACTGCTAGAAACTGGAGAGGCTTCTTCCACAGCTAGTGTGTGACTCTGCATGAGTATAATACTCTACATGAAGCATAATGAGACAGCAGTGCTGGAATCACTATTAATGCCCTTCCTTTTCTCCAGGGTTCTGGTGCTGTTTCAGCAGACAGTCTGATGGGAGATGAGGCAGTCACCTTTTCATTCTACGGAGGATGTGATATCAAAAGTAAATTGAACAGTAACTTTTTCTTATTATTCCATCTTTCTCTGTGTCTTTATTGTACCAGACTCCTTGCTCCAGTAAAGTGTGGAAAGGATGTGCCCTGCAATTTGTGTTGCAGACCTGGTGGGAAAGACCTTTTCTGTCTGATTTTCTTAAGTGTTAGGAGTCCAAAGCTTACCTTACACATCAAATGTGTTATAACATTTTTATACAATAAAATCTAATCTGTCAAATGATCTGGATTGACTGTTAAAGAGACTAGGAAGCTTCCTCAAAGCGCTTTCAGAATCCACACCTGGACTCATCCTTTTTTCTATCTTCATAAAAGAATTGTTTTGGTCTCTGGTTAATTTTTGCAAGCAAAGGCATGTTGGTCACAATAATGGGTTAAGCATAAACTTGCACATATGTTCCTTTATGTTATTTTTTTTTTTATAAGCTTACTGCTCAACATTAACATTCATGTTTTAGTAATAGTTAAAGACAGCATAACCCATATGAATGCACCTAATACTGTGAAAAAGCAACTGTGTTGCTTTTTAGGAACAGGTCGCTTTAACAAGCCTATAAAAATAGTTTCTGAATAATGTATAAAAAAATTAAAGTATAAATATATATGTGCAACATAAATTTTAGGATTATCTTCCTCAAGAGTAACAGTATTTTTCAGTACAGGTGAACTGATTTTAATTTGGAGGTCCTGGTTCTTCATTCCTTATTTGGCACAGCCACAGAAATCATTTCAGCCATCACCAGTGTTAATGGGACTGCTTGCAAATAATAAAGACTGTAGGAGCAGACATAATGGTATTAACCATGGCTACATTATGCAGTTATTAAAAGGCTTATTGTACACTTTTCCCAGATGAGAGAAGATGATAATTTTATTATTCTGGAAGATGAGAAAGAGATTTGTTGTTTTGCAATCATATTGTCATATTGATTTTTTTTTCTAGAAGATGATCATAAAACAGTTTGAGAAATGTGATCTTGGTCTGTGAAACTAATACCCTATCATCTAGAAGATGAGAAGCAGATATTAGATAAACTTACTACAGATAAAAGGAGTTCTTTTTGGGAGTGGATATGCTGTGCAGAGGCCCATGTCCTAAGATGTAATTCTTTAGTTGCAATAATGATGCTTTTCCATGTAACATAATAAAGAAGTCAGTAAAGAGGTGCTCACCTATGAAGTAGAAGATTCTTAAGCAATTTGGACTTTAAAATTCTTCTCTTATGCAGAGGAATAAGGGAACATGAGATTATAAATATCAAGATGCAATAAACTTGCTTTTTCTTGAGCACTCTGGTAAAGTAATAGCCTTTTTATTAGGGTTAGCCTTTCTTTAAAAATTTCTTCGGAAATGAAAACTTTTATTTTTGCAGGAAAATTGCAAGGGGGTTACAAGGTCATGGATGGAGCCAAAGGAACTTTTGTCAATGGTGATGAGATACAGACTTCAAGTGACTTCTGACAGAAATTAATTGCTGCATAATTTTTGATGGTTAAGAAAAAAAAAAGCATTCAAGTGAGTATATTCAGAGAGCAGGATCACTGTATTGGCAATCCCCCTATGTCTGACCTAAGTCAGAAACTGAAAGAAAGAAAAAAAAGAAATAATTAATTGAATTTGCTGAAGTTTGCAAACAATATATTTTTTTTGACAATAAACTTGCTTGTTGGCAATGTCTGTAGTAATAGCCCAAGAGGACTGGAACGGTGTTTGTTGGCTGGGAATTGTATGTACTGCCCAATAGTATATTCTAAAAACCTTCAGACATGACTGAATATTAAACTTTGTCCTTATGTAAAGGGCGATAATGAGTTCAGAGCATTTACAGTTCTTTACTTTTGGTTGTAAACTCTCTAATCTGTAATACATCTTAATTTTTTCAGTACCCAGGAATTACTGTTGTATATGCCCAGCCTGAAATGTGTTACACACTTTGTGATTGTATCTGTTTCCTCATGATGTGGGTTACTTGTGATTTTCTTGTTGTTGCTTAGTTACAATATTTTTATTGGAAAGAAACCTACACCAAAAAGATCTATTTATCATTTGTTTGCATTTGTGACAGTTATTTGCAACCATGAACAATGCTATACTTGATTTTTATATGTATATTTAAATTGCATTTTACCACAATATTTTTAAATAGGTAAACCTGAAAATACAGTTCATGGTTTTATACAAAATAAGAGTATTTTAAACTCAGCTATACTGTTATGACCTAAAATCATGCGGTTTGCATAACAAAGAAACCTATAGTATTTGTAAAAGTATCATGGTAATTTTTAGCCACTGGTTATAGAGTTGTTTCCAACTAAGTTTGCTTACCTGTGGCAATGGAAACTGTCCCCATTACTCAGTAGAAGGTATTTCACTTGAGCATAACTGGTTTACGGGGTTTGTAGAAGAAAGAGTTCAGTACCTCTGGTGTCCTCCTCCTTAGTATCTCTTCTGCATACTAGAAGCAGCAGGATGTATGGATACAGAGTAGTATCTGCATTACAATATAGTCCCACCTTCCAATGGGGAAGAATTCACTGTGTGATTCTGGGTAGAAATATTCCCCTGCTTCTTGTAAAATCTATGCAAGCAACCTTTCAGCAGCATTTAGAGCCTTGTATCTGTGTGATTTATCCTGGTTTTTCCACTCAAAGAAAAACAGATTTAGAATGAATCATAGATTCATAGAATCATAGAATGGTTTGAAAGGGTTGGAAAGGACCTTGAAGACATTCAGTTCCAACCTGCCTGGTACAGACACCTTCCACTAGACCAAGTTGCTTGAAGCTCCATCCAGCCTGGCCAGGAACACATCAGGGATTGGACATCTACAACTTCTCCGGGCAATCTGTTCCAGTGCAACACCCTCTGAGTAAAGGATTTCTTCCTAACAACTAATCTAAACCCGCCCTCCTTCAGTTTAAAACCATTGCCCCTTGTCCTTTCCCTATCTGCCTGTGTAAAAGGTCCCTCTCTCTCGTTTTATAAGCCCCCTTCAGACACTGGAAGGATGCAATTAGGTCATCCCTAAGCCTTCTCTTTTCCAGGTTGAACAGTCCCAGTTCTCTCAGCCTTTCCTTATAGGAGAGGTTCTCCATCCCCCTGATCAACTTGGTGGCATCCTCTGGAATCCCTTCAACAGGTCCATGTCCTTCCTGTGCTCAGGACCCCAGCGCTGGATGCAGCGCTCCTGGTGGGGTCTCACCAGAACAGAGGGACAGAATCCCATCTCTTGACCTGCTGGCTGTGCTACTTTGGATACAGCCCAGGATACAACTGGCTTTCTGGCTTTTGAGTGCACATTGCTGGGTAATGTCCTGCTTTTCATCCACAAGAAACCCCAAGTCCTTCTTTGCAGGGCTGCTCTCAATTATTTCTCCCTGTCCACTCATAATCTGGGATTGCCCTGACCCAGGTGCAGTGCCTTGCACTTGGATTTGTTGAACATCATGAGGTTCTTGTGGGCCCACTTCTCAAGCTTGTCCAGGTCCCTCTGCACGGCATCCTGTCCTTCTGTTGTGTCACCTGCACCGCTCAGCTTTGTGCCATCTGCAAACTCGCTGAGGGTGCACTCGATCCCACTGACGGTGTCTTTGATGAAGATATTGAAGAGCACCAGTCCCAAGGCAGAGCCCTGGGGGGACACCACTCATCACCCACCTCCACCTGGACATAGAGACATGGACCACAACTCTCTGTCTGCATCCATCCAGCCAATTCCTTATCCACTGAACAGTCCATCCATCAAATCCATGTCTCTCTGATAAGAAGATAAGGATGTGATGCAGGACAGTACCAAAGGCTTTGCAGAAGTCTAGATAGATGACATCTGTCAGTCTCCCCTTGTTGACCACTGCCATCATTCCATTGTTTCTTTTTCTTCTTTTCAGTCACTAATAAAGCTTGAACTTTAGCAACACTGATTGGAGATTCTGCTGTCAGTGTTAAAGCAAGTGGTTTTAGTCTTTGAGCAGAAAAAAATGTTCATGGTATGGGGTAGTCTTTGGTGGTACTACAGCTGAGTTTTTGTTCTATCCCCTTAGTTTCTTCTCAGACCAACTAATCCTATCAGTGTCAGTGTAGGCAGTGGAGTATTGGCAAAATGGCTATCAGCATCAGATATAGTTTAGCAGTTCTGTTACTCAGTTGCTTTTCTATATTTATTTTCTCTTTGATATTGGCAGTTACAATGATACAGTAGAATGCATAAGAACTTAGTATGTATTCCATATTTAACTAGTTAATTTGCATTAGCTTCTCCTTCCACATCATTTTGGAATGGATAGCCTTGCAACAAGACATGCAAATTGATTTACTGATACAGACTGGAGGGTCTGTAAAGAAGTGTGATCTTCTAATAAAAGAAGCAAAAGAGGCTTTTTAATGTATCTTGCACTCTTAATGATCTTTCCTCTGATCCACTGAACTTTCACGCTAATTCCCAGCAGAGGGAGTAAGTGAAATGAAGATGAATGAATCATACATAGCTTGTGGTATTAACAGGCACAGTTATCTGAACACGTGGAAAGATATTTCAGTTAGTTTTACATTTTGGACACTTTCCAAGCAGAAGAAAAACAGCTTGATAAGACAGATAAAATTTGCATGTGGCTCCACTTGGATTTACTACATTAAAACATAACCTTATTTCATGGCAAGGATCAGATTTTTTTAAGTCAACTTAGAATAAACAAAATTTGCTTGTAATTAAAACATTATGTATAAAGGCATGGCCTGAAATGATGTTCCCTTCCAGTGGATTTTTTTTGACCTGACTCTCCAATATACTGTAATTCAATTTTTCTCTAGGCTGTCCCACATTTGATTTTTATTAAAATCCATGAAGAAATTTAATAATTTATTTCAGCAGATGCAAAAGTCTAAGCTTAGTTTTAAATTTCCTATCTTGTGCTTCTCATCTATGTTTTATTTTTGGTGCTTTTATTTCCTGAGGTGGGAGAACAAACATTTTTTATCTTGAATGCAGCCTACACCCAAGCAATTATATAGAGTACACAAAGCAGAAAACGTCTTTGTTGTCAGAGCTGCAGTGCAACCGAGCAAGTGAACAATGTACTTCTCAGATTTGCTTTACACGAGGGTATCTCTTTCCTGTACATAGTAATATTTCATAAAATCACTTTTGCCAGCATAGCATGAATATTTTTAAAACAAAGCTACTTGGCAGAAATAAAACCTATAATTGAATTTCTGTTTTGACCCACAGTGGCTGCTCTGGAAATAGTGTTGAAATGATTTTTCATTTGAAGATCGAGTCAGTGTGCACCAGCTTTCCATTTTCATTTCTGCCTCCCTTATCAGTGCCCTAAGAAACAAGCAACCTCCACAGCATTTTTCACTCTAATGCTTTTACCTTGGACTGCAAGGCAGTGAAGTGGGGTGTTCATTCATTTATCAGGCAACACCTGTATTGTCTGTCCAAAACTGCTGTCCTCAGACTCACTGACTTTACACGGGAGAGACTCTTTAGGAGAAAAAAAA
>VZRS01003503.1:115-52550 GCA_013398055.1 Ifrita kowaldi
TTTTTTTAAATCGTTAAAACTCTTCCGTGCCGCTTCTGGTTTCCACACGCGTGTGCGGGCTAAAAGTAGCTCTGACGCGCGTTCGCTGCTGTTTTCCTTTGTCAGGCGGGCGGATTTAACGCCTGATATGTCTTCTCGCCCGCTATTCCGCCTCTCCTCCAAGCCTTCTTTGTTTAGGCATCCCCGTCTTTTATTGCCGCTGACCGCCGGAATGTTGTTGGTTTTTCCCCCCCTCCCCCCGCACCTCATTTCACATATAGGAAAGGAAAGAGAAGAAGGAAAAACTCGAAGAGAAAGCAGTCCACAAAGAAAAGAAGAAGGAGATAGTAGAGGTGAGGCCTTTCTGAGGGACAGATTTGAAGACGTCGGGGGAGGGTTTTGTGCTCGCTGTGGGTAATGAATATGAAGGGAGTATGGGAGATCAAGAAAGAGGGCAGGCCAAGGGAGCTCCAGCACAGAGGTAAAAGGGAGAGAGAGCTCTCGGATAATTGTGGAGAATGAGCCTTGAAGGACTTAGTGTAGTCAGCACAGCCCATCACAGAGAAAAAAGGTCAAAGAAAGGAATGGAGCCAAGAACAAGTAGGAGAATGTGGCACGGGAGATGTGGTCCTGCGCCCACGAAGTACCCTGAGGCGCACAAGGAGCGTGTGTTGGAGGTGGGGGGAGGAACAGGGAGGAAATGCACAGATTGATGGAGGTCGGAAGGGATCTGGAAGCAGATGTACCGTGAGCCTCGGCTAAATCATTAGCCTGTAATCACAGAGATGCTTTGGTTGTTGGGAGGGATGGTGGCAGCTCATCAGGATGTAAGCTCGTGGGAGACAAGGAGCTTCGTGTTGTTGGGGATGGACTGGAAGGATTGGCTTTGTAAAGGAAGGCTGGTTGGGAGGAGTGTTCAGCAGGGGTGGTGGGAATAACAGTGTCAGAGTAACAATGTACTCAATGCACACCTGAGGTGGCTGGAGCTCTGGAAATTGTGCTTGTAGCAAAGAGAACATGGAAATGTCGTCCCGGCACCAGTTTCTGCTCTGACTGATCTGTGTCATTCAGGATGAGGAGAACGGTGCTGATGAGGATGATGAAGAGAATCCTGATGATGTGGATGAAGAAGAAGGTGGTGATGAGGATGAAGGTAGGGAAAACTGAAGGAATAGGAGGCTTCAGAGGAATAGAGGATTGTGGAGGGAAATTCCTTCTCTGAGCCCTCTTGACTGCAAGATTACATTCCCTTAAATGCTGCTTCAGTTTAACCTGTGATTTTCCTTTCTTGCTTGTGCTTAGAAGGAGACGAGAATGGGCAAGAGCAGGATGGCCACGCAGAGAAACGATCTGCAGAGGAGGAAGAGGTGAGGAGTAGTGAGTGTGAGGACAATTGTGGGGAGAAGGAACGAGGTGACTTGCTCAGTGCTGATCAAATCCATGTGGATGCTGCTGCTGAGAATCTCAAATTGGCCTCGGGTCTCATTGCTTCAGCAGCAGATGGGTAAACAAATCTGATGTGGCAAGGGGCTAGTAAATCACTGCACGCTCCTTGTAGGATCTGGGTCCTTCCACCAGCAGTCATGGTGCTGAGTAAGTGAGAGAGAGTCGAGGTGCTCGAGGTTGTGCTTGGCAATGACCTGAACTACCTGTGTCTTCTGGGCTTCAGGCCAGGAGATGGACTCGTAAGGGTGGACCCTGGGGTCTGTCTGCAGTGGTGTGAGCCTGGGCTTCTTACACCTCCAGGAAGTAACAGCATGGGTGTGGTGTTCCCTCTGAATGGAACTGTCCACATCTTAACCATGACCAACAGAACAGCTGTGTCAGGCACTCATGGGTGCTTTAGAGGGAAGTGGATTTAGAGTGGGCCAAACAGAGACTTCCATATGGAGGAAAGAGCAGCAGTTAAGAATTTTGTGGAGAAATTACGTGTCTTGGAGTGGTGACTGTTTGATGGTAACTCCTTCTTTTTCCTCTCTCTGGCTGATGTAGGATGAAGTGGATCCAAAGAGACAGAAGACAGAAAACGGCTCCTCAGCTTGAGTCCTCCCCTCCCATCTCCCCTGTTCCGTCCATCTCTCCTCCTCCATTCCAGCCTGTGCTTGCACTGCCCGTTAGCCTCTGGCTTCACACAATCTCAGATGAGGAAAGATTAGAAATGCTCTCAAACGGGGAAGACAGCAGGTCCCTTCTCACCCAAAGACCTAACCCGTCCATGACATTCCCCAGCTGAAATTATCCCAGTCTCCTGCATCCCTTCACTGCCCCCCACTTACCCGTGCTCCTCTTCCCTCAAGAATCTCGTGGTTTCCTGGGCACACAACCTCGCCAGGCGCTTCGCGTGGCAAAGCACTTCCCGTCCCCTTCTCACCTGCCCGCCTGTTTTGTCACTGGTATGAGGTTCTTGAGAGCTCCTGCTCCCCAGCCCTGCTGCCAGAGCTCCTCCCTGAGCCAGGAGGCTGCGGGCACAGATCTCATGGTGCGTTCCCCAGTCCTAGGCCTCTTCTCATCCGCTTTCCCGCTGAACCCTGAGAGAAAAGACAATATTACAAGCAAATAATGGTTCTATTAAGTGACACACGGAGACAGGATTTATTTTAAGCTTTTGGTTTTTTTCCAAGTTTACATGACAGCAAGCTGGCCCTCGTGAATTTTTCGGAAGATAAGGGTTGCTTTTATATATGAATTTCATCTGAGCTGTGTATTTTTTTAATTTGGAGGCTTTTTTAAAACAAATCAAGAGAGAAACAATTGGGGACCAAACTTTGATTTCCATTTTTTCCCTTCAGATTTTCTTGTGACCATTTTTTGTAAATTAAAGGCAATATAGCCACAGCGTTTTCTATGGCACAGACATCACGAGGATGATAGATATAAATATATATATTGTTTTCAACAAGCACTGTAAATAAAAGCGTTTAAAAATATTTCAAACCGCTGGTGTGGATGGCTGTGTCCTCACGTCCTGCAGGGGTCGGTGGGAGTTGGCTTGTGGGGGAAGAGGGGGGTGGCTTGTCCAGCAGTGGGTGGAGAGGGGAGCCGGAGGTTGATCAAAGGGCATGTGTTGGTTATTTGTAGGGCCCCTTGGGCAGCGTGTTTGGGTCCTGTTCCCTCTGTCACGCTGCAGTTACAGCGAGGGCACGGCACAAACACTGGACGAAGCTCCAGGGCTGTCCGGAAGCTCTTGAAACTGCTGTCGGGCCTCAGCACTGGGCAGAAGGGGTTTGGAAAAAGAAACCAAGCTGTAGCTGCTGGATGCAGCCCAGTGTTGCTCTCACCGTACGCTGCCCCATGGCCCCCTGCCCTGGCTGGCTTCAGGCATGACTCACACGGCACCAAGTCATAGCGACCAGGGAGCGTTTTAAGAGGCAAGAGCTTCAGTTTTTTGTCCCACCGGCTGCCTTGGGGAGAGCTGTCAAGCGTTTGTCTTTTCATCTGTGCAGACCTTTAAAGCTGCTGTTCGTGTTTCTTCTTTTTCAACTCGTACTTTGGCAATCGCGCAAGGAGCCACCGGGAGCTGTAAATCATATCAACTTTTGTGTGCACGTCAGCGGCTTTGTGCTTGTCCCACTGCAGCGGCGGATCAGACACTGGAAGTGCAAACACTTACTTGTCTCCAGAAGGGCAAAGCATCCGCTGTCGCTTTCTCCGAATGCCGGTGTTGGGCTGGGCGCAGGGGGACACGGCTGCTGCCAAGCCCCCGCTGCCCATGGGTGCCTCCCGGCTGGGATCCCGCTGCACCTCGCCCGGGCACCAATTCCTGGTGGAGCTGCCGGCGGCTGGAGCCACAGCCAGCTTGGGCACCTTCCCCTAGAGCCGCGTTCCAAAAGCAGGTCGCTGCTGCCTGGGAGTGACTTGCACCACCCCTCCCGGCTCCCGCCCGCCCGCCTTGAGCGCTGGGATCAATGGGCTGCTCCAGCCTGCGTGTACCTCGTAGCTGCGCTGTCGCAATTTGGTTCTCCCAGCATTGCTCCATTTAAAAAAATTACAGATTCTAGTCTCTGCTCCAGATTTGAGCAAGTCCTCAGGACTTCCCCAAACTTTCTGCTCGGCAGCCAGCTTTTACTGTTCAGTACTGAAGACCAATGATCAGCAGATGATACAATCTCTGCAGAGGCAGATTGCAATTTTCATACTTCCTCCCCACCACCGCTGCAGTGCCTGGCTAGGGGTAGTGAAGAACGTGCTTGCCCATGAGAAGTTACGGAGGCATAACTCCATCTCTGCTTCCTATGTGGATGCAACACCAGTACCACTGGCTCTATCCAGGCAGTCATTCAGAAGGAAGTGGGGCAGCAGCTGATTTTTAGGCCAGCACTAGCACTGGGAGCAGCCATCCTTCCTTTCCTCTGAGGGAAATACTGCAGGACAGAGGGAAGTGACAAAGGGCTGCCAGACAGCTTCTCCATGTCTCTGTGGGCCCTTTGATCCCACGGTTTCTACTATTTCTTCCATCTTAGTTTTATTGAACACCTTTATCATTGTCTGTGGATAGTTAGAAGATACAGCTAGAAATACAGAAATAGAAAAATACCTGCTTTGGGTTTTTTTCATGTTGGTGACCTGCAGGACATCATCTCTGACTTGAGGTGAGGGCTACAGATAACACAACAGAAAATCACAGTTTCTTCCTTTCCTGTAGACCTGCAAATATCCACGCTGCATCCAGTGGTATTTTGGCTGACAGAGTGAGCACAGCAAGAAGTTGCATAGATTTCCAGAAAAAGTTGAGAATGCAGGGCTTTGCACTGCACTTCACCTTAAGCCTGCCTGTGTGCTTTGTTTGCGTCCGGACCTGCAGGTGTTTTTGTCTTTCAGCCTAATTCTTCTTCCACAGTGTGATCAGTCATGTTGTGCTGGTGTCATCAAGGTAAGCACAATGCCCATCTTCACCAGTGACTCCTCAGAAGTGATGATACCATTTCGGGGCCTTATTCGCCTTTCTCGGCTCTGTGCTAATTCTCCGCTCATTTCATTTAATTCCTGTGACCATCTGTTAACCTCATCAGCTGGGGGCAGAACTCCCTCAGCTGTCCCTTCCTTGCTTCCGATGGAACCTGCTGCAAGCTTACAGCAGATCTGGTCCTGCCAGCCAGGCAGCGCTGGAGATTTCCTCCTTTCTCCTCCTCCTCCAGATCTGCTTGCTTTGAGGGAATTGTGGAGGTGTCACAGTCGTGCTCTTGCAGGCTCTGCTAAACTTCCCTCTAGACTGACAATTTCTGCTTCTGATGGCCCTTTTGTGTGGTCTGGAAAAGCAAATGCTGACACCAGTGCAGAGAGCAGGTAGAGCCACCTACGAGGTCTTAGCTGGGTCTCTGTCCTAGCTTGGATGAGCGAGTGGCCCCTCGCTCCTTGGCAGGGATCACCGGACAGGTGGGACCTGGGCCCGCCAGAGTGATGAGCAAACCTCCTGAAGGCTGTGGCTGTGAAAGGGGTGCCAAACCTACTGGGACAGCTCTGGCTGCTGCAGGTGAACAGCAACGCTGCCTTGTTGGGTGAATAAAACCAGGTGATGCTTCTGGTTAAGCAACCTGATGTAGCTCCGGAATCAGCTCTGATGTGACCAAGGGAGTTGGGCTGGGCATCTTGATATGTCCCTTTCCACCTACCAATTTCTGTGATATATGAAGAAATAGAGGCCTGCCACAAAAAATTTGAGCTGAGTCTGAAGATATTTTGAAGTGCTGAGCCCAGAAATGAATGCTCTTTGTATCTTATAGCTGTCACCTTCTCGTTTCCCCTTAGGCAAATTATCCCCTCTGCCCAGCTTCTTTTGTCTTTCACACCAGTTTTAACCCAATAGATGATACAAGACTGGAGTAATCAAAACCATCACATGGGCAGAGTCATGAACCCTCCTTCAGACCTGGAAAAAGTGAGCCCTGAAGCCGCTGCTGGTCTGGGAGGAAAACCCTTCTTGCTTCAGAAAAGTCCATAATCACCTCGTTGCACTAGCTTTAAAAAAACAGTGAAGACCAATTATTTCTCCTCCCCCTCGCCGCTCCCTCTGGGATCAGGGGCTCCTTTAGTGCCCCTGGTTAGGAGACACATTGCTCAGCCACTTCCCATATGCCATATGGGAAACTGAAACAACTTGCCTTCCCAGATCCTTAAGAAGCCCGTGTACTTTTCCCTCCCACCTCTCTCCCTTATTTCAAGCACGGAGTCAAAGACAGACACGCTCATGGCTGCTCCAGTCTGTTTTCTCAGGGAAGGAGTCTGTGTTTACATGTGTGGGCTCAGACTTGGGACATGCTGCAGATGGACAGGACATCTCATCAGTGGGTGAATTTGGGGTTTCTTTCTGTTGTGAGTTGACCTCGGCTGGACCCCAGAAGTCTACCTAAACCACTCTAATGCTCCCCTTCTCAACAGGATGTGAGACAGAAAATATAGTAAAGGCTCATGTCAGGAAAGGTTCGCTGGTCAAGATAAGGACAGGGAGAGATGATTCACCAATTACTGTCACAGGCAAAACAGACTTGACTTGGGGAAAATTTAATTTAATTTATTACTAATCAGATCAGAGCAAGATAATGAGAAAATAAAACCAAATTTTAAAACACCTTCCTCTCACCCCTCCTTTCTTCCTGAGCTCAATTTCACTCCCAATTTTCTCTACCTCCTCCCCTCCAGCAGTGCAGGGAGTTGCAGCCAGTTCTTCACATGTAATTTCTCACAGAAACCACCCCTGGAGCCCCTCCATGACTGAAACCTTGCCACACAAACGCAGTACTATTTCCTGGTGAGCTTTTATGGTTTTAGCAAAGCCTGGACAGTCACAGGGGTGAGGAGAGACCTAAGGTCTCTAAGTATTCACGGGTCTCAGCCACACAACATGGCTCACG
Organism: Ifrita kowaldi; assembly: GCA_013398055.1. NCBI lineage: Eukaryota > Metazoa > Chordata > Aves > Passeriformes > Cinclosomatidae > Ifrita > Ifrita kowaldi. The sequence continues at coordinate 6,943 of VZRS01003503.1, forward strand.
GGCCCAGCGTGGTGCCACCAAGCACAGCTTCGCTCTTGTGGGAGGCATTTCCTATTAGACACAGAAGAAGATGCTTTCCTGTCTCAGGCTGTTCAGGAAGCCTGAGTCCCAGCTGGAAGTATCTGTGCACAACAGCAGTTCCTCAGCTGAGCCTCACAGAACTGGGATATCAGGGCAGACAAAGTTCACCTTGTCAGGTGTCCCTGTGCAGGCAGGCTAGGGCAGGGGCCTCGGTGACTTGTCACCCGTGGAAGAGGGCAGAAGAGCACACAACTCGTGTGTGTGCTGTGGGTGACATCTGACTGGTGCTACTTGTCACCAGGGGGCTGTAGGAGCTGCACATTCTATAGACTTCCAGGGGTTTTTGAAATGACATTTATTGTTCCCATTCTCTACCATGTGTCTTAAACATCGCATCTCAAAATGTCCAGGTCAGCTTTTCCAATGTCAGGTCTGGGTACAGGATGCTTTATTTTCAGTTTAGTCCCTTAAGCCATGCAGTGGTGTCATGTCAGCAGGGTGTTTGGCTACATGTCCTGCAACGATGGATCTTGTCCCTAAGTCCAAAATGTTACTGGGGCTGCCTGCATCCAAGACAGAAGATCCTGCAACCAGTAAAGGATGTAAGATGTAGCAAAACCAGCCAGTTTCCAGAGCCCTGTGATTACCTGTGTCTGCCAATGCATTTATTAGGCTGCATAATTTAGAATGACAACTTTCAAAGCCCCTTGCCTGAAACATCCTTGACAAAAAGGTCTTTGCCGGACGGCACTTCCCAGCATGACCCCAGGTAGCGAGTGCTCCATTAGGCTTGTCCATAAGCACACCTAAAATCTCACCAGAAAACTTACAGCTGGTTGCTGTTTTCTTATGGGAAGTTTCTTGGTACTTATAAATTTTTTTGTGTGTCAGATCCAGTCTTGAAAAGAGCTGAAGTTCTTGAATATGGCTCCAACAAACCTCCAGAGCTTCCAGGACAGCAGCACGGTAAATACGGACCCAGATTTGAGCTGGGAATTTGATGTTTCTTCACAAGGTAAATTTCACAGAAGATTCAGTAGGGATGTTTGGAAAAGCCAACCGTGTAATTCAAATGAGTCAGGAGGTTTTGCTCATAACTAAAGAAAATACAGACTGCTTCAGGGTCTGTGAATCCCTTTCCATAGCTGTAGAAATAAGCAGTCTGGTATAGCATTGCTAGTGGTGAGCCATGCTGGCTGCAGTTTCTCGTTGGGAGGGGATCCTGTTCCGCCTCAGTTTCTCTATGCTTTAAAGGGCCTTCAGATGAAATCCTGGCTTCAGATCGAATCTGCCATCTGTGGCAGGATCCCTATAGGTGTTCCCAGTATCCCCCAGGTCTTCTTTTGCTTTTACTTCCGAGTGTGGAAAGCCTACAGATGGGATTCCAGACTGCAGACAGAAAGGGAGACAGGTGTCATGGAACTGAGGTACAGTGGTGACACCTTAGTGCTGTACGTGTTCTTAACACTGAGGACTCCGGAGTGACCTCCAGCAGGACCAAGTCCTTCTGCCTCAACTCGGGGCACAAAGGCTGAGCCCTAATCTCTTTTTTCAAGACCTCTGCTTGTGCTGAAAAACAGCAGCACCAAAACAGGCAGCACAACCAAACACAGCTCAGACTGGAACCTCTCAGCGTGTAGGGCGCACCTTGTGTTGCTTTTCCTGATCCTCTGGGACAGATTAATCCCTGGGACAGGGGTGGCTGGAGTCCCTCAAGCACAGCTTTCCCGCCTAACAAGGGCCCCCTGGTGGCACCAAACCCGACGTGTCCGTAAATACACGACTGGAAAATTGTGAGCAAACATCATCCGAGTGCCTCTGTACCCCACATGCCGGGCACAGGGCAGGCTGTGAGCTGCCTCTCAGCGTGGAGCAACCAGGCACGGCTCTGATCACACCAGCGGTGAGCCTGGAGAGCTGAGAAGGCCCTGTGTGGTCAGTCACGGTCAGATTGGTCTGGCTGCGTGTCCACAGGTTGATTTGAACACACACAGGTGTCTCGGTCTTCCAGGAGACACGGTCCTTTGCCTAGAGAGTCCAAGGCAAGCCCAGGGGACCTCCAATAGAAAGGCACATCTGCATTTTGGACCCTTTCCCAGTAGTGTTCCTTCCCCTGTTGGATTTTGGAGTTTGACTGTCCCACCCTTAGGAAGTAGGGACCTGTTTTTCTCACTGTCTACAGCTTCAGTTCTACGTCAGCAGTAGCATTTTAAAAGTTTTGTGTCCTTTCCACCCTCAGCACAGTTTATCATCCACTCAGTCACGCTCAGGCAGATACCTGTAAGAACCTGCCATGGAAGCAATTTTAGTTATTCCCTATTGTAGTTACACACTCACATTTTCTTCTCTTCCTCCTTTTAAATCGAAATTTTACATTGGTCTGTCTTAGAACCCCATGAAGGACCATATTATTAGAAATTGTGCCGGAGGCAGTGAGTATGCAGCCAGGGGCTGTCATACCCTGTGGCATTGAGGCAGGAAGGCAAGCTAGGAAGAGTGTCTTTTGGATCTGTTTCCTCATGAGAACAGCTGTAAGGTGGAATCCCACCCTCAAGAACCTGGGAAGGTTTCCAGGTCATCTTCTGACCCTTGAATGAGGATGCCACCTCACTTTGAGAACTTCTGTTTTTTATATCCACCCCAAACATTTGTATTTCACAGACCAGGAAACGCTGTTACTCTTGGTTTGGTTTGGTTTATTTTTTTTTTCCTTTTGAATAACTACTGTTGTGCCAGTATGACTGTAGCCTCCTTTTCCATTATTAAGGCTTCTGAACTTTACCTTGGCTTGTGACTGGACCATTTTGCCCATATTTCCTCCTCTGCACAAGCCGATCTGGTTGTACAGTTCAGACAGGGGGCACAGAGAGCCCTTGGGGTTACCAGTCCTTCAGAGTGACTTTTATTTTGACTTAATAAGCAACACACAGAAGAAAATTATAGTAATTGAAAAAAAAAATCATTAAAACATAGAAACCCCTGTATCTCCTTCAGGGCTGGAACAAATGAGCCCTCTGAGCACCTGTAGCTAGGGGAAAAACAGGCGGTCCCTGCCAAACTCAGGGGAAAGTCCCCACACCCACATGCCACCACCACCTCACTTCATCTGAGTCCAGGAGCTTTTTCCTTCCTTTTCCCTGTGGCTTATACACCTCAACTCAGCAGTCATGCTCATCCACTGTTTCCCTCCACTGGAGTTTTCTTGCAGAGCAAGACAAGCTGGCTTTTACTTCTGAGTCTTGAAAAGGGCACACACAAACTCTTAAGGAGGCCCTCCCTTACTGTGAGTAAGGGAAAAGCCTGGAGAAATATGAATAGATACTATTTTATTCTTATGATGGTGATCATCTGGCTTGGTTTCCTTAATCCTGCAGAGTCCCATATCCTAGGGCTGAGCAAGAGGATGCCATCAACCATTTTTCAGGTTAACAGTCTGCAGGTGGTAAAAAGGCCACAACAAGAGGCCTTTCCCGAAACATGCACCTCATTTCCAGACAGGTTTTGGGGTTTAATTTCGAGCCTCTGGTCATCTTTGTGTTCCTCTGCTGGAGTGGAGAGCCTGCTTCTATCTCACATCTTCTCCTCGTGGGAAAAAAAATATCAGAGATGGATTGTGCAAGAGTCAAGGACATCCTAAGCTGCCAGTCATGCCAGGTCAGCACATTTGAAAGCCAGAGAGGAACTGATCCTCAACAAACAGCCCAATCTGTATCGGAACTCATTTATACTCCTGGCCTCCACGTCATCCTCTAACAAGAATTACACCTGCTTTGTGACATGTAAAATGAATTTCCTTTTGTTTGCAGTAAAATTGCTGCCTGAGCTCACCACTGTTTTCTTCTGATTAGGTAGAAGAAATCAAACACCTCAAGTTCATTCATTTCAAAGCAAGATCCGCAGGCTCCCAAGTCAGACGGCTTTTTTTGTACCACTCTTCTAAATCCTTTTCCATTTTTCCACATCCTTTTTCAAAATATGGACACATTCCAGTAACTTGTGCTGTAAACAGAGGTAACACAATCTGTTCACTCTTTGAGATCCCATTTTATACAGCATGTTATCATCTATCTCCCTCCCTGGAGTCTTGTCTTCCCAGGATACTGTATTCTGTTCTGGAAGTGTGATCCACATACTTTGTTCCTCAACATAGAACCTTATGTTTGAATTCTAAGTATGACTTTACCAGGGGTCTTAGGAGGCAGTGGCTTCCCATTAACCTTGCCAAATATATGCACCATGCCAGGAGAGACAGTCACACCTGCAGAGCTCTGAAGCCCTCATAACCATGTTTTGGCTGTATAAGACATCCATGGGCATTTGGATGCTGAACAAATCATGTGGCAGCCTAGCACTGGAAGCTCACGTAGTCTGAATTTCTAGGACTCTTTCATCTCATCAGCAGAGGGTCTGAAGTATTTACACAGGACACAAAAGCATTAGCTGCTTTATCTTCTACTCTCTCACACGCTGTGCAGCTAAAGAGAGTCCTTTGGTCTTTTGTGGCTTTCAGAGGAAAACCTGGCAGAGAAGCCTGTTACAGTGGAGAGAACGCTGCTCAGTGTGTACTCCTCCTGGAGAATGGGATCTGATGTCTGCAAACTGAAACTTCTTAGAACCCGGAAAAATTATAAATGGCACAAAAAACCCCAAAAAAACCAAAACAAACCAAGCTTAAACCCATGTTTACTCCATGTGGCCTGAATTTCACCCCAGTGACCAGCTCCTGGCAGAACTTCCCAATATTTACTTGGCTCTCCATCTTGGTAATCCAGATCTCTCTCAGCCCTCATCGTGACACAGGAGAGCCCACCCCTTCTTGGGAATTTTAAAGTCCATTTATAGTTCCATTTCTTTGGTCCCAGCCTCTCCTGAGGGTGAGTAAGGCTCAGCCCTTACACCAAGAAAGCCTGTTGCATGTGCCAGTCATCTTCCAGCATGGCGAGAATGGGGGTACTCTGGAGCCAGCGAGGTCTCTTTGTAGTGCTAAAGGCAAGAGCACAGCAAGCAGTGATTATCCACAATTGCAGGTGTTCAGGATTCGCCTGGGCCGGGCCCTGAGCAACCCAGTCTAGTCTGAGAGTCACCCTGCTGGGAGCAGAGGGGTGGAGTGGAAACCACCTGAATCTTCCTGTGATGCCGTGACTAACAAGCAAGTGGGTTTATTTGGCTTGGTGGGTTTTTTTCTTAGTGGGGCAGTAGAATATATCTTAGAGAAGAGTACAGGGTGCTACCTGCCATGAGGTGCCAAGTGGAGAGGAAATTGAAAAAAAACAGCTCAGCTGCCAGCACCTTCTGAATCGCAGTCTGGCACACAATCCTGTTAACCCAGCACAAATGCGTAGTGTTGCAGAGAGGGGCAATCCCATCCTCCCTTTCATCTCTCCTGCTGCCTCTCTTTTGTCAACACTGATGAGCAGCAGAGAATTGATCCAGCTGAAAACTAAACTATAAAGGAATAAATCCATTTTGATTTACAATGCGCCCTTTCAGTTTAAAAATGCACCATCTCCTTCCCTAGCAATTTTTTGTTCAAAGCAAAATGGCTGGGGATCACCAAATCAGAGACTTTATTCTCTTCAGGACTATTCTGGAGCACTGCTGTGCTCTTCCTTGCTGTGCCATCACCCACAGCAACCTTCCCTGTGATTGTACTCTTCTGCAAATGATTTCTCATAGCATCATATGCTCCTTCAGTTACCTTCTACATTTTCGTATCTAGCTTTCCCACTAGGAAAGAAACAACATATTCTCTATTTAGTAAGTGTTTGCCTGCAGCTTCCAGAGATCCAGTGCACCGTGAGACACGGGCTCCTGTTCTCCTGCACCATGAAAACACAGCACGTGGGTCAGATCTACTTTTCACAGCTCCTGAGGACACATGCAACTAAGCCTAGAGCCAAATCTGTCTGTGCTCTGAGTAACACTTGTCCCCCAGCATCTGTGACAAGGCCAAGGTGCCTCTTCTGTGTTGGAGAGACCCATGGTACTGCCCAGAGTAGGACACAGAAAGGATTTGAGCCCCAGGAGCAGAAGGCACATCCTTTTCTGGGGATTTTTCTCTGAGGGGATTCTGTATTGGCAGTTGAGAGAAACAGCAGCAATGGGGATATGAGCCTGGAATATGGGGATCAAACTTTCTCTCTTGGCACCAGGAGAGATGTCATTGTTCCCCCAGATCTGCTGCTGGGTCTTAAGATCAGCAGACACAACTCACATCTGTTCTGGAGGTCCCACAGGCCAAAACATCTCCAGGAAAAGCAGTCGTACAGTCCCTGCAAAACTGTGAGGAGACTGAAAACCAAAGAAGCCACACCTAAGAAGGGGCTTTTTTGCAGTCTGTTGGGGGAATCTGGGTGCCCTGGTTTCACTACATGTCCAGCATCAGCCTCCCAGCCTGTCCTGACGCCACCTTGTCACCACCTGTCGAGCTCCTGGGTACCTCTTTGCTCTTGAGAAAATCCACTGCAGTCCTGGGATGTTTGGGAGGCTATTGCATATTTTTCCATTGGATTAAAAGCATGAATGCTGCAATGAGAGGTGAGTCAAAGTGTAACCTGGTCTGCTGCATGGATTTGTGTAGTTAATCCACCTCACCCTCTGTGTTGCAAAACACAGGGGCTGTGGCATCAAAGACATCACTTAACTAGGTACTGGCTGAGGTACTGATAGCCATCACCATCTCCACAGGTAGTTGTGGATGACCAAAAGGGATCCTCCAGCATCCCATCTTTCCTGCAGGAAGGATCCTTTGAAAGAGAACAGTTACACACTTCTCCACAGCAAATGCTGGCCAGATACCAGTTGCCAGCTGCCAAATATGCCCATGAATTCTGCAGAGTCTCTTCAGTAATTAAGTCACCAGGGTTTTTTCAGCAGAAATGCATCCCACAGGTTCAGTCAGCACCCCCCAGTGCTGCTCCTGACTTTCTAATTCAGGTTTCTCTGGGATATTCAGCTGTCTGCTGAGGATTGTCATACAAAGGGTGCTCGCCTTTTAGCACTGTAAAGAAAGAGGCTGCAGATTTGTCCAAAAACCCCATGAAGCTGTGCTTTCCTAAAGGTGTTCCCATGGGATTCTGGGAAGAAGGCCACCACTAGACTCCCCTCAGCACCACATCAGAGACCTTTGGTGACTCAGGCACTGCCCATCCAGCAAACCCTCTAAAAAGGGCCTTTTCAAAAAAGCCTCCCACTCGAGCATCCAGTCACTCTTCCTGCTCCAAGAACTTCTGCAAGGGCACATTTTGCTTTCACCCAGATCTGCTGAGAGCTGTGGACTTTCTCTTTTCCAATCCTCTTCTCCTCACTCCTTTTTGGGACCCGTCACCTCAGGTGAATGGGTCCCTCTGACATGTGGTATACCCTGCCCCTGGGGGGATAATTTGCTGCTTCCAGGCATCATGGAGGGACAGAAAGAACTCTGGAGCAACCACTTCCACAAAAAAGGAAGTTTGTAGCCACCCTGAACTTAATTTCATGCACAGAATGCCTCTCAGGTTGGTGCCCTGGTAGAAACCATCATGGCCCTCTGTGTGGATGGAGTGGCTTGCATCCCCCTACCCCAGGGGTGCTATTTCGATGCATTTCCCCACTGTGCCTTTCACACAGAGCCTGCCAAGATGTGGGCCCTGGCTCTTTCTGCTTCAGGATTCTGCTGCCTGACCCTGCTGCAGCAACACGGTGTTGGCTTGGGAACCGCTGCATCTGTCCCAAGTGCCCAGAGAAGGGCAGCTCTGCTTCTTCCCCTCTGCAGCTGACCTTAGATCTCTTTTAGCTCCCTAAGCTTCCCAGTCAGTGCCAGAAGTCTTGCAGTTAATCCCAGTCTGATCCTTGGAAACCCTGCTGCCTGTGCAGGCGCCTGTTGAGTACCAACCTGCCCAGCAGCTCTTGCTCGCACCACATCCTTGCCAGACTTCCCTTCTGCTTCCCCAGGTGTGGCTGCTTTTTGTTTACAGTTCCAAGCCACGAAGTTATTAGTTATCTCTTATTAGAAAGGAACTTGTTTTTGCCTGCTGTGTTTGCTTTTGCGCTGGGCAAACAGCAATCAGGACGTTTTACACGAGGTCCTTCTGCCGAGAACTCTATCTCAGGAACACACAGAGCACCTGATAACGCTGGCTACAAGCCACGGCGTGGTTTCTTAGATCAGCTAAAGTCTGCAAATAAATTCTGGAGCACCTCAGAAAGTCAGCATAAAGCAGAAGATTGTGACCAGTTTCAGACTTGATGCTGCAAGGGCCAAAACACAGAAGTGGAATCTCTCCGAGAAAAACATGGTATCACAGAAATCTGGAAACGCAGCGGAAAATTCCTTCAGTGGCATCAACTCAATGATGCTGCAGAACAGTGTTCTCTATTCTTATTTTTCTTGGTAAGGGTAGTTTGCACCTGTAAGGCATGCCAAGAGAGACAAGAAAAGCGATGCATTAAGGTTGTGCACAAGGTGACTGCTGTGGCTAAGCCTGGAACCTGGCTGAAGGTACTAATGCCTGACACAGACAAAGGAGCATTTAGTGAGCTGGGCTCCTGTCTCCCGGCCCCTGGCCACTGCCGATGTAGCCTGCCTGTCATTCCCCACGGCTCTGCCAGATTCCCACGCGTGCCTTTCAGCCTCTCTGCGCGGGGGACCCACACAGGCGCTTCTGAGAAGACGTTCCCGTGCTGATCTTTCTCCGGTCACTGTTATCGCTGCGCCGGGGTCCTGTTCTGGGAGATGACGAAAATGCCATTCGAGGGAGTCAGCATTTAAAGTGGGTCGTTAGAGAAACGTCACTGTGTCTTTGCTAAAGATAGCCCGGTGCTGAGTAAAACGGCGCCTCCAAAACCTTCATTTCACAACGTGCTCACTCAGCATAATAAGCCCTCGGCCCCAAATGCCCCCCCAGCGCCAGGCAGTGCCTGTCATTTTCCTGGGCTGCCCATCAGTCCCGTGGGACCGCCTCTGGGGAAGAGGCAGCGGGATGGAGACACATCTTCTCCTTTGCTGGTTCTTACAAGAGACAAGCGTCTCCCAGAGCACAGATTCCACTGAGGATGGTTTGGGGCGTGAGAGGGGGACAGTGCCAGGGTGCCAGGGCTACGAGTGCAGGGAGGGCTGAGATGGAGGGGGAGAGCAGCAAGCTCGGAGTGTCCCCTGAAGAAAGCCAGCAGAGGGGGGAGCAGAGGATGCTGGACTGTGGAGTTGTACGTGTCTCCCCACCACAGTTCCAACTCCCTCCTCTCTCTCTCTCTCTCTCTTCACCCACACACTCACACCATTCTTGCGCTGCTGATTCAAGGGAAAGAGAGGTTGATGTTTTCTGCTTGAACTGGTCACCACAAACTGTTTTTTCTTGAACAGGAGGAAAAAACCACCTCCTGACAACTGTCACAAGTTCTCCCCTATCTTCACTTGTCTCTTCCTCTCTCATGCAATCCCCTGGGCTGTGTCACACGGGAGGGCATGGAGGGCCACTACAGAGCCATCCCTCAGGGGCATGGAGGCACACAAGGTTGCACCTGTACACCAATCCCCCTACTCAGGAGGCTGGAGAGCCACATGGGATGAGAGACCTGAGAGTTGTCACAACAACAGAGGTCTGCTGAAGCAAAGCATAGCACTGGCTCTCTTTTATCGTCCACCTTCACCACACAGCTGAGGAAAACTAGAGAGCGAGCAAGGATCCTTCCACAGTCAAGAAGTGGCCACTGTGAGTCACCTCCCTTCTCTCAGCCTCAGAAAAAGCCCAAGCCCTTGGTGGATGAGCCACCAAGGGGCTTGGGTGTCTGACACCCATCATGAAGGGCTGATTAAGTCCGAAAGAGTCACAGCCAGTGGGTTGCTGGAAACTGTGAACACAACAGTGGGTCTCTGAGACAAAAAGGGGCCCCAGGATGAGGCACATGGATGGAAAAGTATTGCCCTGTGCAAAGGTCAGCAGCTGCATGGGGGCTAGGATGAGCCCCCTCAGCACATGGGCTTGAGTGGGTTTCCCCCAGAGCTGCTGGAGCAGGAGGGTTCCTTCCTCACACCCCTCAGAGTGCCACAGCATGCAGCCTCTCATTTCAGTGCTTATTTTTTCTCTCCTGGATGCTTCTCTCTCTCTCTCCTTGGACTACCTCAGCTGTGTCCCATACTAGCCCAGGACTCTAGACTGATGAGTCACATGTGCCCTGGTTGGAGCTTTGCACAGACCCTTTCCTCATGCTGCCTGTGAACTGACCAATGAGAAAAAGCAGAGAAATCAGCACATTTGAAAGATTAAAGAAGGAAAAAAAATTACAATAATAAGAAAAACAACAAAAGAAAGAACAGCATAAAAAAGACCAACATGTTCTCAAAAGCCCTGAAAGAATGAGAGAGAATATGTAAGAGACGGGAAGATCAAACCAAAAAAGGTAAGAGATGAAAGAAAAACATGAAGGGTACTTGCTGGGAAGTGTCTTCTACACTTTTTCCACTGGCTATATAGAAGCGAAACTTGTAAGAAAAACAACAGCGACCCAAAGAATTTCCACTAAAAGATGCTTAGAGCAGTGTCTCTGGTCCCTCCCTCCTCTGCCCTCACGTGCCTCAGGCTTGTACTGGTTTCTTGCTCATGACGCATCTTCTTAGTGATATGAGGAAATTAGCTGCCCACCTGCAATATAAAGGCATTTAAGGAAATGCTTTGATCAGAGAGAGAGAGAGCGTGACAGCAAGCACATCCCACTGACCCCTCCGTGCTCACCCACCCACTCTAACACCTGCTTTGCCCATGCCTCATTTTTGCTGATCTCCTTCAAGCTTTGGACATCATCAAGCACAGACCTGAGTGACAGGCAGCCCCTCTCCTGGATGCCACCATGAGACTGGTGTTCCTGGTGCTGTTCCTCACCTTCACTCTGCTGGCTTTCACTGGTAAGAGGGGCTGAACATACTGGGGAGGGCAGACTAGCTCAATAAGCTGAGTCTGGGTGTGACTTGATCCCTGGAAAGGCTGGAAGGGAGAGTTTGTGCCCTTCCAACTCCACAGAAGGTGACCGGATATCACCCCGTATTCTAACCCACCCTGGCAAAGATGGCAATCCCACCCCGGAGTGGGATAATATTAAGTCCCACTCTTTGCTCAACTCTTCATCTTGTTACAGCTGGCCACATCCTACCGGGATTATCAGAGGGGAGAAGCAGGGAGCACAAAGTGTGGGTCAGAGAGGGGAGTTCAGCCGTGCTGCCCTGTCCTCTGAGCCCCAGAAAGACGAGGGAGAGCTCGAAGCAGCTGCCTGACAAGATATCTGTGCTGTGGAAACGGCATGGGGGAAGGTATGCCAGGGCCAAAAGAGATATGAGTCCTTCTGGGGGAGCTGGGGAGGGTTGGAGGTCCTTTGAGCCCCTTTTCTCCTTCCCCATATTCCCTCCTTCCTGCCCCCTCCCTTGATCTCATGTTTGCCTCTGGCATGAGCCGCTCAATTGTCCTGCTTGCAGCGTGCACCAGGAGCCACACGTGGTGCTGGAAGTGGGGTACCCGGGCCTGCAGAAGACAGCACTGCTCATGAAGCCCCGGGTGTCACTCCAGGACTCCGCCTTACGCAATGGCAATTTCTCCCTGCGGATCGACCCCGTCCGGAGCGAGGACGTTGGGCTGTACGAGGCATGGGTGAAATACAACACAGAGGTCCACAGCTGCCATGTGGAGCTGGGGGTAATCACAGGTAGGAGAGGATGGAAAACCTGGAGAATGTTGATTTTAGGACCGGGGAGGTTGTAAAGGTGGGATAGGGTGGGGATGCCGTGTTTGGCAGGGCAGGTTGGAGTACAGGCAGCACCCTCCGGAAAGTGCAGTTTCCTGCTGTCTGCCCGCAGCTCTGAAGGGACAGCTGCCTGAGGGATAAAGTTAGGACAGGGCAGGCACAAAGGGCTGGTTTGGTAGTTCCCCTGTGACCTTGGCTCACCCCCCAACCCAACACCTTCTTCTTTTTGCAGTAACCCTCAGTCCACCCAACCCTGTGATAGAAAATGAGCTGCTCTTGATGAGCTGCAACTCCAGCCACCGGGCCAGCCTCGTGGAGATGTGCTGGTTCCATAAGGAGCACCCAGGCCCCACCTCCAGGACCTTCTGCTCCTTGCCTGGGGCTCTCTCCATCCTCCATCCAGCCGTGAGTGATGAGGGCTCCTGGCGCTGCCAGCTTCGGTACTCTGATAAGGAGATCATTTCTGCCACATACAACCTGCGAGTACTAGGTGAGCTCAACCTCTGTGTTGATACACCAGCATCCCCAAGCTGATCCCCTTGATGTGCCTGACTAACCCCAGTGGCCCCAGCTTCCCAGCTCCCACCTTGTGCTCACTTCCCAGGTTGGTCACCTCCCTGAGGAGCTCTTTCCAGGCACCACCCCACATTGTCTTCTTTCTCTGGCTCAGGTTTTGACGGCCCAACCAACCCTGTGGTCTATGCTGCAGCTGGCTCTGCAGCCGATCTGCCATGCAGCCTGAACTACCTTCCCAGTGCCTTTGGGATGAACGTGGTGGCAGCCCACTGGAGCCACCTTGCAGGAGGACATTTGCAAGACTGGGACATCTCCCAGAATCTGAGCAGCAGAAGCTTCCCCCTGCATCTCCCCGCGGTGGGGCCGGGTGATGCAGGGCAGTACCGCTGCGCTGTCTCTGTGGGCCACAGGACAATCAGCAGGAACGTGACTTTGGCCGTGGTTACAGGTGAGAGGAGAGACTGGGAGGTGCTTTATCCCTCTGGAGTCCCTCACTGTAGATAAACCTCCCCACCTGACAGCGCAATGAGCATGGGTAGCTCCTGGTCATGGCTTCCCACCCTGGGGCAGGAAACAAGATCTCTGTTCAGGGCATTGCACTGCATTGGACTCTGCTGGAATCAGGAGTTTTCCTGGGTGACTTGATTATTCCTCTTAAGACTGAGAAAGACAAAGAAAATAAAGTAGAGGCAGTAATAAAGAAGAGATGCAATAGAAGAAGGATGGATGAGGATGAGATGTAGACATGCCTGTAGTCTTTCCTGAGGTTACTTTTTTCCCTTTGCTGCAGTGACTCCGAGCATCCAAGGACCGGTTTCTGAGGGGAATCGTTTGCTCCTCATCTGCAGCCTCACACACTCCCAAGGACATGAACGTTTCCAGTGGAAGCACCTTGACTCAGCCCCCACTAAGAGCAAGCTGGCTGTGGCTACTCCCCGTAACTTGGAGGGCCACAGTTCCCAGATGGGACCTACCTTGGAAATACCCCAAGTGTCAAAAAAGGACATGGGCACCTGGGAATGCAGTGTATATGGCCCAGAAGGCAGACTGGGAGCAGTGGAGTATGACCTGCAGATCACAGGTACCGTCTCCCATGGGTCTGCAAACAGCCTCTTCTTCTCACCCTACTTAGTTCTCTGGTGCCCTTTCCTCTCTCAGCTTCACCCTGTCCTTCTCCCCTTGGACCACTCGGATCCCATCTTCTTGTCATCCTCTCCCAGCTTTCACCAGTTCTGCATGTTGCTCCTTCCAGTTCCCCTCCCTCTCTCCCATTTTGCCTGTTGTTTTGCTCTCCCAGCCTTTCCTCGGTGCAAAACCAACCGTCCCTTCCTTCCTAACCATGGTTCCTCCTCACAGGTGCCCAGGTCTCCAGCGCTCCCTCTATCTTCAGCGGGCAGGTTACTTTTGGGCTCACACTCACCCTCTTACTCCTGCTTGCCGTTTGTGTTGTGGCTCTGGCCCTACAAAAAAGGGTAAGTGTCCAACACCCCATTTCTGCTATTTTTCCTTTACATCCACCCTTGTTTGACCTTCCCCAGAGTACTCCCGAGGCAGCAGTGAAAGGTCCTGGGGATGCAGTGGCCAGAGGAGGTATGGGGCTGTGGCAGCCTGCTGAGGGTGTCATGGACACAGAATGAAGGTTGTCCCCGGGGCACTGGCAGGTCTAGCTAACCATTGCATTCCTCTGGGGGCAGGTCAGACACCTCAGAGAAGGAAGAAAACCTCCTAAGAGACAATCAGAGCCCAGATTTGAAAAGCTTCATATTTATTCCCCCAGAGATCAAGCCACTCTGTAGTGGAGGAGGGCTAATTTCCAGGCTTGTGTAGATGTCCTCTCTCTCTCATTCCTTAGCTGGATGCTTTAATGTAACCATCTCCTGGTCTGTATCAATGCCTGCTGGTGCCCAGACTCCAGTCTCGATGCAGGGCTGTTGTTTCTGGCTCAGCCCTCACACCTTAGCTCTCAGCTTCTGGCAACTTAGTGCCCTTCATCTGCTCAGCTTGATCCAGTATCTTGTCCTCTGAAAACTCTACCTTGCCTTTATGACCCCCAAGAGCAGGCCAGGACTAATCCTTCCCCAGCATGTCACTGAAAAAAAACTGTGCAAACAAGTCAGACCATTTCTCTGCAGTTTTCATATTATTGCTCTGCAAATAACATGGCAAAATCACCCTTCAGGGTTTCCTTTCACAGACAAGGGACACCTTCTGGGAGTAGCTGTGATGCAGCTGCCTCCTACTTAGCCTCATGGAAAGGGCCCACGATGACAATTCTAGTGGGGAAGGGGCTGGGCGATCAGAGCGAGATAAGTTCAGAAGAGCTTACCCTGGTGAAAGAGCTGGGAGCCTTGAAACTGCCTTGAGCTGAAGACGAGGGATGTGACAGAATTGATGAAAAGTCTTAGCAAGTCCCAGTGGCTGGAGACTGAAGGCAGGCAGCATCACAAAAGAAGCAAGGTGGAAATTTTTTGAAAAACCACTGTGGGTAGTGCAAGAGCAGCTCGTGACAGGTTCTTCGTCACCCGTCCTTAATCAGCACTGATGGTAAAGGATAATATGAGGCAGAAATCTATGGTTTTTGTGTGACTCTCTAGACTGCATAAGCCCAGGGCAAGGTGATCAGAACCAGTCTTTCTGGCCCAAAACCTTGGAGAGGAGCCCCTTGACAGTTTATCTGTGAAGCTTCAGCTAGCAGGAAATAGGATACCTGCGTGTCCAGCTGTTTGCTTACACAGCTCTCATCCCACCAGGATGTTCACCACCCCAAAGCATTCACATATGGCCCCATGGCCCTGCTGTGCTGAGCAAGCCAGGCTCCCGTGTTGCAGCACAGCTCCTCTATCCATGGGTGTTCCTCGACTGGCTTTGGATGGCCCTGCTTCAGCAGGGGGGTTGGGCTGGATCATCTCCAAAGGTCCTTCCGATCCCAACCGCCCTGTGGTTCTGTGATTCACACCCTTCTCTGCACAGACTCCCCGCTGGGCTCATCCTCTGTCTGAGTGCAGATGAGGTGCCTTGAGCAGAGATATCAGCTCTTCTCTGGTTCTCTCCCTCTCTCTGCTGGCATCCTCTGAGATTACATTTGCTGCTCCTGCGCTGGTTGGACACCGGCTGCTCCACACGGTGTATCATGCACACCCAATGGGCTGTTGCCCACACAGGAGGAATTCCCATTCCAATTCCCTGACCCTATCAATGTCCAACCAGTCCTGTTGCATTTTATTGATCTGTCATTCAGTTTAGTGCCCCGTTCTCCTAAAATATCTGGGTCTTGCGTGATGTTCTCATCCTCTTATTCCAAATGAGGCTCCTCAACTTTATCAGCTGCCTAACTCATTAGCGCTTTCACACTCTCTGTGCCAATAATGAACTGGTCTTTGAAGACTTGTGCTTTTCATTTCCCTTCAGAAACCTGTCAGCAAGACCTCAGTCCCTTCCTCTTAGCGGAGATCACACCTACTAAACCATTCTCTAACTAATCTCACCCTTTTTGCTGTACTGACTGTGTGTCACCCTATACTTGACTGCTATCAGGAGCCCTGAGATCTACCTCTTTTTCACTGTCTAGAAAGTCACTTGTGAAAGTGGTTCTGTCTTTAATCTGTTCTTACCTCATTTTGTACAAGCCTTCATGCCTTTATTACCTCTCTCCGAAAACGTGTTGTAAAGTCTGGCACACCATCAAATCTGACAGTGGCCTGACCATTGCCCAGATCAGTCTTTGCTCTCCCTTAGGCATGTCCTGCTTTGTTATTCCTGATGTCCATGACACCATGGAGGAGCGTGTTGGGCCAGCATTCCCCAGAAGAAATTGCCTGTATCAGAGAATGTCTTCTTCCCTGGCTCTGGGAGGGAATGGGAGCTTTATGGTTGAAAGCAGCAGGACTCTCTTCCATGGCAGGGAGAAGCCCAGACTTGTGCCATGCAGTCTCCCTCCCGTGTCTGATGTAGCCTGTTGCTTCCCTTTCAGGCGCAGACTCCTGCCTTCCCAGCACTGGAAGGGATGTTTGCAGCCAGTGTGCCATGGAAGTTGATGGAGGAAAACCAGAAAGGGAAGATCCAGCAAACGGAGTGCTGATGGAAGCAGGGGCATCGGGGCTAGGCTGCGTGGGAGGATGAAACTATGTGTGCCATCCTGCCGAGAGATGGGCACCATGCAGACCTCTCAGGAGGCACTAGGGATGGCATGAGCAATGCAGGGACCCTTGGGAGCTCTGTACCTGCAGAGGGGCTGGAAGCTGCAGCCAGGGCAAGGCAGACTCACCACTGCAGTAGGGTGGCCAGCAGCAGAGATGCTTTGGAGCTGTTGGGAGTATTTGAGGCAGTAGCTACTGCTTGCTTTGGTGCCACATCTCTCTCCCACTCTTTGCCCCTCCTCCGTGGCCTCTCTCCCAGTCTTTCTCCGGTGGAACACTTGGATGCAGGACATGGCTGGAATCCATCTCTCCTGCAGCCTGACAATGTTTTCTCCCCCATGCTCCCTCTCTTCTCTTCTCCCTCTGCCTGCACTGCCCTGCTCACTGCCCTGTTGCACATTTTGAACATTTTAACTTATTAGAAATTCATTTTAGAACTTAAAATATACCTATGTGACAAAAAAACTCGCTGACCCCTGCGTGTGCTTGTGGAGGATCGTGCCTATTTGACGGAGCCGGGTGTACCTCTGCCTGTGTGAAGCCATTTCTAAGGCTTTTGCTGCCTTCTCTTTCTCTTTCAGTTCTGTTCTATTGAAGTTGCCTGTTCGTTTCTGACATTTTCACAGTGGGGAAGGGGAAATTAAATGCCACTAGAGAAGGAAGAATCACAGGTTCAGTCTCTCCTTTTTGCTGTGTTTCAGAGCCTTCTTTTCTTTTTTTTTTCTCCCATCTGGCTGTCCTTGTTCATTCATTCATTTATTCCTTTAGTCCTCACATTTTCCTGAAAGATCTACAAGTGATGTTATGGCTCTTTGTCACTCTCCTCCTGCTAAGGATGTGCTTAGCAATGTAAGCACGAGTCTGCCAGGCCCTACCTCTCAAAACCTTCAATGTGTTCAGGTTTCATGCAGTCAGAGAAAGCTCCTCACATCCCCTCTGAACAGCCACGGAGGACTGTGGTGCTGCTCTTCAACAGCCATTGAATGCCACCCCAGAAGAAACACTTGTTAGTAACGGGAGTCACACATGTGGTTTCTCCCATATGGGTCTCCAGGCTGTGGCTGCTCCGTGTTCAGGATGGAAGATTCTCTTGACTTGACAGAAGGTCACCACAGCCAGGCCAGCTTTTCATCATTTCAGCAGATACATGAACAGACCTTCTTACTGTGTGGCTCTCACCTTCTCTCCCCAAAAGGTTCAGGCACTCAGGTAGTGAATGCACGCTGGGATCCTTAGAGTGCAGGCAGTGCAGCAGCACCCAAAAGTCACAACTAGCCCACTCCAGGGAGCACGTCTGGACTCCACAGCTCTTCAGCTACTCAGATATCCCTGTGTTTTACTGAAAATGACACCCCTTTCTCCACTGAATCCTAGAGAAGTGCAGCAGACTTGTCTGCTTCAACCATCCCATGCAATTTCAGGCAGACCTGGAGTAGAACCAACAAAAGGCAAGACAGTCCAGCGTGGTACCAGCATCTTCCTAGGCAGATGATAATGCTGCAATTTTTTTTCAGGTTGGAGTGATCTGTCTAGCTCAATCATCTCTCTCTGCCAGATGCTTTGGAGGTAGAGAAAAGGTTGGTTAACCCCTGTGGGGCTGAGGGGCAATCCAATATTCATCAGGACCACATCATATTCTCTCAGTGCCTGGCAGTGGTTTGCTCATTCTTCTCACACACAATGAGATGCTCTTTCCTCCTGTGGGTAGCACTGTCAGCATTAGCTGTTACCAGCCTGGATGCTCCCATTGCTCAGATGTGTGCCTGGTCTGTCTTTAAACCTCCCTGTTTCCCTGTACTCTCTGACTTCCTCTGGCAATCAGTCCTCGGATCTGCTTATTCACTGTGTGAAAATGGTTCCTCTCTCAGTTTTGAATTGAAAGCTTTCCACTTTCACCATCTCTTTTCTTTTCTCCCATCACAAAGGCTGGGAAAAGAGGGACTCCCAAATCTGTCGTACCTTGCATGGTCATTATTTTACCACGTTTTATCACATCCCCTTTTTTGTTATTTCTCCATCCCCTCCTGAGTCATTGCCTTTCAGGTACAAATCCCAGACTTCGGGACTTTCTCTCTGACAGTTTCCATCTGACAGTGACCATCTCCATGCATGGTCAGCTCTGCTTGGGTCCTTTGCTCTGGAAGAGGAGGCAGCAGCCCGGCAGGGGAGTGGTGCTGGTTTACACGGAGACACAGAGCCTTTCTCTGCATTACTTCCACCCAGTCCTTCAATGTTTTGTCTGTTCCTCTGACAGAAGTTCAACAACACTGAGCTTGTACCCAGCTGTTCACTGTGCCTGTCATGACAGGGAGATGCCTGACACGGTGCAGTTACAGTGAGCAAAAGCCTGGAAGTATTTACACAGTTTAGATTTTCCTTCTTAAGAAGTATGAAAATATTTCCGAATCAAGATGGCACAAGGCAAGTCAGTAGAGTTGAGGTGGAAGGACCAAGAGTCTGTACAATAAAGCAAACAAATCTGGAAGTCTGTTTCAAGTGGAGTCAATAAATAGAAACAGGAAGTAAAGCAAATGACGTATGAAGGAAAGAGACCTGAGGCTTTTCCATAAGGATACAGCTACAGGTGCAAAACTCAGATAAATATTTTCAACATACCAGAATGTGGTGGTTGACCCTGGCTGCTCTATCACTCCTTTCTCTAACTGTATGGGAGACAGAAAGTATAACAAGAGGCTCATTGTTCCAGATAAGGACAGGGAGACATCACTCACTGATTATCATCACAGGCAAAACAGACTTGCCATGGGGAAATTATTTGAATTTATTACCAATTCATCAAATCAAAGCAGGATATTGAGAAAATAAACTCAAATCTTAAAAGACCTCCTCCATCCCACCCTCCATTCTTCCAAGGCTTAATTTCACTCCCAATTTTCTCTACCTTCTTCCCCCCAGTAGTGCAGAAGAGGAAGAGGAATGGGGGTTGCAGTCAGTTCAACACATGTTATCTCTGCCCCGCCTTCCTCTTCTGGGGGATGATTCTTCACACTCCTCCCCTGCTCCAGCATGGGGTCTTTCCCACAGGAGACTGCCCTTCACCAGCTTCTCCAACGTGAGTCCTTCCCACAAGCCACAGTTCCTCACAAACTGCTCCGTGGGTGTCCCCCACGGGGTCACCAGTCCCACCAGCAAACCTGCTCCAGTGTGGGCTCGTCTCCACAGGGCCACAGGTCCTGCCAGGACCCTGCTCCAGTGTGGGCTTCCTACAGGGTCACAGCTTCCTTTGGGCATTCACCTGCTCTGATGTGGGGCTCTTCCCCGGGCTGCAGGTGGATCTCTGCTCCCCCATGGACCTCCCTGGGCTGAAGGGGGACATCCTGCCTCACCATGGGCTGCCCCACGGGGCTGCAGGGGAATCTCAGCTCTGGTGCCTGGAGCACCTCCGTTGCCTCGTGCACTGACCTTGGTGTCTGCAGGGCTGATTCTGTGACATATTCTCACTCCTCTGGCTGTAGTTGTTAATTTTCTTTTTCATCCCTCTTAACCGTGTTATCCCAGAGGCTCTACCACCATCACTGATGGGCTCAGCCTTGGCCAGCAATGGGTCTGTCTTGGAGCCAGCTGGCATTGGCTGTATCCATCATGGGGGAAGCTTCTGGTAGCTTCTCACAGAAGCCAACTCTGTGGCTCCCCAGCTATCTAAACCTTGCCACAAAAACTCATTGCACAGTGGATGAAAACTTTAAAAAAAACCACAGGAAATCCAGTGGATTCCCTTTTAGCAGAGAGGAGAGCTTAAGGAATGCAAAGAAAGTGTTGTGCATGCAAATTCCTTTGCATAGGGCTCCTCCAGAAGGAATAGGAAGACAATCTTTAATCCCAAACTAATTTTTTTCAGTAAGAAAGATCAGCATCATTAGAAAAAATCATAACTAGGTCCAGATGTTCTGCATCCCAGACTTCTGAGTGATTTACAGTGAGAGGCTAAGTGCTAGCAAATAGCATAATCTGACAAAGGAGCAACAAGAAAAACACATCTATTGTGGTCTTTGTGCATTCTTCACAGCCTTTAAAGAACAATACAAAGTTAAAACCAGATCTCAAATTATGTAGGATACTAAGGCACACTGAGTTTTATACTTGCTTGTCAAATTTATGGGAGCAATATCAGCAGCAATCCTGAAAAAAACCCGCACGATTTGGTACTCTGCTTGTATTTCTCCAACACTTTGATGAATAAACTGCAAATATATTGGGTTTTTCATCTTGCCTTCTAAAGGCAAAACTGTCAAACCAAGCTCCTTACGGGAATGCTGTTGTTGTGGGTACTGCATCTCGTGCCACCCACTAAGTTCCAAAGCATCTGGGACAGTCTTCTCATAGTTGTGGACTCCATCATGCTCAAGAGTTTCTCTCCTAGGTTTCCATCCCGCTGGCCTGCCAGTCCAATGTGACTCCCTCCAGTGATACGGTGTGCTCTGAAAAGGGTGGCACTCCCACCTGAACGGATGGGTCTCGGAGGGTCTCATGGTGGGAGGACATAGGACACTCCTGGTGCCCAGGAACACAGGAGGTCACACACAAGGGCAGATTTTGCAAGGATTTGGTAATTCTCATTCTTACTGAAGTTTCTCATGGTCCTCTTCTTTTACAAGCACTGTGTGTCTTCTGTCTTGTCATCAGGTCAGCATTTCCCCTTTTTGCATGGAAAATGACACAGGGCTAAGGAGGCCACACCAGCAAACTCCCTAACAAGCCTTGGGGGCTGTCAGGAGCTCACTTAAGACCCCCTGTTCAGACACTTCCCAGCCCTTCAAAATCCTGAATTAGACATTAGGAAGAAGCTCCTCCCTGTGAGGGCGGTGAGACGCAGGAACAAGTTGCCCAGAGAAGCTGGGGATGCCCCATCCCTGGCGGCGTTCAAGGCCACGTTGGATCGTGGTCTATTGCAAGGCGTTCCTGCCCAGGGCAGGATGCTGGACTGGATGATCTCTAAGGTTCCTTCCAACACCAACCTCTCTGCGATTCCGCGAGCTCTCGCGGCCGGGGGCAGCCCGGCGGGGCCGGCGGCTGCTCCGCTGTCCCTGGCAGCTCCGCTGTCCCTGGCAGCTCCTTGTCCCGAGCCAATGCCGCCATCTAGTGCCGTGTGCGGCGGGATGCTCCCGCACCGCCGCGCCCGCATCCTCCCGCGGTGCATGGTGATGGTGCCCGCTGCGCTCAGCTCCCCGCGGTGACACCCGGCACGCCCAGGCCCCGCTCTCCCTCTGCTTTCAGCTGGGGAAGCGTGTGCCATTGCCTTGCGTCCCGCTTAAACGCTCTGAGCCCCAAGCTGCTCCCAGTGCGATATTCCAGACCCTCTGTGCTGAGGAAACACCTCCAGCTGGGCATCAAAGCAATTATCGTCACCTGCTTCTCCCCCTTGGTTTTGCCGAGGTCATTAATAGCGAGATAGTAAGCAATATGTGTCCCATACAGGTCCTTAAAAACTCCCCCAGCCACCTCTCTCCTGCCTGTTGCATTTCTCACACCTCCTTAACATGGGATTGGTTTTGGTTAGGCCTGCTTTAGTTCCTGTCGCTCTTGGTGACACAGTTTCACAGGTAGTGGTTCTTGATTCCTCCGTCCAGTGCCCTCCAAGCAGTCCCTGACTTCCCAGCACACCTTCCTCCATCAGACTCCACACCTCCTGACTAAACACAGGGGATCCCTTGCCCATGAAGAACATCTCTGGAGGGTTCCTGATTTTCCACTGTAATCAGCAAATAAACCTTTATGATATCTGCTTAGAGAGCCTTTTCTTCCCAGTTCAGGCTGCCAAGTGCCTGCAGAGAGGTATCTCTCCCCAGCCTTTCCCCTTTTCTGAGGAACACAGCTGTGCTGGGGCAAACCACTGGGCCCCCTCAGCAGCCAGCTTGTTGTTTCTAGCTCCCACATCTAGCTTCAGAAATGCCCCTCGAGAAGCTCACCAGGTGCCAGCTATTCTGTTGCAAAGAGAGCACTGCTGGCCTTTGAAGCCACTGACAGTCAGGTGCCTGAAGATCTGCTTTTTATGCTGTCTCAAACACTTGTCCTTCCTTCTCTCCAACACCACTGAGCAATCACTAATTTTCCAACATATCTGGGCATCTTTCACCTATCAGACTACAGAGGCACACTCATAGCCCCCACTGATGTGCAGGGAACTTGGTTTTAAGGAGCCGATCTCTGGAGGCACCTTGGCTTTCCAGTGAAGCCAGTTAAAAGGTCTTTCTCAACATCTGATTTCTGAGACCCTCTTCTCCCTTTATCTCACTTCCTCGGAGAGGCTCAGTGTCTCTGCAGACTGTGACCATCACCCAGCACAGCCTGGAAGCTTCTTCTCTCCGCTGAGAGGATCTGTTTCTCTCCAACCCCAGCTTGCAAAAATATTGCTGGTGATGGGATTAGAGCAAAGAGAGACAGCGCAAAGTGTCTCTGCAGGGGATAAAGCAGGGAAACATGACAGCCACTGATTTGAGGAGGGAGAGCCGTGTGTAGTGCTCAGGCTGTTCTCGCTGTGCCGCAGGGTCAGTGTGTGATGCTGGATGAGCCCCCTTTCCCCAGGGGTGCAGTACAGCAACTGTCCCAGCGAGGTGAGAACCAGACGTGCAAAGAACTTAAAAACCAGTTAAATATTTATGAGGAATATTATATTCAGAAGAGAGACTGACTGGCTAATATTATTCATCCCTTCTGGATTCTGATGTTTAATTAATGCTTGCAAAGTGCTTTGAGATGCTTGGATGAAAGTGATACAAACACGTCACTGCACGCTGTGACCCTTGGTCCCAGAGGTACCTGTTCACTGCTCAACTGTAGCAGCTCCAAGAGATGGATCCCCACCCTAGGGTGACAGTGGATGCAGAACAGGCATTCTCACAACGTGACAAGCCTTGCAGCTTTGTCACCTCAGACCCACAGCCCTGCTTCTCCTTGCAGCTCTGCAGCAAGTTCAAGTGCATTTTGCAGTTTACCGCTTCAGGGAATGCTATTTCTGGTAGATATTTGCAGTGACATAAACCAACTGTTTAAAAACAAGCCAATGTTTCTGCATTACAGTGTGCTGGGGAGACAAAATGCAAGCAAGAATCTGTGCAAACTGAAGCATCAGCTCAATGCCCCAGATCCCCAAGCACTGAGATGCCATGGCCTTACAATCCCAACCTGAGTTTTCTTAACTCTTTTTTTTTCCCAGGACAGCCCTTCTCTGGCAGCTGGGGACCAGAAAGGACATTTCTGTTCAACATGTGAGAGAGTTTTGAAGATACTGATGTGATATGTCAGGTTCTTGCAGGAGAGCTGTGTGTCAAAAAAGGGCTTTCACAAGTTCTGGACACTGGAAGAGTGCCCATCCCATCCCATCCCATCCCATCCCATCCCATCCCATCCCATCCCATCCCATCCCATCCCAATGTTTGTATCTCACACCGGGAAGTTCCTGTCTCATGCAGGTGACTCCCTGTCTGAGATGGGACATCTTCATCTTTATCCAAAGTCACAACCAGTGGAGAAGCTCTCGCGCTCGAGGCCTGATCGCCGCTGCTCCTGTCACAGCTGGTGGCACACTGTGAACCTCGCTGCTGTGGCTGTCTGTCCCTGCTCTCCCCAAAGTCTGGTGGCATCTCGCACCCCCACTCTCCAGATGAAGGGGCAAGTTGCTGCCAAAAGGAGAAGAGTGGGTGGCACAGAGATGAAATCTCAGCTGTGTCTGGGGCTCAGTGGGTTTCCGCCACCTTGGCTGAGGCTGGGATTCAGAGAGAGAGAGAGAGAGACCAAATGTGGGTGGAAAACCACAAAAGCCCCCTCCTCCACCCTACAGAGAAGGGAAACAGCTGAGATTCAGTAGTGGTACAGGTTGGTACAGGTTACTGAAGAGTAACCTTATATTGGGTTTGCAGGGCAAGGTTTTGGTACTGGGGCTGCATCGGTGGATTCTGTGAGACGTGAGAAGGAGCTGGCCCCATGTCAGTCAGAGCCACGTCCAGACATCCCCAAAACAGACCCACTGCAGACCAAGGCTGAGCTCCTCAGTGATGCTGGTGGCACCTTTGTGACAGCGTATTTAACAAAGGGTAAAAACCTGTGCACAGCAGCTGTGGGAGACAGGAAGGACAACACGTGGGAGAAACAGCCCTGCAGACACCAAGATCAGGGGAGAAGGAGGTGCAAGAGGTGCTCCAGGTACCAGAGCTGAGATTCCCCTGCAGCCCATGGAGAGTTAGTAGGTTTTCTGGCAGGAGCTGTGGCCCGTGGAGGACCCACGCTGGGTTCCTAAATGAGGTTATCTAGCACCCTGCCCAGTCACACCTTGAAAGCCTCCAGCAATGGCAACTCTGCCACATCCCTGGGGAGGTTGTTCTGGTGAATGATTGTTTTCACTGTAAAAAATGTCTTTCTAATGTCAAGATGAACATGAAGAACTGCAGTCCATGGAAGGCACCCACATGTGAGCATTTCTTGAAGGACCCCACAGTGAAACAGCATTAACAGGAAGAAGCAGCAGAGAGGGAGGGCTATGAATTGACCACAGTTTCCATGACCTGTCCCCCTGTGACACTCTGGGGGAGGAAGGAGGGACAGAAGAGTCAGGTGTGAAGTGGAGCCTGTGGAGAAAAGAGAGGTGGGAGAAGCTTTTTTAGATTTTTTTTAATTTATCACTTTATCAATTTATTTGTTTTTCATTTGCCATAAATTAAATTAACCTTTCCCCAAGTTAAGTCTGTTTTGCCCATGACAATGCTGGGGAGAGATCTCCCTGTCCTTATCCCGACTTGAGAGGGTTTTTTGTGTCTTCTCCCACTGCCTTGCTGAGGAGGGGGAATGAGAGAGCAGCTGGGTGGGTGCTGGCAGACAGCCAAGGTAAAGCCACCACTGCCATAAAGAAAATATTATTTCATCTCACCCTAAATCTCAGACATACTCCACAGACAGGTGGGGCTGGGGTCAGCTCCTCAGAGGTGCCTCCTCTTAGTGGTGGTGCAGGAGACAGGCTGGGAAATGGAGCTCAGATTACCCTTACGGAGTGCGGGAGGCGCGGGCTGGGTCTGGCTCTGCTCAGCTAACCTGTTAGTTTGTGAGCTTTCCTCCTCAGTGGAGCAGAATCAGCTCCCAACCATTCATTGCTAAGTTTCAGCCCCGTCACGGCCTCCAGCAGCTGCCCTATGGCCAATAGGCTCTCTCTGTTTTGCACACTCATTCTCCCCACCGCTGCCATACATCGCCTTCCGCTGAGGTCCATTTCTGTTCGCACCCAGAGCCGGAATCACGTGCCTTTGGAAAATCACCATCTGCCGAGAGAAGTCGGCGGATGTCAGCAGAACCTGGGCTGGCAGCAAGACCTTGCTGTCGCTCCAGCCGGAGAGGAGGAGACATCAAGGCCAACCAAACATCTGCTTGCTGAACATTAACTTCGCTCCTCTTTTGGTTCAGCTGTAGCTGGGTGAGATCAATTACGGCAGGTGACAAGCACAAGGAGACAGAAACACAGAGGCTGAGAGAAAAGAGGTAAGGAAACTCTTTCTTTTGCTAAGAGACCAGCCTGTTTTTGGGTTTTTTAATGCTACGAACTTTATTACTCCACTCAATTGCTGTTTCGGCATGGATGGATTGGCTTTGCCTCGCTTAAAGGTCTGCTGCAAAACCATCTTAAACCTTTGACTTGATAATACTTCTGGCTGTGTGATTCTCTGAGGCCTTTTAATTTTAACTAAAAACCGTTTGTCTCCCTGGATTTTTCTCTGAAAGGGGCAGGAAAAAAGGGAGCTATGAAAAGCTCAACCTGCCTCAGAGCCTGGGGATCTCATGGGTCTTTTAAACCCATATATACGGAAATATGTCCTATATGAGGGCCTGTCACTGGTGACTGCATATCCCCAAGGGCTGCAAATGCATTGGGGAGCAGCCCTCTACCAGCTGCCACTTGCTATCACCTTCTCCACGTACCCTCCAGGAAGGGGAACTTTATTCTAAAAAAAGCCTGCAAAAATAAGAAGATGCCAGTCTCTAGCTAAGTAAGGATGTCTGCTTACATCTGTACGTGCTGAGACCGGAGGGGTCTGTTCTGCTAATCCAGGCTGACTGGCTCACTGCCTGACACTAGCTGCCAATGCAGCCTGATCCATTAGCTCAGGGCTGAGTGAGCAGGATTTCTTGGAAAAAGAGGGATCCTTTCAATTTAAGGACAACAGAAAAGAGACTTGTTTTCCCCTTCCACGGGCTGCTGCGCTGTTGAAAGCAGGAGTTTCATTTCTGGTTGAATTTTTCAACTTTCAGGTGGCGTATCCTACTCAACCTCTATCAGCCACCTCAGATACTCCTTCCTCCACATGGTGCATTAAGGTTGAGTTCAGGTTACTACTCAGTGTTCTCCACTATGAACTCAACAGTCCCTGGTGCAGGTTAGAATCACAGGATCACAGAATTGTTTGGATTGGAAGGGACCTTTAAAGAACATCTCATTCCAACACCCCTGCCACAGGCAGGGACAATGTCCACTAGACCAGGTCACTCAAAGCCCCTCATCCAACCTGGCCTTGAACACTTCCAGGGATGGAGCAGCCACAGCTTCTCTGGGCAACATGTGCCAGTGCCTCATCACTCTCTGAGTACAAGATTTCTTCCTAACATTTGATCTAAACCTACCCTCTCTTAGTTTAAAACTGTTCCTCCTTCTCCTATCACTATCTGTCCATGATAAAAAATCGCTCTTCATCTTTTTTATAAAGTATGGAAAGGCTGTGACGAGGTCTCCCCGACCTTTCCTTTGGCCTCCGCAGTGTCTCACAACATGTCTGCCAAAGCCGCCTGCGGCACAGCAGGGCTTGGCTCATCAAAACTGAGCACCCACCTCATTTCCACCAGCAGCTCTTGAGCACCCAGGGACAGTGCCCACCTGATCTGCCACAGCCTCATGTGGGGAGCCTGTATTCACCAGATCAAAATGAAGGAGGGGTGGCACCCAAATGTCATCCCAAGCACATACAGGGCTTGGAAGGGTGATGGAGGACCTGATTTCAGAGTGCATCACAGTGCCTTGATTAGTCACAGCCTCCGGTGGCTTTAGAAAGGCAGGTCTTGGCTTCCCCTTAGGCCAGAAGGGAGCAGCCTGGGCTGCAGGGATGGAGCCACTTCTTGTGGCCTCCACATGGTTCCAGGCATATGACTGGGCATGGGGCTCTTTATGGCTGAAGGTAGCTCAGCTGGTGCTGGCACAGCGGCCTCACCACCCTGCCTTGTCCTGATGCTGGGACATGTCTCGGGAAGGTTCAGCTGCTTTCACCCGTGTGACCCCAAGGACCCTGCTCCAGCACTTCCCTCTCCCAGCAGCTCCGATGTGAGGGTGGCAGCTGCTCGCAGAGCAGACAGAGGTGCTCAGGAGGAAATGGAAGCAGGGTCAAACAGTCCAGGGGATCAGTAGGGACCATGAAATGACCTTCACTGCTGTCATAACTTGGCTCTCTGCTGGCTATTTTCATTGCACTTGGTCTCTTACCCTGCCTGCTGCTCACCTGATGTTTGCTTTAACGTTAAGAAGTAAATCCAAAGAAACTGCTATTTGGTAAAAGAGCCGAGTCAGCTTTGTTTTAAATTTCTAAACTGAGAAGAGGAAAGGTGAACCCCTTTAGCCCAGAGCCCCACAGTCGAGCCTAACTCTCGAGCAGGGCGAGAGGCAGCTGCATCCCTGAGCCCTCGCCCGGCAGGCACCACAAGGGGAAATGCCGCAGCGGAAGCTGAGGTGTGGAGCCCTGCTGTGGGGGGAGGGCTGGGGGGCCCCCCCACCCTGGTGGAACGAGCTGCTGCCAGATCAAAAGCACAGCCACAAGCAAGAGCGAGAGGAGAAAACAAAACCACACTGCAAGAAGGAGGCACAGGAACACACAGAGAAAGGGAGATGGCCTGCTCTGCATCAGGAGCGCTTGCCAAGTTTTTATTTGTTGGGGTTTTTTTTAATTTAAGTTTCCTCCTGTGTCATGCTAGTGCCAGCCTGTGGAGAGGTCTCTGTAGCCATCACCCGCTGGGGTTCGGAGCTGGAGGGAGCGAGGGGCTGCCAGCCCTGCTCTCAAGCAGATGTTCTCCAGGCCTGACTTGGTCCTGCAGGCATCATTCTCTGGAGCAAGCCTACTCACTACCTCAGCTCTCCTTTTCCTATCCCTCAGAGAGGCAGGGATCATTAAAATAAGTCAAGAAGGAAATTAAACCAGTTTAGTAAGAAGGGGAAGTTAAAATGAAATGGAAATCAATGTTCACTTGGGAGGGAGCCCTGCTCCTCCGTCGCTAGATGTGCTAATAAATCAAGTATGCCTGGACTGTTTCTGGCACAGAAGCCAGCTGGCATGAGATGGTCTGGGCTATTAAACTCACTTAACCTCCAAAATGAACTGGCCACATGCCAGCCACCTAATGGGAGAGGTCCCTGGCCCATGCTAACACCTAAATGCATCCCAAGAGTTGCTCGGGAGAGCGAGAGTTGTCCCCGGCCAAAAATGTGTCAGGAAATGTACTAGCAATTTAACAGGACTGATGAGTATGTTCCAGTGCCTGGGGACATTCTGTGACACCGCTTAATTTATGAGTACCACCGTAAGATACAGCTGGGCTGCCTGTAAGGAGGCTGTGGGTCTGCTACAAGCATCCGCTAATGAGAGCAGCTTGCTCGGTTAAGACAGCAGAGCCTTGCTCACTGAGATCTGTGAACTCCGGAGCAGCATAGCCTGTGATCTGGCCTGGAGGGATGCAGAAGCAGATAGAAAGGCAGGGGGGACTAGGAAGTGGCATGCACGAGAAGTAGAAATAAACAGGGAGAGAGGGAAAGTGTGTAAAAGAAATCCTAGCTGAAGGCAAGCCATTTTCCCCACTGTCTTGTAACATGTAGGTGGTAACATTGCACTGTGGAGATCTGCCACAGAAATACAAAGATTAGTGTGGATGAAGTGGGAATGCAGAGGTTGTGAAACCATGAGAAGAAACAGAAGAACAAAGATGCATCAATCTGTATCTCCCAAGCTGCACAAGGTCATCAGTTCACCAGTCCCACGGTGCTCTGCTTGTGTGGTTTTGCTCAATAACCAGGAAGCAAGAAGGCAAAGAACAAACTGAAGCCATATGACAGGAGAATAGAGATTCCCAGTCAAAACAAAATTATGAGGTGTGACTCAGCGATTTCATTAATTTTTACTGTTCCATTACCTTCAGGTTTTATATAAAGTTTAATGACTTAAAATATTTGAAACCCATCACTGAACTGTTAATTCACAGATATTACTTTGTAGACGGGGCTGACTTTTTCATCCCACAGGAACAGGTGATGCGAGATTTCACAGCAGGGATGAGGTTTCTCCTGTCACCTCAGGAATGGATCTTACTCAGGGCCCTGTGCCAGTTCTCAGTTATCGATGTTCCTTCAGAGTGAGATGCATACAGATGCCTTGTTAGTGCCCCTTTCTTTATTCTGTAGCTTAACCCAGCAAACTGCTTCATCACTGCCTCTGCATCTTGTTAGGATTGATCTCCAATCATATGCACTGGCTCCTTTGTTTTACAATTTTCGCAGAAAACAGTTCATGCAAATATTTCCTGGCCTGGGATGGGTTTTTTGCTTTGTATGAGGGAAGCCACAAATCTCCTCTGACTGTGTCTTTGCCACCTGTTTCTCTTCTGATGTTGCATATGGCTGCTGTCTTGCTCTTGCATACATATTTTTCATCTGTGCATGTGTGCATATCAGTCTGGATGTCAGATGTCATGCTGACCTGATCTCCATTTAAATGTAGTGCTGATGTTTTCATCTACCCTTTGATAGCTTCACATGCTCTGATCATTTCAATTAATTTCAGTATTAAATTACTTTCTAATAGAATATATTATACTTAATATTTCACGTCATACATATAAATATTGTAGAAAATTATTCATGCATTTCTTTTGAGTTTAATCCCATTATGACTCCAGCCTTCAGTCTGTCACACTCCTGACACGGGGACTGCCTGCTCTCACAGAAGTGAGGTCATCTCACTGGCTTGCTCACTCCCCAGAGCATTTAACCTGCTTGGCTTCCCTTCTGTGATTTTTGCCTTGGTTTAGGGATGGAGAACTCTGTAGTGTCCTTGCACCAGCAGCCAGGGTCTCCTTCACCTTAGCCCACCCAGCTGCATCTGCCACCAGCACCTGGTCTCTGCTACAGTCAGAAACTGCATCTAATTTGATAACTCACCTTAACATGATCATTAGCTTCCAGTTCCCACTTAAGGTTTTGCTACCATTAATGCAACTTCTTCTTTTGGACCTCATTCCTCCCTTCTCCCCATACTTTTCATTTAATAGTCCTAAGAATTCAAGCAGGTCTTTCCAACATCAGACTTGCTGGTTATTGAGATGTTTAAGGTAAGAAGTAAAAAAAAAACAACAAAAAACAACCCAAACCCAAAGAAGAATATGAAGAATATTAATAACAGTCTAAAGATGGCTGTAATCATAGAATCACAAAATCACACAGAAATATTTAGATGGTAAGGGATATTGGGAGGTCTCCAGTCCATTCTCCTATCTAAAACTACAACATGTTGCTCAGGGCTTGACAAGGCAACTTCTGAGCATCTCCAACAGTGGAGATTGCCTGGCATCTCTTGGCATCTATTCCATTGCTGAACCACCTTCAGTGGGAAGAAAGTTTTCCTTATATCTAGTCAACATTTCCCTGCTCAACATATGGCTGCTGCCTCCTGTTCCTCTCCTGTGCACATCTGAGAAGAATGTGGCTTATTCTTCTAGGTAATCTCCTTTAGCTAATGGGAAACTGAAATTAGCTCCCACCCTGGCTCCCTTCTTCCTACCAAACCCAGTTTTCTGCTCCTCCCTGTATGTCATGTGCTCCAACTTCCTCACCATCTCGCTAGCCCTACACTGAACTCTGTACAGTTTGTTGGCATCCTTGCTGTACTGGGGGCCCAAAACTGTACCCTGTATCCTAGATGAGACCTCAGGTGTGCCAAACAGAGAGAAATAATTACTTCACTCTACTTCCAGCAGAGCTGGCTGTACTCTTGCTAATGCAGCCCTGTATGTGTTTAGCTTTAATCTCTGCAAGAGTGATGATAACCCACCATAGAGAAGTAAAAAAGCACAGAACTCTTGGCAGTATAAACAGCTGCTGCCTGATGAATGCCAGAAACCTAGGGATGAGTAAAATGAAATGTTTATTACCAAACTCCAGGGGCACGCTGCAGATGGATTCTTTGCTGAAACAAAGGGCTCTGGTGACTTTCCCAATGAGCTTCCATTTTGCTGCGCTGAAGGATGGTGGGAGCTGACTGGGAACACAAGTCCCATCCATTGAGGTCTGAAAATCAGACGTTATTAACAGAGCATTTGGGTCTTCCAGGATAAGATCCCTTGGCAGTGACAGCATTTCCAGCCCTGCGCTCCGCGGACGGGAGGAGCGTTCCCACAGCGATGGAGTCATGCGGCACAGCCGTGAGCTGCATGCCTGCTGCCTTCTTGCTTCTGCATCTGGGTGAGTCCTGGGCTCAGCAAACCCTCATGGTTCTCACAGCCTTTTCACAAGCCTCACAACATTCAGTGTATTTCTAGGCTCTCGCTGATGTGCCCTATAAGATTGCTCACACAGTTTAGCTTTGGGACTCAGGTTGTTCCCAGCCTGCCTGCTGAGCCTGCCAGCCCAAACCAGGGTGCATTGCCAGGTTTGGGGAGCTGCCCTGTAGAGATGCAGGAGTGAGGGTCCTGGGAGAACCAGGATACACACCAAGCAGAGTGGAAAATACTGCCCTCCACACTGCCTCCAGCTGTCTGGGCAAAAATATATGTGTGATGCATAACCACATCTGTGATGTGGTTTCAGAATCTCATCACAAATTTGCCCTTACAAATGGAATGCTACTGGCTTGCTTAGCTTGACTGCTAATGTTATAAGCTTTGGTGGACTTTTCAGCGCTCATTTTCCAAGAAAGGAAAGACAGTGAATATGGCCAAGCCTGCATTTCTCAGATACTCAGCTTTGATTCCTCTGGTCACAGAGGAAAGATTGGAAATCTCTTATGCACCCTAGTACCAAATGAAAACCAAGAGATACCAACTCTTATTAATACATTTCTAATTTCACAGATTAAGACAAAATCATAAACTTCTGTAGTCCCATGGGCAATTATCAAAAATCTGCATTGGTACTCTTGCAGGTTACCTCTTAGAGGGATGTAACTTCTGGAAAACCCTACATTAAACTCATGTAAACTTTTCATTTTACACTTCTACAGCTCTTTAGTACTCAGGTCACCTGGGGGACTTGCAGGTTAGGCATCTCTGAGAGCTTACCAGTAGTGAGGCAGGAGACCACAACCCCATTATTCCCAATCTTACCTCTGGCAACTCCATCTCCTTCTTAAGGTGTCCTGCAGAAACCTTCTTTACAGTGAAAGAAAGGAAAGGATTCTCCCAAGAAACCACTCCTAATGTTTCTTCAACCTTATACATCCTATTTCTTTTACTGTCACACAGCCCTCATCCCAAGAACAGGAACCTGACATTAGGTCAGCCTTCTTTCTTTCTTTTTTACTTTATCTCTTCATTTTTCTGTGTTTTCAGTCTTTGTCCATGCAAAAACTGGAGGAAGGTGTGAGCAAATTTGTCGGTGCTGCATCAAGTGTTGACTGGGGAGTGAAGAAGGGCTGATAAGTGCTCTTCTTCCTTTGCTACCAATAGAATAACTAAGTCTTGTCCCACGGAAAAAGGTTGTTTCAGTAAAATTGTTGACATTTCAAAATTACGAATGATGCTCAGTCCACCATAACTACTGGTATTTTTCCTTTTCTCTGGATATATGTGAAAGAGAATAAACATTAGCTAGGTAATAAAAGAGATTGATTGATTGATGAGATAAAGGACTGACAAATTCAGAAATTGAGGATAATTTCACGGTCTGGGAAAGGGAGGAGAAATATCAACATCTTTTTGGAGGGCTGGGAAGTGTTTACTGAGCCACCCTTCAGAAAGTGAACTTACGCCTTTTTTTGGTGGGTATTGACTTTCAGGTCTGATCTCCAGTGTGGCTCAGCACAATATGCTCCAGACTGGGCTCGCAGGAGGGGAGGTGACCCTGAACTGCACCCCTCTTGACTCAAAATTACCTCAGGATGCAGTTGTGAGCTGGATGTACTATGATACTCTTCTATGGCTTTTGAACGAGAAGCTTTGGAGAAGTAAGGCTTGCAATTCATTACCCCTTCTCTCTTTATACGGCTGAGAAACTTCTTCCCTCCTAACCAAGCCTATTTTTTCAAAAGAAACAACTTTCATTGCTGATCGATCTGACATCAAGAAGGAATATAAACAGCTGAGGGTGTGGAATTTGAAGCTCTCCGACGCTGGCATCTACACCTGTAAATATGGCTCTCACGAAGTCCACACCTCACTGCATATCTTTAACTGTGAGTGGAGGGCTTTTAGCTATCAGGAGGGGAAGGGACCATAGAGCTTGGGGAGATGTCTCTGCTGGGATTCTTTATCCAGCTGCATTTCTTCTGTCCTGGGCTATCACAGTTCATTTCTCCTTCATCTCCAGGGCACAATGTTGTAGTAATATATATTAAAACCCTGATGGTGTGCACTAGCCAAGCTCTCACTCAGGACCCGACTCAACACCTGAACTCAATTGTTATTCAAATAGAGTTCAGGCCACCTCAACCTAAAGTGCTCATTAACCTCCTACAAACAGCTGTAGCTGCAGGGCGGGCACAAGCCCTATAAATCTAGCCCTGGGAGGAACCAAGGTTGGTGGTTGTTTCTGGTTGCTGGAGTGCTGCTCTGAGAAATCATGATCCAAGACTCAGAAGACTGTGAGCTCCGGCACACAATGTCTCTATGGTCTCTTTGCTGTAACACTTGTTCCTCTCTGGAGGGAAGAGGAATTGATTTACTGGCTGGGCTTTTTTGTTTTTGCAGTGACAATCTCTTCAGGTGGGCACTTTCTGCAAAATGAAGTCCCTGAGCTGATTTTAATGCAAAATTCATCCAGTCCTCCACCCGATCTCAGCATCACATTGTTTAACAGTAACAACAACAGAGTAACACCAGAATTACATAGAGAGACCCGTCAAAAATACAGAATGAATTTAAAGAAACTGGAGGTTATGGACAGCGGGACCTGGGTGTGTCAGGTCCATTCAGACTCTCCATTGATTAATCAGAACATCTCCTTTGCTGTGAAGGTACTAGGTATGTGACAACAAAAATGGAACTCCCACACAGGCTTGGGAACCAGTGTTCCCTTCAGCTCGTGAGTTTAACTTTTAATCTCCAGCATCGCAAGCACTGGTGCCCCGGGTTGACTTCCCAGGGCTTCCAACAATGCAGCTTGGGGATTGCTCTGCTGCCTGAGCTCTGTTCCACACTTGCACTCATTTTCCTCTCCAGGCTTGGTGAGGAGAAGGTTCTCCTTTCCTTGGGGTCTGTTCTTCTCAGCTCTGCTGTGCTTGGGAGCTTTGGATCTTTCTACTGTCTTATTCTCAGACACTAACTGTTTAACCTTCCTGGAGGATGTCGTGACTTTTCTCCAAGTCCTTTTTCAACTGAGTGCAGTGTGCCTCACTCTGGATCAAGGGTAGACATGGGGAAGCGTAACCATGGCTTTTCCTGCCTCTGTACTACTTGTCTCTTCTAAATTCAGGTTTTCAGAATCCAGATTTGGAAAGAAAGTACGCAACTGTTGATAGCACTGTCATCTTGTCATGGCATCTGAACTCCCAGAAGATAAACTGGAAAGAAGGTTTCACAGGACAGCTGAACTGGAAACAACAGGAGGGTGCAAATGCCCATGAGCTGCTTGATTTCAATGTCACACCACAAGGACAGCTGCATGAGACTAAAAAAAGCAGCAACTTTCTGTTTGAGATACCTGAAAGAAAAGCTGAACTCGACATAGAAGTGAAACTCCCCAAAGTCCATTTCAACCATTCTGGCCAGTACCAGTGCCAGTTGGAGTACCAAGGAAGACATGCACAGAGCAAGATAGAACTGGTAGTGATGAAAGGTGAGAGAAAGAGAAGTAGGTCATGAAGAAGAGGAGCTGCAGAAACCTGCAAGCCACAAGAGCATGGATGGACCCATCTTCCCATCCCCTCACTCACATGTCCTTTTCTTGCCTTTACAGTCTCAGCTAACCCTGATGGGCCACTCTCCAGAGGGGCCAACATGACCCTGACCTGCCAGGTCTCTGGTCCGCTCCCACCCAATGCCTACTTGCGCTGGGAACGTGTGAATGGGACTAACACGGACTTTAAGAACTCAAGGCAGCATGAAGTCAAGTTGGAGATGAACATCAGTGCTGCAGGGCTGTGGAGCTGTCACCTCATCGAAGACAATGAGAGAAAGATCAGCCTTCCTTACCACGTGGGTATGGAAATGAGCACCACGTCCCTTCCCCAACACTAAGGCTATAAAATTCTCTTTGTTTCTGTGTCTAAATACTTTTCTTGTCCCACAGAGGAAGCTCCTGTTTGGATTAACTATGTGATAATTGGAGCAAGTGTTGGAGGCAGTTTATTGGTGCTTGCCCTTGGGTGCCTGTGCATCATCAGTGGTATAAGCTGGCAGCGGAGAATGGTGAGTGCCATGGTCCCTGTGAAAGGTGCAGAGAGTACTGGCTCTCCAAACCACAGGAGGAGTCAGATTTCCTGTCTGGGTGCAGGGGAGAACAGATAAAGGGTCAATCCTTAGGCTCAAAGCAAGTTTTTGAGATGAGAAGAGTTTTGCAGAGGAGTTTCTGACATCTGCACGTCAGACAGCACTTGACTACCACTTCAGAGGAAAGCATTTGTATCATAAAAATATCCGCTTGTTCTTTGTCCCTTCTCTCCTGGCAGCAACGGACAAAAAGGATGGCACAAGCAAGACAATACTTGCTGGAAAACAAGACATGTCAGTGTCAACAGTAAGTGGCAATGAGGGCACCCAGAATGGGCAAAGACTGATTTCAAGGGAGAGGAGCTGGATGGTTGAGCGGGGAGAAATTGACCTTGAGCTTCTTTGGTGAAACAGTACAGCTGCATTTCAGCATTTTCAGCTCTTACTCGTGTTAAATCCTGCTTAAGAGTTATGAGCTATGTTAAATCCCAAACCCATGGTAGCACTGTGCTGGGAAAATTTTGAGCAGAGTGTCTTCACTTGAATTATCTTAATGTTGAGACATGTTAGCCCAACCCAAGCAGGAGCTCCCAAGCCCTTTGGTAGGCTCTGAAGTGAATCTGAGATCTGCATATCAAGGTTGTGGAGGTGGAAGGCACACAACCAAGCACAAGGATGAAACCCAAATTTTAAAAATCCATGTTGTCCGTAATCTAATTCCAGCTCTGCTAGAGCAGTGCTGGACTGCAGTTGATAAAAAATTGCCAATAACCTCCCAGGAGTAACAAAAGAGGAGAAAAAAAATCACGGAACACTGTGATTTGTACCCTTTCCTAAAGGCCTTGGGTGATGTGAAATACACCATCGTGTCATGACCCTTTTCATGGGAGCAAGGATTTCTCAGCAGAGAAGCTGCCCTGTTCCATGTCTTTAAGCTTATATGGTATCAGGCATCAGAAGCAGCTGTTGGAAACACTGACAGCCATTCTGTCACTGGAGTGGAGCGCAAAGGGAAGCATAAATGATTGCATGAACAAGTTCAATGAATGTTTGGGTACAGAACCGGACTTCTGCTTCATTTTCACTGGTGACATCGGCAAACTGTGATAGTTCCACCTAATTTTTTTCACTGTCACCAAGAATTCAGTGAGAATGTTTATTGGCAGATACTGCATCACAGCTGGGATGTATATGTGGTGAAGAGCATAACACATGTCAAAGAATTCACCTCGTTTTCACCTATGTTTTATCAAGGTTAAAAAATAATCCCCATAAAGAGAGGACAAAGCCTGTACAGATACATCAAAATCTAGATAAATCTGTGCAGCACAAGTGCTGATACGGTTGTTCTTTAACTCTCTTTGCCAAGTAAGCAGCTCAGTGTAACTGAAACCTAAACTGCAGCCGTGTGGATGCTCAAGTAACTGTTTGCATCCTCAGCTACAGAGGCAGGCAGTCATTCTCTGTGAGAAAAAAGTGAGGGGTGGTACTCATGTAGTGCTTTTCTCTTGCAGCCAACTGAATTAATACTGCAGCACTGGCGTCACAAGGACTGACGAAGTCTCTGCCTGTACGTAAACACCTGGCAGCCCATAATGCTCTGTGAATCCATCTCCCTTTCTCCTGTTTTAATGCAATTCTTTATTCCTTCATCGTACCCCCCGTCTAATGCCATGGAGGGAGGTTGTCTGGCTAGGAGCCAATGGACAAGACAAGAAACCCTGAAGGGTTATGATTGATCCCCAGATCTATAATGAGAGACACTGAACAGAATATACATACACATACACACACATATATAAAATGCTTGTATTTTGTTCATGCACTTAATTTGACCTTCTTGTGGAACCAATTTTATGTGCTTCTTTTATCTGCCTGAGCGACAATAAATTACTTTGGGGTTGGGAGTTATTTTTTGCAAGCTGGACTACATTTTTTCTGAGGCACTCTTGTCTGGTTCAAATTCACATTTCTCTCTTTCCTGCTAGGATGTGAAATGCTGATTCTCACTATCTCCAACTTCCCTGGCTGCCATGAGCCTTCCTTAATGCATCAGCTCTTTGCTCTCTGTGAAACCTGTCTGCCCATGCTCACTCATTTGCCTTTCCTGGGCAGTCTGTGCCCTATATATTTACCCCTGGATCTACATATCTGATCCCCCATATCTATCCCTCAGCCTGTAGCTTTCACCTCTCCCATAACAAGCCAACAAACAAGTGAAAACAGGACAATCAGTGGGATAATTGAGAACTGATTTTATCGGGAGGGCAGTTCAGGATACCAATAGATTCTGGAAGTCAGAGCCTGAAGAAGTTCTGAATGTTGATCCAGAAGGTAAGTTTGGGAAGAGGGTGAGAAAGCAATTTCCTAGGAGAACAAAGCAGCCTTGAACTGCATAATCCTACAGAGTGCAGAGAGCAGATGCTTCTGAGAAAACCACTGAAAATGTTTCTCACCAAAATGACCCTTTTTTTTCTTGGCTCAAGGAGATGAGAAGAGGGATTGAAAAGCCCAGGAAATTTAGGATGGAACTAAAAGCATGTTGCAGAGATGACAGAACGTCCTGAAAGAAAAATGCTGTTAAAATATGTACACAGAAGTCTTGTGTTTATAGAAGTTGCTCTACTGTCTGCTAGTGGCAGGTCAAAAAGGCCTTGAGGTCCTACAGCTGTCACTGGCTGCAGTCCCGGTTTGTTTGTCTGCGCTGGCCTTGCTGGGGACAGGCACAGAGGGGCACTGGGCTGGAGGAAGGGCTCCCTGTGGTGAAGACCCTCCGTGGGATGCCTGGTGCTGGAGGAGGGGTTTTCTGTGTGGCAGTCACGCCAGCATCACGCTGTTACTGACAGACAATAGACAGGCAGCCACAACGGCACAGACAACACCTGTGAGCCCAGGGAAATCATCCAGCCCACAACCCCTGGCGTGGGGCACAGCCCCAGGCAGCTGTGGCAGCAGGTGTGGGCCCACACTGGTGTCATGCCTGCTCCTCCACCATCATCCTCCCTCAAACAGGAGTGACAGAGGTGTGCACTAACACCACTTTCCTTCCCATAGCTTGTGCTTCTGTGCACGTGACTGCATTAATTTTGGAAAAGCCTTGGTCCGTATCCTGGTGCATGCAGCTGCTCCTCCTGCACCTGTCCTGTCCCTGAACTGCCAGCATACCTCGGGAGCCAGTTGTGGCCCATCAATCTGCTAAACAAGGCTTCATCATAGCTTAAGGACAGGTCCATTTTAGGAGCTGTATGTGGGAAAACAAGTGCAGAGTCAGTGGTGGTCCATATAATGGTCATGACAAACTGCATGGCACAGTCCCCTCAACAAAAAACTTCCCCTGTTTCTGCAGTCCAGACCCTTCACCTTAAATAACTGCTTGAGTACCCAAATCAGCTCCTTTTTTCACTCTCACAGGTATCTGGAGCAGAGGGATTATCCTGTACCACTTGATACCTGGATGGGACAAAAAATCAGGCTGGGTGAGCATCTGTTGGGA
The DNA here is from genome assembly GCA_013398055.1 of Ifrita kowaldi. Lineage (NCBI taxonomy): Eukaryota > Metazoa > Chordata > Aves > Passeriformes > Cinclosomatidae > Ifrita > Ifrita kowaldi. The sequence continues at coordinate 46,426 of VZRS01003503.1, forward strand.
TCTCCTTTAGCACTGCAGCCATCTCTGAGGTTCTGGCAGCTGAACCAACCATCTCTGTACCAAAAAATGCCAGCCTTGATTTTTTAGAAGAGAATCAACCTGACAATAAAAGACTAAGCTAATATGGCTTATTAAAAACCCGGTCTCCCAGTTTCAGCCAGCGTAGAGTTAATTTCTTCTCAGCACAGGCCCATCAAACCTGGCCTGTCCAGGATTAAACACACAGGTAGCAGACAATGCTGGCACTGGGAGAGCACGGAGGTGCCTGAGCTGCTTGACAGCTGTCAAAGCCAGGAGGCAGTTCTCTCTTCCACAGGCTGGAAGAGGCACACTGAGTCCTCACAAGCTGTGAGTTGTTTGTCACAAAGGTTGTGTCCCCACTCACAGCTGGGACCCACCTGCAAAGAGCACTCAGGCTCACACCCCCACCACTGATGCAGAAGGTCCCTCCGTCTGTTTCCAGGTGGCCTGGTTAGCATGGCAGCAGATGTGACGGTGCCACTGGGATGTCTGTAAGCACACAGCCACATCCACAGATGCACAGCTCCCAGTTCTCCCGTCTGGATGAGTGTAACAAAAATGATAGGCCTTCCTCAACACTGCACAGCTCCTCAGTGGGTCTCCTGATCTCAAAAGTTGTGACCCTGCCCTGCTCTACTTGAAGCTCACCTGCAAGCACAAACCACTGCAGGCCGCAATCTTATAAATGTCTTTTTTTTGGCAGCACTCCTGTCTGTCTTTTCATATGATGACTTCCTTTGTTCCCTAGATGCACAGACTGCCCTGATTGAGAGAAAAGTCATCCACAGAGTCAGTCCTAGTTGGGCTTTGCTTTCCATCTGAGTGCAATACTGAAAGCTTCAGTGTGGGCTTCAAGGCGGCACAGAGGTAGAGATTCAAACCAGATAAGAACAAGCTTGCACAAAACACGTTGAGGTAGATGAGTCCTCAGCTGGAATGGAGTGCAGTTACATTCTGCCCAAGCCAGGACTTTACAGGCTGTCTTCCATGTATCCTGGTCCTCCTTCTCAGGGAGCGTTGAGGACTTCTGCCTTTGCTAGGTGTGACAAGGGTGTATCTACACTATGCAATGGGATTAATGGCTCTGCATGACACAAACCACAGCAATATACAACGCTGCAAAGCAGCAAACACAGTGACAGACTTATTTTATCATGTGGTGACAGCTCATCAGAGTAGCCCTGAGATGATGGCATACACGGCAATACTTACAGAATGACAATGTCAGCAAGAGCTCTGTGTAATGATGTGGAAATACCACAGAAAGCACGAGTTTGGAAAAATATGTGAAGTGCTGATTTTTCCTATTGTGTCAGTCTTTCTGGTACTACTGTTCCCCATGTTTCTGGGCTGCAGAAGGGAAAAAGCACATGCTTCAGTCCTTTGGACCCACCTCCAGTGCATGGTCCTCTGTCAGGATCCACAGACCTCCTTGCTCCAGTGGAGGAAGGAGGTTGGACACAGCTGAGGATATACTGCCCTGTCCAGTTCTGCTGATCTAGGAACACATGGGCTGAAATAACCCTGTCCCACAGCGCTACCTCCCCAAGCCCCTCCTGCTTCCCAGTTTATTTCTGCCCTTTGAGTGCAACGTGAGGCGGTGATTTGGTGGATGCTGTCAGCCCGGATCTGCCGAGGCGATCCATGTGACTCATGCTCCCCGCAGGCTCTGCAGCAAAGCACTCGCATCCCTCAGCCTTCAGAGCCAAATGACCCTGTGTGTTTCTTTGCATGTTCCCAAAGTCTACAAGGGAAAAGCTGTGCACTTCAGCCTCTTCTAATTTCTTTTTATCTTGGGGATGGGAGCACGGGGGGAGGGGAGAGGAAGGACAGTATTCCGTGTCCATTTGAATGGCTCATCACTCAGCCTAATGCAGCTGCAGAGAAAGAGTAGCTTCCATTCATCCTTCAAAGGTGAGGGTAGAGATGGAGAACCAGCCTCTTCCAAGATGCTCAGCTCTGGATTGGTTCCATTCTGAGAGTATTCCCAAGTGTGTGCTTCCCAGTAGGAAGCTCAGAGTTTGTTAGTGCACTCACCTCTGAGCAACACCTCCAAACCACAGCCTTTGCCTCACACATGTCAGCATCCTTCCTTGGCATCCCGCCTGAAGAAACCCTTGGCTCTCCTTCTGTTCATTTTCTGTCCAGCTTGGCCAAGTCTTAGAGGTGCTTCCAGATTTGGAGAATCAAAGAACAGCAGAATAAGAGGTGGTGGCAGAGATTGCCTCACTGGCAAGGCATCAAAAAGGAGGAAAGGAGAAACCCCAGCTCCTCAATGCTCCAGCACCAGCTGGCTCGTGTCATGGTGTCTGCTTCAGGCTCCAGTGCTGGGAAGTCCCTCCTCTGAGCTTGTCTGTGCAGAGATGAGGTTCTGGAGATGAACAGCAGTAACAGTGATGCTGGCTGTGTGAGGACCATGGCTCCAGAGAGGCCAGCACAACACCTGAAACAATGAGGGGAGCCAGAGAGCTTCCCTGGCAGGGGCCAGCTGCATCCAGTGTCTCAGCAATGCTCCTGAAAGCCCAGGCTATTTGTGAATTAAATGATCGTTCTGGTCTTGGGAAACTTCAAACATACCTAGAGAAGCTAGAGGTAGAACGAAAACTGCAATTCAGTGTTACAAATTTAAAGCAAAGAAGTAATTTCAGCTCCTTCCAGATATTGTGGGTTCCCAGACTAATGATTCAAGAGCTCCTAATTATCTTCTCTGTGTATGAGAACAAACAAGTAAGTGTTTGGTAATTTTGGAAAGCAGCATAATTAAATTCCAAAATGACAGTTTTACATCCTTTACAGACTGGAATTCACTGCACTGGGATATCAGTGATGCCACAAGAGCAGGAGGGATGAAAGAGGGGTCCCTAACACTCAAAAGAGAAGAACACACAAAGCATTACGTTGGATGGGTAGGGGGATGGGGTGAAGCAGGAGGACATACACCCCTCTGCAAAATGGCATGCAGCATCACAACAATCCTATATTTGACAAGGCTACCCTGGCAATTCCTTTTCTCATGGTAAATATCATATACAAATATTTATGTACGTGACAGAGGAAAAAAATTATTTTGGAAGGTGCCCAGATGTGTAAGGAAAAAACATTCAGTGCTAAACGGGCATCCACAAGTCCCAATCCTAGTTTATACATTGTGAGCCCTTAATATTTCTGTGTAGCTCATAACCAGCACTAGTCATCTGTCCCCTGATGAGAGCTGTTATCAATTGCCCATTTTGCAGATGAAATATCCGAGAAATCGCACTAAATCTTGCTGTACAGTGCTAGAAATAGAACCTAAGGTTTGGATATGACAAATCTACATTGCAGTCGCTGTCACCGAAGGGAGATGCTTGGCTGGATTCTTGTTAGCCATTAACCACACCCTGCTCAGTGAGTCAGGAAGGATGCCACGAAACCTGCTTGCAAGCACACCAATGTAGCCTCACAGGAGGCTGTATAAGCCATGTTGGGGCTCTGAGGGTGGATTTAATTGCATCCATGATCTGTGAGAAATATATGAAACCTCCCATGGTTGCTATCAAAGTCCTGAGTAAGAGCTGCAAACCATCAAAACCCTGTGAAGTGCATTTGGCTGTCGTGTTAATGCTTCTGCTTTTAGGCAGGCTTCTGCCGTTTGTTTCTTGGTTAATGAGCTCTGTTCCTTTAAGGATCCAAGGTACCTCTGGGAAGTGCATTTCCCTGGACCTGCAGAGCTGCTGTCCAGAAATAACCGATCTTTATGCAGTGAACTTTTCCAGAAACCATTTCATACCCCGACATTGTAACAGTACTGTTTCTTCAGGCCTGGATGCCTTACACTATTTTAGTGAGCTGAGACTTTAGACAGCAGGTTGCTGGTTGGAGGACAGGCTGACTCTGTAGGAACTAAAAATCATTCCCAGCTGTGTGAGTCCTCCTAAGAGATGAGTCTTGGTGGCGGGGAGGGGGTCACACTTCTAGCCTGGATTTCCCAGATACACAGGGAACCCTGCACTGTGAGGCTTCAGGATTTCCAGGTCTGAGTATTGGTGCTCCTTTGCATATGCATTGTCAATATGCAGCATATACAGAGTTGCAACTCACCTCTTATAAAAACCAGTGAAACCAGGTGTCTGGAAATCTTTAAAATACATTTAGATGAGATGGATGGACAAGCATCTGCTTGGGAGTGTGACAGCCCTAGGATAAGAGCTCTTCTTCTGACAGAGTTTGTTCTGCTTCATAGTAAATCTTCCATATTTTGCTTTCATTCAAACTAAGAACCCAGACTCATTTGCAAACACAAGAAGCTTCCTTGAGACAGGAGGACTGTCCCCATCCAGCTCTGCTCACCAATCTCTGTCAGGTGTAGCCTAAGCCATGAATAGATGCTGGGCTGCAGACTGTCCCTTCCTATGTGGAGAACAGGCAGGCAGACAGGACAGAAAGTGCTGGAAGCTTGGTTTGCTGTTTCCCTGAGAGAACACAAGGATTTATTCACCCACGCAGGCAGGCTAACAACTCATGCTAAGGAGACTCAACTTCTGAATCAGAAGAGGATGGTGATGTGGAAGTTATCACATCAAGCAATTCATACAAATGACACAATTGAAGCTGCACAGATGTTTACATTTGTGGATACAGACCTTCTCACTTCAAGGCATAAACCTCCCACAGATGACGCAGTTTGAGAAGTGACAGAGGAAGGCCATACCTGTCCCTTCTCACATCTTTGGCTCCTGCTGTTGCTGGACTGGCCACTGAGCTGAACCACCTCAAGACTGTTCCTATGTGGGACTTCCTCATGCCAAAGAATAGCCAGATCATGGCAGCACCGTCACCACCCTTCTTCCTCAAAAATATCTCTTATCACCTACCTGACACAAAGCTGCATCTATTCTAGTGTTTCCTCATTCTCCTCACTGTCTCCAAAAGAGGCCCCACTCACAACAGCTACTGCAATGCATATCTCTTTTTCACCTCTGGAACTGCCTTCACTGCTGCCCTTGGGCACAAGAACCAGCAGTACCTCCAGCTTTCTTCCTCAGGAGTCTCTCCCTCTGCCGATCCTACAAATCTCAGATGAAATTCCTTGGTATTTAAGACACTTGGGGTCACCTCAGCCAATACTGAGAATGATAAATGAAATCTGCCCTGTCAGCAGGGTGACAAAACTGAGCAGATCCTGGATCCTTAGGTCCACTTTAGCAGACAGGGTGATGCAACAGGAACAGATCTGTAGAGGGAAACAGCTGATGATGAAGACTTTGTGGCCACGCTGTAAATGCCTGGGGACTTAATTCAGACTAGCGCTATCCCAAAGCAAAGCTGAATTCTCATAGTGCTCAGAGCACATTTGCTGCACATCTTGCAGGTCCTTTCACCTAAATTGTTCGTGTTTCCTGATCCAAACTGAGGTGCTAATGCAGCTGCACCCTAACTATCCACAAACATGGACTCCTATCCCAGTTCTGGTGGAGGAAAAGAGCACAGAGATTTTGGCAGACATCAGGCCCTAAAATGAATGAAGACAAGGAAGGTGTTGGTGCCTTCACTTCAGTAGCAAGACGGGTAACAGGAAAATGAGATGTCTATTGTTTTGTGAAGACTCTCTAACCAGGATTGCCCTCGCTGAGGTGACACAGCTGGAGGGGGAGCTTTACCCCTCTAACATGACCAAACCATTCCTCTGAGCACTACTCCCATTCTAGCTCCTGTCCTCTCTTCCCCCTTTCCCGTGTTTGTAGGCTCACGCTTCTGGCTGGTGATGGAAGAGGCCACCACAGCAGCTGTGCAAACTGTGGCACCCTGGGCATCCGATGCCCTGGGCACCTTGCCCTCCAAGCACCCTTTGCAACACCAGCTCTTTGCCTTTCCCCTCACTTCGCACCCATTCTCCCTACATCTCCTACGGCCTGGGTGCCTCCTCATATCCCTCTCCGGGAAAGGGAGCTCGGCACTTTCTTGTCCTGCGAGTGGCACTGCGGGGGCGGCCCGTCTCGCCCCGTGGGGCAGGAGGGCTGCACACGACGGGGAGCCGCCGTGCCCGGGCCATGTCCAAGCCCGGCTCCGAGAGCACGGCTGGCCACAGCCCGCCCCGTCGCCGCGGCCCGTCGGGAGCAGCGGAG